>JAPFBL010000136.1:2295000-2502500 GCA_026182355.1 Hermatobates lingyangjiaoensis | reverse complement strand
TTCAGTATAAATCCTCAGACTTAATAGAAGGTTTAATAATGCACCACTTAGGAGTTAGAGCAGTGGACTGCGTCATGGTAACAACAAATGATGGCTCTCTTCAGTTATAAGTGATATAAATCATCTGTAATGATAGAGCCAAGAATTAAATTCTCTCAACATTTTCTCATTGAAGCACCTCATCCATATTGTAGAGAGACTGTGTTTTTGAAAATTCATCTCTATAAGAATTTTACGCTTTTTGTTTCTTTTTTCGAAAGTATTTAAAAGTAATATTAAAAAAACATGACTTCTATTTCCTCTTAATTAACTAATCAAGAATCATTATTTAAAATATTAATAATTATTCTGATAATTAATAGAGATAATAGGCGTCACAACAAATGTTTAGTCAGTTTGGATTGTTTATTTAACCATCTAAGATAAAATCGATGGAAAGCATTTCTCATATTCGTATTCCCTGCCAAAATATGAAATCCGAGTAAAAGTAACTTTTCCATAATGATAAATACTGTAATCAGTGCTTCTGCAAAATTAACCATGCTGTCGTAATATCCCTGCTTAAACTAAGCTGTGTCCGTTTACTAGTTGTGCAATAGAAAAATCTTAAAACCGGGAATGGCTTGACAGAGTACACAGACATTTTCTATTAAGAGTGATCAAAGGTTTTTACAACATATCCTATAAAACTCTTGTATAATTAAAAATGAGACTCATTTTTGTTTTAAGGCATTGAATAAGTGTCATCGTTACGTTATAGTGAACAATCTGGACCTCTGGAACTCTGAATGACCTATTCCTGTTGATAAGTCTGAGGAAGCTAAAATGCCAGCCCCATGTGTGCATGAGTACCCCAACGGGGAATGTAGATATGTCAACTGCACATAATATACAGTTTAACGAGAAGGTTGAGTGCGTCTTTGAAGAATATTATAAAAAAAAAGTCAACTTTACTATAAGTAAAAAATATTAAGCTAATTTATTACAAATGTTTATATTAACTGAAAAAAATACCAGTTTATGTTTTAAAAATTGGAAATTTGGTTTCATTTATTTTTTTTATGATTAAATCATAAATCTGCTCTTTGTATTTCTGTCTTAAAGTTCTATCAGTTTATCCAATATAGTGGCTATATGAACCAACAATTCAACTCTCTTTGTTAGTTCTTGTTGAAAATCAGGGTGAACTATTTCAACGAGGGAAAACTTTATTCTTGTTTCAATACTTTTTTAGAGTAATAGATCATCTTAGGATCTCTATTACTTACTCTCAGAACATTTTTTCATAATTTATTTTTAGTAAATATGCTTAACAAATTACATATTTGAAAGAATAATTCAGGAGCTAAAAGCACTAACTATTTTGGTTTAGCTATCTGTAAAAAAAATAAATCCACAGTATAGTGAATAAAAAAATCTGGAGTGGCCTACACTCTACTTTACTATAAGTAACTTAATGTCAAATTTCTTGAGTATATAAAACATAACGTCTCATTTAAGCATAACGTAAACATCTAAATGGGATATAATTATTAGCCTGTCATTCCTGAGGTAGTACAGATAGTGATTGAAGGACATATCAATTTATAAGCTTATTTTTGTACATCACAAATAATTTATTATTTGCAAATAATTTCATTAGTATAACTACAGCAGTAATAACATTTTTGAAAAACCAATGTGAACATTTCTTGAAACGAAATAGTATCCTACAAGAGAACATGGCTATTGTTCAAATAGCCAGTAGATTTCTTACATCGTTTACTTGACATCCTTCTACATTGAATATTAATGTAAAATTTTCAAATTTGAAACGGTAAAATACACTTTATTTCTCTGAAAAACTTCTTAAACAGCGAAGAAAATGTTGTTTTAAGGTGATTTGTTAATTAAAGATGTACGATAATTACTCTCTCTATGGCACTCTCTCTCACTCACTCACTCACTCTCTGACTCTCTCTCTCTCTCTCTCTCTCTCTCTCTCTCTCTCTCTCTCTCTCTCTCTCCTCTCTCTCTCTCTCTCTCTCTCCTCTCTCTCTCTCTCTCTCTCTCTCTCTCTCTCTCTCTCTCTCTCTCTCTCTCTCTCTCTCTCTCTCTCTCTCTCTCTCTCTCTCTCTCTCTCTCTCTCTCTCTCTCTCTCTCTCTCTCTCTC
This sequence comes from Hermatobates lingyangjiaoensis, assembly GCA_026182355.1. Classification (NCBI taxonomy): domain Eukaryota; kingdom Metazoa; phylum Arthropoda; class Insecta; order Hemiptera; family Hermatobatidae; genus Hermatobates; species Hermatobates lingyangjiaoensis. The sequence continues at coordinate 2,500,348 of JAPFBL010000136.1, read as the reverse complement.
TCTCTCTCTCTCTCTCTCTCTCTCTCTCTCTCTATGGCATTCTCTCTTACTCCAGCTGATACAAAGTATTGAGCTGATTATTTGGAGGTGTTTTGGTTGATCTCCATTAGCACTGCGTAGTTAACATAATATTGGTTTATCATGCAGATTAGGTTGAACCTATTATGATGCTTTCTCTGCCACTATATCTATTAGTATTCCTAGTTATGTTAGCGCTAATGTTCATTGAATGTACAGGTGCTTGTTCAGTAGAATGTCTTCATTTACATCTAAGACATTACTTCTAATTGTGTTACAAATGTAGACAAAATGTCAATTTCGCTATATTCAAAACAAAGTATACAAAACCAATGTAATATAAGCATTTCTACCGAGGTGATAAATTTTCCTTACTCAACTCTAAGCAATTTATCAAATGTCTCTTTAGAAAACCCATGAGCATACAATTTCAACAATGTTAAACAAATAACTCTAGTTAAAAGGTATACAAACGGATAATAGCTCTTTTAATCTTAATTTTATAGCAAAATTATGGTTTATTAGAAACAAAAGTTATCATAGTTGGGTGTTATATATGGAAACATAATAAAATAAAAGAGGGAGTAATACAAGCATAAAACTTAAGAAATCAGAACAACATTGTGACATATTGTAGGGTAAAAATCTAATGAAATGGTCTCCACATATAAAACTTTTAATGATATAAACAACGCGTTTCGAACACGTAGTGTTCTTCTTCAGGCATTAACTAAAAAAAAATACAATGACACCAGAGAGTTATCTATAGTACAAAGTAAATAAGTACAAAAATTAATATAAAATAAAATAAGGCAGAAAGTACGAACCTAATGGTGAGGGCCTCTGAATAAGACTGACTGGAAATGGAAAGGACATGGGTGGGGGTATATAGGGTACATCTGTTTCTTATTAGAGCAGGTAGAGTTTTCTCTAAAGTTAGGCTGAGCCTTTACATTTTCTTTTAGACTAAGTGTAGGAAACATATTGAAAAAATGTTTCATTTTTCAAATGTTTCAAAATTGTGACATATGTCATCATGAGCGAGGCGGTAGGAAATAAACCATTTCAAAAACATTCTCTTAGTGTTGCCACCGATAGAGCAAGAGCGAGAACAAATATCATCAATTCGTAATAATAATAAATATACAAAAAAAAATAACATTATGCAAATTTTAACATTAATAAATAAATAAGAAGAAACAAAATAATTAAAAAAGTAATAAAAATTCTTTTAAAATAATTATAAAATAAAAAAAAATAAAATCAAAAAAATCCCATTCAATCTTTGAACTGAGCCATGGGAATGAATTTCTACCTCCAAAAAGACAAACATGAGCTTGCCTTCAGCCCTCAATGTGACATAAACAGTTAGATCAAGAATCTGATTTTCATTAAAAATCGTATAAGTAACAAAAGAAGTTCAGTGTAATTAACAACAAGAGAATTGTGATTTTCTTTCGCAAACTCAAATTTGTGTAAATCAACCCATATACAAAGCACTACATTTAGTGAAGTCCAAACAAAAACTCAATTAGAAGATGGACAGGTCCTATGATAAATAGTATTTGTGTCAAACCTAAGGTATGTGTGATTTGATATTTGATATATTAAAAATTACTAGAGTACTAATAATAGGGCCAGTTAAACACCTACAACGTCTACATTGAAGCATATCACCAATGATATTGGGACAATTGGGAGAACAAATATGTGAAATGAAAAGCCTGAGATTAGGAAAGATACGGCAAGATCTTGAATGCGCCTTTCTGATCATAGAGAAGTTATAAGCAGAAGAACGTGTACGGGAAAAAGCTGTCTATGAAAAAAATATGAGTACCTATGAAAAATCTTGTGATGTGAAATGTGATATCAGGGCGAACTCTCCTGTAGGACCACTGTGATGCACATTAACAGCTACCATTGCAAATGAAGACTACAGTCAAAAAATTATCTTTTCTTCTTGTTTATTTTCGAAAGAAGAAGTTCTTTTTTAAATTAATTTCTTTCCAGTGAACGATAGATTGAAGTAAAATTATTGAAGTGATTTGCACGTATTTTTCTTACATATTTCGCTTAGTCAGTTATTCATTATGGACCGTTGAATATATATCAACAGAAAATGTAACGCAGAAACAATTTATAACTGTCAAACTATGAGACCATACTAGCATAAAAGGACTACGCTTTACAACATTCTTATACACTACGTACTTTTCTTTTCATCGTACTGATCTTTCCACTTTAATTCAAACACTTTAATTGAAGCACAATAATTCAAAGCAGTAAGTTTCTGGTCTACATGGGGTTCTTATGATACATAAGGAAATATAGAAATATTACTCTTCATTGGTCAACAGTTCAGCTATTTGCGTATCCGGTTAAAACTGAAAAGATACTTGAAAAATAGCCAGATGAAAATATTAAAAATGCAAAATATAAAATATAAGAGACAAATTAATAACTAATTAATTTATTATTAAGAATAATTTAATGAATTAATAACAAATAATAAAAGAAAAACATACTGAAATAAGAAGAAAAAGATTTCACAAGTGCAGGGAAAAATTAATAAACGAGATTAGAATAACTAAAACTTGAGTTGTATGATTTAAGGACAAAAAAAAATTATTATTTACTAAAACTTATTGAAAAATTACTTTTTTATATTTATTACTGGCGTACAGTACAGATTGAATCACTAAATACTACCTTCTTGAGACTTAAATTCTCTCATCATAACTTGTATCATGAATGTTCATATCATCACAAAGAAGGCTGAAAAAACTTTATACTTAAGATTGGCATACGATAATACGATAATTGGCATACGATCGTATATTACATATAATTGGTATATTACATAAAGTCAATTAACATGGTAATCAATATTTAATTTGATATGTAACGTATTCTTAGTTCTTACTCGTTTTTAAGTAAATATCTCCGAAATGCGTATCCATTAAACTTTCTTAGTATACAGGTGTACCTGTATGTACAGGAATCAAACAATCCTATTTTTTTAAAAAAAAACAATGCATCAGACTGTCCTGTTAAATCACTACCATGGCGATCAAATTATTTCAGAATAAACTTTCGAATATATTATAAGACTCAGGAGAATTCTGTAACACCCTTTCAGTATAAATCCTCAGAATTAATAGAAGGTTTAATAATGCACCACTTAGGAGTTAGAGCAGTGGACTGCGTCATGGTAACAACAAATGATGGCTCTCTTCAGTTATAAGTGATATAAATCATCTGTAATGATAGAGCCAAGAATTAAATTCTCTCAACATTTTCTCATTGAAGCACCTCATCCATATTGTAGAGAGACTGTGTTTTTGAAAATTCATCTCTATAAGAATTTTACGCTTTTTGTTTCTTTTTTCGAAAGTATTTAAAAGTAATATTAAAAAAACATGACTTCTATTTCCTCTTAATTAACTAATCAAGAATCATTATTTAAAATATTAATAATTATTCTGATAATTAATAGAGATAATAGGCGTCACAACAAATGTTTAGTCAGTTTGGATTGTTTATTTAACCATCTAAGATAAAATCGATGGAAAGCATTTCTCATATTCGTATTCCCTGCCAAAATATGAAATCCGAGTAAAAGTAACTTTTCCATAATGATAAATACTGTAATCAGTGCTTCTGCAAAATTAACCATGCTGTCGTAATATCCCTGCTTAAACTAAGCTGTGTCCGTTTACTAGTTGTGCAATAGAAAAATCTTAAAACCGGGAATGGCTTGACAGAGTACACAGACATTTTCTATTAAGAGTGATCAAAGGTTTTTACAACATATCCTATAAAACTCTTGTATAATTAAAAATGAGACTCATTTTTGTTTTAAGGCATTGAATAAGTGTCATCGTTACGTTATAGTGAACAATCTGGACCTCTGGAACTCTGAATGACCTATTCCTGTTGATAAGTCTGAGGAAGCTAAAATGCCAGCCCCATGTGTGCATGAGTACCCCAACGGGGAATGTAGATATGTCAACTGCACATAATATACAGTTTAACGAGAAGGTTGAGTGCGTCTTTGAAGAATATTATAAAAAAAAAGTCAACTTTACTATAAGTAAAAAATATTAAGCTAATTTATTACAAATGTTTATATTAACTGAAAAAAATACCAGTTTATGTTTTAAAAATTGGAAATTTGGTTTCATTTATTTTTTTTATGATTAAATCATAAATCTGCTCTTTGTATTTCTGTCTTAAAGTTCTATCAGTTTATCCAATATAGTGGCTATATGAACCAACAATTCAACTCTCTTTGTTAGTTCTTGTTGAAAATCAGGGTGAACTATTTCAACGAGGGAAAACTTTATTCTAGTTTCAATACGTTTTTAGAGTAATAGATCATCTTAGGATCTCTATTACTTACTCTCAGAACATTTTTTCATAATTTATTTTTAGTAAATATGCTTAACAAATTACATATTTGAAAGAATAATTCAGGAGCTAAAAGCACTAACTATTTTGGTTTAGCTATCTGTAAAAAAAATAAATCCACAGCATAGTGAATAAAAAAATCTGGAGTGGCCTACACTCTACTTTACTATAAGTAACTTAATGTCAAATTTCTTGAGTATATAAAACATAACGTCTCATTTAAGCATAACGTAAACATCTAAATGGGATATAATTATTAGCCTGTCATTCCTGAGGTAGTACAGATAGTGATTGAAGGACATATCAATTTATAAGCTTATTTTTGTACATCACAAATAATTTATTATTTGCAAATAATTTCATTAGTATAACTACAGCAGTAATAACATTTTTGAAAAACCAATGTGAACATTTCTTGAAACGAAATAGTATCCTACAAGAGAACATGGCTATTGTTCAAATAGCCAGTAGATTTCTTACATCGTTTACTTGACATCCTTCTACATTGAATATTAATGTAAAATTTTCAAATTTGAAACGGTAAAATACACTTTATTTCTCTGAAAAACTTCTTAAACAGCGAAGAAAATGTTGTTTTAAGGTGATTTGTTAATTAAAGATGTACGATAATTACAGTTATTAATCTTTAAACGAAAGATTTATATTTTGAATTATCTTTTACATTTTTGGTTTTTAACAGAATTATTATACTGGGAATTTTATGGCTTCTTAGTATTTAATAAGATCATTTTCCATCCCCTTTTTCAAATAACATATATACGAATTTTTTTTTAATGAGTGTTATCATTTACCTGCACAATATTATTCCTCTTACATCTCTTATAAGTCAATAATATATTTTAATTTTTCCATTAGAAACATTCATTTTATCTCAGTGGATTCGCTCAAAAAATTTCTAAGTCAATGTAAACAATGTAAAAAAATCTGGAGTGGCCTACACTCTACTTTACTATAAGTAACTCAATGTCAAATTTCTTGAGTATATAAAACATAACGCATCATTTAAGCATAACATAAATATCTAAATGGGATATAATTATTAGCATTGCATTCGTGAGGTAGTACAGATAGTGATTGAAGGACATATCAATTTATAAGCTTATTTTTGTACATCACAAATAATTTATTATTTGCAAATAATTTCATTAGTATAACTACAGCAGTAATAACATTTCTGAAAACCAATGTGAACATTTCTTGAAACGAAATATTATCCTACAAGAGAACATGGCTAATGTTCAAATAGCCAGTAGATTTCTTACATCGTTTACTTTACATCCTTCTACATTGAATATTAATGTAAAATTTTCAAATTTGAAACAGTAAAATACCCTTTTTTTCTCTGAAAAACATCTTAAACAGCGAAGAAAATGTTGTTTTAAGGTGATTTGTTAATTAAAGATGTACGATAATTACAGTTATTAATCTCTAAACGAAAGATTTATATTTTGAATTATCTTTTACATTTTTGGTTTTTAACAGAATTATTATACTGGGAATTTTATGGCTTCTTAGTATTTAATAAGATCATTTTCCTTCCCCTTTGTCAAATAACATATATACGAATTTTTTTTTAATGAGTGTTATCATTTACCTGCACAATATTATTCCTCTTACATCTCTTATAAGTCAATAATATAATTTCATTTTTCCATTAGAAACATCAATTTTATCTCAGTGGATTCGCTCAAAAAATTTCTAAGTCAATGTAAACAATGTAAAAAAATACAAAAAATTCGACAAGTATAGCAGGTGATCTCTTAGTCTAGGATAAACAAAGAGTTTTTATATCGTTATTGCTCTTTCCCGTAATTGAAACATCATGATTTTTTTTTATAAATTGCTAATTTTTTTTTCCATTTTTGGTCAAAATTTCATTATTTTTTAATGAGCCGTTTAGCGTCAAAAAAACATATTCTGAATACACAAATCGTACAGTAACGCCCCTTTAGCGAATTTAATTTTGAAAAAAAATAACTCAACTCATTCTCCATATAATGTTCTATTTGTAGGCATAGTTTCATTCTTGTCCGTCAAACAGTATGGCTTGTATCGCTCTCACAAGGTTTGAGATTGAATTATAAGTCAAAATTTTTACATTTTATTGAAAAAAAAATATTTCCTGTTGTTTTAAAATTCTGAGTATATTTTTCGTTTGTTCCATTTGTAACCTCAAAGATAATGTCAAAATTTCAAAACTCTAGGGTTATCAGTTTAGGAGAAATAAATGTTTTAAAAAAAACGGTTTTTGGCAAAAAAAGTGACTTTCCCATCATGCATAATTCTTCCCAAACAATAGGGATCTTCGTCTTTATGGGGCCCATTTTTGTGTAAAATATCAACTTGATCCATCAAAGATTCTGGACCGTAGCGTGGTAACAAGCAATGCTAACACACGCACCCACCCACGCACCCACTCACCCACCCACCCACCGACCCACCCACCCACCCACCACCCACCCACACACACAGAGACATCATCGTAAAAACGTCATAAAACGACTTCTGGGACCTCAAAACATGTAATTCCGTCAAAATCTCGAGATCGAATTTTTTCACGATCACTATACTTTACTTATAGTAAAGTAAAAATACAAAAAATTCGACAAGTATAGCAGGTGATCTCTTAGTCTAGGGTAAACAAAGAGTTATTATATCGTTATTGCTCTTTCCCGTAATTGAAACTTTATGATTTTTTTTTTATGTATTGCTAATTTTTTGTTCCATTTTTGGTCAAATTTTCATTATTTTTTAACGAGCCGTTTTGCGTCAAAAAAACATTTTCTGAAAACACAAATCGTACTGTAACGCCCCTTTAGCGAATGTAATTCTGAAAAAAATATCTCAACTCATTCTCCATATAATGTTCTATTTATAGGCATAGTTTCATCTTTGTCCGTCAAACAGTATGGCTTGTATCGCTCTCACAAGGTTTGAGATTGAATTATAAGTCAAAATTTTTACATTTTATTGAAAAAAAAAATATTTCCTGTTGTTTTAAAATTCTGAATATATTTTTCGTTTGTTCGATTTGTAACTTCAAAGATAATGTCAAAATTTCAAAACTCTAGGGTTATCAGTTTAGGAGAAATAAATGTTTTAAAAAAAACGGTTTTTGGCAAAAAAAGTGACTTTCCCATCATGCATAATTCTTCCCAAACAATAGGGATCTTCGTCTTTATGAGGCCCATTTTTGTGTAAAATATCAACTTGATCCATCAAAGATTCTGGACCGTAGCGTGGTAACAAGCAATGCTAACACACTCACCCACCCACCCACCCACCCACACACACACAGACATCATCGTAAAAACGTCATAAAACGACTTCTGGGACCTCAAAACATGTAATTCCGTCAAAATCTCGTGATCGAATTTTTTCACGATCACTATACTTTACTTATAGTAAAGTAAAAAAACTTAATAAGAAACATGTTAAAAGCATCTCTTATATTCGTAGTCTCTGCCCAAGTATGAAATCCGAGTAAAAGTAACTTTTCCATAATGATAAATACTATTACCAGTGCTTGAGCAAAATTAACCATGGTGTAGTAATTTTCCTGATAAACTAAGCTGTATCCATTTGGAAGGTGTGCAATTTGAAAAAAAATAATTCAGGAGCTAAAACCACTATTTGTTTTAACTATCTATAAAAAAAAAAGAATCCAGTGTATATTGAGTAAAAAAAAAATAAATTAGAAACATGTTAAAAGCTGCTACTGAAAAATAATATGAAATATTTTTTGAATTAAATTGAGTAAAGAACTTTAAAGTGAATAAATCTGCTTACGGTTGATGTGGTTATAGTTAAACGAATTGCTCCTCTATCCTTTCAACAAGACCTGGAAATCTTTTCTCTCCTCATCATATTTCTTATGCTTTCCATCTTTTTACTGGTTTAAAAAACCTTTTAACTCCAACCATTCCCTCAAGCCTTTGCTCTGCAAGCTCATTTTTGTATTCATCCTTCATATAAATTTGATCAACATCATTTTCAATCTAAGACTCAGTGTCCTTATTTTATATTTTTAGATTCTTATAAGCGGTTAACTTATTTAATAGTGTATGTTTAATTTATTGTTTTATTATATATTTTTATAGTGGTAAAGATTATATATTCATCCTCTACTGGTCAGCGGGTCACTGAATGCCCCAACCGCCAAGGGCGTTGGCTAATAAATAAATATAAATAAATGTTTATATTCATTTATATAATAGCCAGTATGAGTGTGTGTATTAGAGATAAAAAGATAGAAACATAAAAACAGAAAGAGAGAGTTAGATAGAGAAAGAAAAGAACAGAAATACAATGAATATGTGTGTAAAAAGGAATTTCCAAACAAAATAAAAAACCCTAGAAATATTATATATAAAGTTATTATTTTTGTGTCCGAATTCCAAAACAGATCCCCGATGCTAACCCTGCTGTCACCTCAGACAAGGAACACAGCAGCCTTCTTGGTATTAAAATAACTCTTAAGACTAATTTATTTACTATTTAGCGTTTTAAGTTCAGTTTTTGTTTTCTTCTTTTTTTTTCAATTTTTCTTATTTTTCATACTTGTCTTCTTTGTTGTGATTTTAATTTTTCTGCTCTTTAAATTATTTAATTGTATGGTTTCTTACTTTAGTTTAAGTCCCTTCATTTCTCTGCATATGCTAGCAGCACATTTACTAGAACTATGATAATAGGATTCTTACAATCACATTTACCCCCCAGATTATGACTATCAGTCAAATATTGAAGTGAGCTTTTGGATTAAAAATACACTTATTAAGTAGTCTAGTTTAGTGTAATCGACCCCTACCTTTGGATTATTGTAAAATGCTCAGTTATTGTGAATGTCTCTGGCTAATCTAATTTCGACATTAGAGCCACCAGTGTAAGCTGGTACACAAATTGTAAGCTACTAGCAGGAGGATAGTCAATGCAGAAGCTGTGCAAAATTTAATGCCATTTATTTCAAACAAGATTTGCTGCCTACTTATACTAACATCAAACTTCTTGACTATACAGTCCGATATTAAAATATAGGCGCACATAAATAAAACGACAGCTATCCATTAAGAAAGAAGAAACAAATAAACTACGACAACTTGTGCAGCAAGAGCAAGATGAATGAGCGTCCATCGTCATCGACAGTGATCTTAAAAGCCGAATATAACCAACTCAGTCTTTTATCCTCCAAAATGAAGAAATTACTATATATACTTTATATTCAGAACAAAAAGGAAGACTGTTAAATTAAACGGTGAATCCATAAAGTATCCTAATAGCCCTTAGGTTTCATAAACCTCTCTGATAAAATCTTAACACCCAATGAAGAAGAGATTCTAACCTAGTACTCAACTGCCACTACATTTTTAAGCCACTTAAAAATTGAAAGCGATTAAACTGAAAGCACTCATAGGTAATATTACTGATTTTGAAAAAGTAGGAAAAATAAACTTAATGAGGCAATTAAGACTGAAATTGTTCGAGAAACTAAGATAGAGAGAGGTAACTTCAGAAGTAACGTATTAGAGGAGAAGCACCATGTAGCGATAAAATCACTCAGACAGGACACATATATTACCATTAAAAAAGCAGAGAAAGCATCGCGTTTCGTATACTACCTACACAGAATACAATTCTATATTGGACGATATATTAAATGACTGTAAGAAATTTTGACTAATCACCAAGAACACAGTAGAAGACTTGAAAAAACGTCCGAACACAATTATCACAAAAATCAATTAGAATAAAGGAAATATCACTCTGCCTTTGTCACAGGTGACAATAGCTCTGGCTACTGTTACAGGAATGGAAAATCCTGTATGTATGTAGCCTGTAGGGCATCAGAGAAACTCTCAAAAAAGGTAACCAAGCATGAAATTGGCATAAAATTTTTAGAAACATGTTTGCAAGAAGGATTGCTACCATCCTTCACTAAAATAAATATATATATATATATATATATATATATATATATATGAACAAACCACGATAATAAAATGGGAAAACAAGCGTAAGATCTTTCAACCGTAACAAGCGGTCTTCGTCAGAGTCAAAAACCCTGACTGACTCTGTCAGTTGAAAGATCTGAGTCTTGTTTTCCCATTTTATTATTGTGGTTTGATCATTGATTGTTATGTCACGTGTTTATGTGAAATAACAATCTATGATCAAAGCATAATATGAAATGGGAAAATAACATACAGACATCTTACTTTTTACTTAATGGTAAGTAGGTTGATAGTTCTTTATAATTCTACTTAAAGACGATAGGATGATGGTTGAATGTTTTCTGGTTTGATTTTGTGTCTCAGGTAAGCATAGTTTGAGAGATTATGCAGGGTGGTTGACCTCTTCGACTTCCTTTAATCTGGGTGGACAACTCAGTCGTAAACAACTTTATGTACTTGTATATAACAGTTGAATATTTATTTCTAGCTTCTTTTCTTCAATTAATATTGCTTTTATTAATTATAATTTCAAATATTGGTTTTTTTTTTTACTAATAATGTCAGCTAAATTGACCAACTTCTCTATTATCAGTTCACATTTTTGAACTTTTATAACTAAAATTATAATTTTATTTTAATTTGTAATAGACACATCTGTCTATTACAACAATAATACTGTAAGTTTTTGGTTTTCTTTTAATTTGTTTGTGTTTGTTGCTCATTGCGAGTTTGATTCCTGTTAGCTGAAATTCTATACAAGTATTGCTTCCAGAGTTTGTTTTTAATAGTATTGATTTTTGTAATAAATTGCTTTTGGCCTAGAGAATGCCAATAAATTTCAGCAAAACGTTAGCATGTAAGCCGATTGATTAAATTAAATTGAATTTAATAAAAAATTCAATTCATAATGTCTTATGGATCTATATCCAGCTATCTTAGATTTAAAAGAAATTTACTTCAAATAAATTGCTTTTTTGAAGTCTAGAGGTTTTAATAAAATTAATACTAACAAATGAAACAAGTAATTAAATTCATCTGAAACTAACAATTTTTTTCTATATTAGAACTTACGAAATCATTATAAAATTTTAAACAGTGGACGCCGCTTAATGTAATCACTTTTGTAAACACGAAAAGTGATAACAATAACCAAAGAAATTGAAATGTCATTTTACCGATGAGGTAAAAAATGATTGGTGTCCAAGCAAAAAAAACTCCAATAAATGAAATATGTAATAAACAGTAAACTTGTCACAGATGCAATACAATAAGTTCTTTATTTAGAGAACAATTCAGCTTTGTCTGCTTGACATCCGTATGCGGCAAATCATTTATAATGGGACTTGTACTCATAATGAAGTTGAAATTCAGAAGAACTACTTTGTTCTAAAAATCTCCTCTTTCGGGAACAAAATCGTACTCCCGACTTTTCCCGATCCTAGGAGTCTCAATAGCTTCTTAACTGACTAAGTATCTCAGTTATTTGATGACTTTTAAATTATACTGTACCTTAGATAATGCATATCCGCAAGACCGTAAGACCACGAAAACGATACAACCTTTCCCTTACAGACTGACGTCCGCTTTGTTGACAACGTTTACTGACCTTAACAAAAACAGCAAGATGATAATTTAGCAGCAGTGACCCTCTGATCTGGAAATGCTAATTACGACGTGCACTGATGCACATGGAAATGTTCTTTGGTCGTTGAAACTGAGTCATTTAGGTGACAGTAAAAAGAGCAGAAAACTCAAGAAGTGCATATAAATAAGTAGGTAAATCCTATCTCTCGCTTAGCCAGAGATAAAATCAGGATTCGTAGAACAACTTCTTGCTCGGCATATCCCCTGAAACTCAACGAAAAAAATGTCCAGGTTTGTAAAAAATTGGTAACAATAACCAATATACTGAATATAATAAGTGGTGTATTTGTAATGCATATTGTATGTTGGAAAAGGCATCAGTTATTTCGAAAATATATACCGATTGATTATATTATTTGTAAATGCATTAAGCGGGGTCCACTGTATAAATAAAAAATCTCTAACATTTTTGTCCCGAATACTAATTTGAAAATCAAATCAAGCGTAAAATTCATAAATACATACATTATACCTAATACAAAATTTTTAATTTCTAGAATCTAAAATGACCATAAAATCAAGAAAACATTAATAACTAGGCGCAGTAAAGATTTTTATAATATTGTAAAAGTCCCTCTTACCTCGTGAATCGGTGATCACAAAGTAACCTCAGCCAAACAAATAAGTGTTTACGCATTTATTGTGCAATAATAAAATATATTTAATATGATTTAATTAAAAACATATATTTTAATGCTCATATTAAATTCAACATTTCAGTTATGACTATTTGTGTGGTTTATGATTATCAATTTTATATGTTAAATACCAGAATTTAAACAAATGCTAATTCTGATTGTTATATGCCATTATTGAACTATCACCAAACAAAAGAATCATAACTTTCAAAAAAATATAATTACTTATACTTACTTCTAGTTGTAAAAACTAACGACATGCTCTTGGTACAAAAATAATAAGAAATACAAATTAACTAATTAAATTGATATTTCACTATTTCTGATAATTGATTCTCATCCAATAATGTTAAAAACGAACTCTCCATTTTTTTTCTTTGGTTTAGAGGAATGGTTAAGAGGCAAGCTTGATTTCAGCTGTCATACAGACTGACAGAATCAATTTGCGTTTCTTCTACATTTCAAGTTATACATGAAATCTAAAATAGAACAAACCACCTTAATGAATTTTTTTGTTCCTATTTCGTTTTGGTTCATTTTTTATTTATATTTTTTTCGGGCAGTTTGTTTTCGGCAGGTGAATTGAAATGAATGTAAGCAATAATTGGCCAAATAGCAATAGGGAGCAATCATTCTATCTTCATATAAATATTACTTTGAAAATCTATGCCAGATAATACCACAGGAATAAATATAATATTATGTAAACAATATTCAATAATTTAAGGAAATATCCCACAACATTTATCTTATAACTCTTATTGCATACATAACTTCAGGTTTGTCAGGTATACTGTTTTTCCTGCCAGAATTCTCTAAGCCATTAATTCTGGAATAACATGGAAAAAGGATGGCAACAGAAAAGTCAATGATTTCAATATGGTATTTACTGAAGATTTTATGTCATAAATACTAAAAGGTAAAGGATGCTTTTGTCATTTTCATTATGAAAGAACAATCCGAAATACAATAACAAGATATTTGTTGTCATTTAGTCAAATGCCATAAATAGCTGCCATTGAGAGACCTTGAAAAAACTGATATTTTGCTTCCCGGGTCTGATTTTAAAGTTCGGACAATCTTGAAGCACTATTATTTTCATTAGTGTTTTATTATTTTTTATCTTATTATTTCATCTTTATTTATACTTTATCCATATTATTACATTCTATTTCTTAATTTATTTAGTTTACGGCTTTCAATTTTTGTTTAATTTCAACGGTTCAAACTTTATTATCCAGTTCTAACAGTCAAAGTTAGAACTGGAAATTAAAACTGGTGCGCAAGAGTCAATGTGGATTTCGCTTAACTACTGCCAGTCCAATGTATCACACAATATACACGCTGTAATACAATACATCGTATGATACAACTCTTTTTATAAAATCAAAAAAAGTTACTTGTCCTGTGACAACTTTTTAATCAGACCATTAATAAATATTTACCTTCCGATCAACTTTCCTCTCTCCGGCTGCAATATTTATATAACTTAAAAGGAAACGGTACACGCGAACAACAAGCCAAATTTCCTAGAAAGAAAACATAAAAGAGGAAGAAAACTAACTTCTATACCTTGACAAGCATCGCATCAAGAGTAAATGTGGCTATCATAATAAAAATACCAACAATGAAATTGATAATTACACATAACAAAATTTAATATATAGTTATATTATATTTATGCTACCAAATGAGTTGTAGACGCATATTTATATATATGTTATTCATATATCCACATAAAAACCCATAATTATTATCCAAAATATTCAAAAATTGATAAAAGTAGCGTCCGTGAAATAGAAACAAAATTAAAATTTTTGAGGACACTGTTAGTTCTTCAGGTTAATTAATTTTGTTTCTTTTTCACGGCCAATACTTTTATCAATATTTAAATATTTGGGACGATAAGAAAAGACTAATATCTTCCAACCACTACAAGTGGTCTTCATAAGAGTCAAAAACACGCTGTATATACTGTTTATACTCATGTATATAATTTATATGTATATATAATAAGGTAAATGTTGGTAGCAGTACTTTTTTAACACATAGATTATTGAAATGAACACTAAACGTAGGTGGTATCTGTTTCTTAACAAGCTTCTCAATTTTTCTAAACAGCACTCTCGTTATTTCCTCTACACAGTGAAGTATATCTCCTGTAATCGACAAGTTTCGAATGATCAAGATTCATCTGCATTCAAGAGAACTCATCACAACGTGAAATGAACCCAGGAGATGCTGATTGCATAAACAAAAATATCTGAAATAAATGTAACCAGCACAAACTGAGAATTTCAGAAGCTATATTCATTCAAAAGACTTAAACCAATCCTTAATATTCAAGTCTGAAATAATAACCAAATTTTAAAACTCTTTTGGTCACATCAGGAGGATCCAGAAACTCTTACAGGAAGTAACTTGGATGACACTCGCTTCACAAGAATAACGAACAACCAGCTAATCTTAATCCTTAAAAAAAAAACGGCCCCCACTGTCTTCACTTTGCATATAAAATACACCAGAAAATTCTCTGGAGAAATTATTCATCTCCTGAAAGTCAATGGTGATGGTTGGAAATATATCGATTATTGGAGGTGTACTTTATTGTGTAGACGCAAAAACAAGAGTGTTATCAATAATGACTGTTTAATAATGTATATAATTAGGTGTATATATATATAATTAGTATTATACATATATTATATATATTTTAAAACGAACACGTGGAATAAAAATCAACTAATAATACACAGTAAGAAATTCAGAAATAGAAATAACATCTTTTGGCATAAATGACTAGGTACGTAACACAATAAGGAGAACAAGAGACTAGGCAATCCCTTCCATTTCGCTGGCAATATGCCATTTTTAAAACAAGTCTCACACCTTCTTTTCAGTTCATATCATACCACAAGTCCACTTTCTCTTGAAAGTTGAAGTGAGAATCTGATAAAGATTCTTCATCAGAGTCTTCAACCTAACTGATATTGGTTTTTGACTTTGACGAAGACCGCTTGTAACGGTTGAAAGATCTTAGTTTTGTTTTCCCATTTCATATATATATATTAAATTAAATATATATATATATATATATATATATTAAATTAAAGTTACAGCTAGAGAACACAAGAAAAAGGACGAACACTCACGAATCTCGATAATTTCGGCGTCTTGCCGTCTTCAGGGGAGTAGAAAGAAAGAAAATAAAAGGAGAAAGAATGAAGGAACGGAGACGTAAATCCACTCATATTCATATATATATATATATATATATATATATATATATATATATATATATATATATATATATATGTATATATTCTCAAACCACAATAAGAATGGGGAAAAAAGACAAATTTTTCAACTACAACAAGCGCTCATCGTCAGAGTCAAAAACCCAGCTGAAAGACAAGATGCAGAAACATCATGGTGAAGGGTTCAAAGGAGTGGGAGGGAGGAGTGGTATTTTAAAAGGATGTAAAGAGCAAGAAAGGACAATAGTCCACAGAGGGATGTTAAAGTAAACAAAAGTGTACAGTAAGAAAAAGTAAAAAACTATCCGTTAGCTGTCAATCCTCTGTGATGAGCCCTATTGCCCTCGTCATGAAAGAATCAAGTTTGAAAAGCCCTTTACAAATGTTTATAATAGTTGATCTATTAGATTTAATAAGAGAGTATTCGATAATATTTTTCAACTTCAATTTGTCATTGGTAATAACTTTAGCTCCGGTCCATTCAGTATGATAATTTTTATTGTTTTTATGCAAGAATAAGCGCTACATTTTTCCTGTCTACTTACGTTGTATTAGTGTTATTTTACACGTGTCTTTAAAGATTTACCAGTTTGACCAATATAAATTTTATGTAAATTTTTGCACGGAATTTTATAAATTACCACTGGGCTCCAATTCTTTGGGAGAGTTTTTATTAACATATTGCCCACGTTATTACGATTATTTACGGTTTGATCATGGATTGATGTAACATATTTATTCATTATTTATTACCTTGTAATTTAAATATATATAGGTGTGTTCTCTAATCGGGGTTCAGTCAATTTTCCAGGATAAAAAATCAAACTCTCGTTGCCAGAGAAAAAAAGGCAACGAGAGTTTGATTTTTTTATCGTGGAAAATTGACCGAACCCCGATTAGAGAACACACCTATTCTATCAAACGGTCGATATTTTATTGAATCTGTTATATATATATAAATTATATCTTTATTTGATAAGATTATCCATATTGGATTATAATTCTATACGTAAAAGTCTGAGGACTGTTTTCTTGGTATTATGAAGTTTAAATTGAAGTAAGTAAACCGAAGAAAACGTTTACTCTGTCGTTTTATATATTTATATCAAGTTTATGAGGAAGTTGTGACAAAAGTAAGAAAAGTTCATTAGTGTGAAAGGATAGTAAATTAAACAATGGTTTAATCTGAGGGCATGAAAACATCATTACTATGCCAAAGTAGTCCAACAAACCAAGGCTTTGCCTTAATTTCCTCTTCTTCTAGGTTTTTGTTTTTTTTTTTAACCTTTAGTTCAAGCAGGAGGCCACAGATTTAAATTTCTTTGCAGCTTTTTTTAATGGGTTTCCTTCTTTCGTGAATTTCGACTTTTTCAAGCTTTTTTTTTAAATTCAGCCAACTTTTTTGAAAACTTTACTCATAAATTGAATTTTCTTTCACAGTGAATATATATTCAAGTTCCAGAAGAAGAAGCGCTTAGATTATTTACAGAATGCTGTGACTGAATAATCACCAAATTAATATGAATTGCATTTGAGAAAGATCGTCTTGTAAAGGGCTAGTAATAATTTAGGAATAAGGGAAGTTTAAATGAAAATTAACTCATAAGAATTAAAACTTAAAGTACTTCTAAGAAATGAACCAAACTCTTATATTGAAATTAATGTGAGTGTCATGAATGAATCATTTTTTTTATATCCTCCTATATACCAAGTTCTTTAGAGAATACTATACAACAAAATGGCTTACCTAAAAATTAGTGAACATAACGAATTAAGAATTTTTATGCACACATTTATTCATCAAAGTTTTATCAAAGTTTCTTAAGTTTCATAATTTAGAATTTTTAGGCAGGTGAATGTTTTCAAAAAATTAAGCAATATTTGAATGCGCATTCTGATATTTTAATAGCTCAAGAAAGATACGGAAAACTCCATATAAATATAGAATTTTATCATATGCAAACCCTAAGAAAAATTGACTTGAAAATACTATTGATGGATAAATAGGTTTCTTTTTATAAATTAAATTACATTTTGTTTTGAGTATTTAATTGACAGTCTGATTCACTATTCGTTCGGTTAAAGCATATTATAGTATGTTGATTTTTCGTTCTATCTAATGCTGGTCCGTAGAATATTTTCACTTGTTTATCTTTACATTGTTTGTAAGCTACCGACTAGGTAATATCTAAGAATTGTATTATCTTGCATGAGAAATCACAAAATATTGTCAACTGACTCTCTGTTATTATTTTTTTTCTATTCTTTCCCGAACACTAAAGTCTATACATACAAGTATGCAAGTGCATACAAAACAGATGAACGTATATTGAAGGAAATTATCAAGGCCAACACTGCATATACATACGGTGCAACAACCACAACTTTATCTAGACGCCTCACGATGCACCTAGCTGCAGGAGGACCTAAGGACCCTACAGAAAGGTTACATAAAGTGAAGCTGACCAGGGACATGCTTACAAACAACACTGAAATATTATTTCAAAAAAGAGATCATGGCAGATTAGGTATTATAGAGGCCCTTTGGCTTTTATATCTTTATCTTCCCTGTCTACCTTTCCTCCGAAAGTTGGCTACACTGTTTGAGTGCTTCAGTTCGAACGCCAAGTCAGTCGTTAGCAGCCTTTGGAGCGATTCACTTCTTTTCCTGAAGACGAGGACATCGAAATATAGTAGTGAGTTCAGTGGTTTCCTTTCTATGTGTTCTTTTTTAAATTCTGGTTTATATATATATATATATATATATTATATATATATATATATATATAACATATTCAATAATATATCAACCGTTTGATAGAACAGGTGTGTTCTCTAATCGGGGTTCGGTCAATTTTCCAGGATAAAAAATCAAACTCTCGTTGCCAACGTTTCGGTTTTATTTAAAACCTTTTTCATAGGCAGAAGTAAGAATTTTTTAACTAAGAAAATAAAATTTACATTGTTGTTCCTTTAAATAATGTAAATTTTATTTTCTCAGTTAAAAAATTCTTACTTCTGCCAATGAAAAAGGTTTTAAATAAAACCGAAACGTTGGTAACGAGAGTTTGATTTTTTATCCTGGAAAATTGACCGAACCCCGATTAGAAAACACACCTATATATATATATATATATATATATATATATATATATATATATATATATATATATATATATTATAGAGGGCAATTCCATACTACAAGTATACCACGAGCCTAGCAGGTTACATATATTGGAGGCTCTATATATTAAAGATTATGACCCTAGCCTAAATGTCCAAAGTAACGATTTCAACTCTGTGCCTAGTTTTAAAAATTTTGATAATAGTTTCAAACTTGTAAGGGAGACGAGGAGGTGAATGGACCACAGGTAGTTTTGGCCGACCCTGTCACCATGCATACCTCCCCCTCTCCTCACTCCTACCTTAGCTTTACTTCTTAAAGCACAGGTGTATTTACAAATACACACAGTATTTGTGTAGGCACCGTTCAAATATTTTATTTTATATATACCCAACTGGCAATGTTCAAATGTCTCTGGCAAAATATATGAGAATTGCCCCAAAATGAAAGAAGAATAATCAGAAAATTAGCTACAGTCAGTAAAAAAGCTGTAAATGCAGAGACTGCTGTTTAATTCAATTCAAAATGTTTAAAAGAAGATTTGCTGCCTACCTATATACAAATATATTTGACATTTATTTTTATTTATAACTAGTTTTAAAATGATAGAAAAATATGTTGTTCTATCCAGAGATTCAAAGAAGGTTTAGAAAGTACTCTTTCTTCTAACTATTCACGCAACTTCTCACAGAATCAAATTTGATGAATGTTTAATGTACTAACTCTATAAAATGTTCCACATTACAATAAAAATGGCATATTCAGGACTTCTAAGACGACCACATGTAGCTCCTAGAGACACTCAAATCCTTGCATGTGATAAAAAATGATTAATAAGGAAAGGGAGTATTAAATGAGGGAAATAAATACTAAAATACACTTTGTAGCTGGTAAAAAATTTGAATGCAACATCAGGAGGAACCAACATGTAGAAATATATGGTCAAAATTATAATGTCCAGAGATGGTTCAACGTACAATAAACATAATGAAAGAATTGAAAATGACTATTAACACAATTTGCTTTAGTGTGGAATATTCGAAACAAATGTTAATTTGTTATTAACTATACTTTGAATGATTGCCAAAAACAAAGAACCACAACCATTTCTATCATTATTAATATTAAACATATAATATACCGTCTAACCTCGTACACTGCTGCTGTAGCTCTCGGACCGGTTTCGGGTGTCACCCATCTTCAACAAGAACAGTTCTTCAACTTCAACAATTCTTGTTGAAGATGGGTGACACCTGAAACCGGTCCGAGAGCTACAGCAGCAGTGTACGAGGTAAGACGGTATATTATATGTTTAATATTAATAATATTAACCTCTGTGGTAATGACAAAATGCATTTCTATCATATTCAAAGTTGTTATAAAGAGGTTATTTGAAAGTAGGTTTAATATCCGTTACCAGAAAGAACACAACAGAAGTATTATAGAAAACACAGAAAACCAATGTTTTCTTGAGACTATATCAAGCAAAGGCAATGTAAGTGGACTTGGTCTATGCTAAGGATGCTCTTCATTTATGAAAAACTAAATAGAAACTTATATAAGAGACCGATACAGAAAAAAACAACATGAAGTGATTTTGAAAGAATGCTAGAGATTGAGGATAAATAAATTGGTAGCCAAAAATCGAGCGCACAGGAAGATGTTGAAACATGCACACTCAGGAGAATTTAAAGAAAAATAGTTGATTATATTAGACTTTATGCATTCCTCATTCCTATCATGAGTGAATCTTTACTCCGGTGATTATAATAAATAAGTAAACAAGTATTCCACACAGCTTTTAAACATAAATAACTCCTACAAGTTATGCAAGTCAATGGTGAAAGGACTATCCTAGGAAACAAGAAGGCCATAAATAAGTGGAAATGATATTTTTGAGTTAACAATGATGGGTGGAATTTAAATTGGTTTGAAACAATTGCAAGAAATGGAGAGGACTGTGAAATGGATTGAATTCAATGTTTATGGGTGTCAGCACTGTGCGATAAATCTGGAGATTTGTTTTATAGCGTTGAAGCTTTGTATGACCTCTCTGAATGAGCAACTTCAACTATACTTAACATGCCTGCTTTCCATGTTAAACAGGTACAATGCTGTTGAAATGAACCAAAATTTCATAAAACGAAAACTGTCATTTAACTATTTACTTAACAACAATAAAGACCATATGTAACAGTAAACTGAACGGAAAACGGTGTAAATTAAAGTATTTGAAATTCTAATGTAAAAATAATTATAATTATTATTATTATTATTATTATTATGTTTTCGCTCGTACAAAGCACGGAAAGGCTACAAGTTTATATTAGGTTATATCAAAACAGTTTCTCTTCTGCGCTACTGAAGTCACTAAAGTCGTATCTATGTCAGCTATATTTAACGTGGATATTTTTTTATACCATATCTGTGTCTAAATCTGTAAAAGTAACACGGCAGAGTTGACAGAAAAATATTCATATTAAAATATTATAGAAACAACTTACATATGAGACAATCTGGAACTCACAATTGATAATTTTTTCCCTACAACTTTTAATTGATTGTTTTTCTGAGTGACATCATTTGAGCCTTCGAAATCTTAACAAAAATGTACAAGTTCAAATACTGGCGTTTACCATTTCCTTACATTTTGACATTTAGCTATCATAGATGTAGGAGGTATTCATATCGAGTGGTATCTTTTTATTCATTGAGGTTTGATATTTTATTTGTTTGAACATCTTTACAATGGTGAAATTAAGAATTCAAAGTAGGAAACTGTTAAAAAATATTATTTTTACATTTAATGAAGTTTCATTTATTTGTTTGAATTCCACTCTATATATATTTGATATGATAATTCAAACAAATTCAGGCTAACTTGAAATTCAGAGCAGATACTGCGCAATACAGAAACAAAAGTGAAATGATAATATCTTACACAAGAAAAAAAGCTGCCAAATTAATCATCAATTTGATTATTTGTAGATAAGTTTGTGTGGTATTACAAAGGGCCAATGTTGAGCCTAGCTGTGTTCCCATGCAGGGCTACCACTGCAAACTAACCTAACTTTATTCAGACTTGCAAAGCTAAGACGGGAGGGGACTAACAGTTTATCATTAGGTAAAAAAAAGTAGTTTGGCTTCTCATGTCACATTTTATAGCTAGAAAAATATTGCATGAAAATAATACTTCTACAATTCAATGTGGATGTCGTTTAAACATTTCTATAGTGAGAACAGTCAGAGAGACTAACTTGATTTTTACATTTATAGATATACTTTTTTGAATACCTACATCTGTATGAAGCAGGAGTAGCCATGTATGGTGATTAGTTCACAAACTCCTTTGGCAATGACCTTTGATTGAGCCTGAATACCAGTACATAATTTTAATTGCAATAAATGTTTAGAAGTAAAACAAACAAGTAACAAACATCGGATTATCAGAAAGAAGTAATACTTTAATAGATTTTTTGTTATTATATATCTTGTTAAACCTGTATAAATAGATTTTTTCTATTTTCTTTAATTTCAGTTTCCTTTTAAGATCTGTACTATGATATTATTCCATCATAGACTTTACAAACAAATACAAATTTTGGAAAATTGCAAGGCAAACTAGATCATTTATGATCTACAGTATAATATTATATACACAGTATATAATGCATAGCAGTATACTATGTATACTGCTGTATAAGTGTCGTTATAATTGTTTCATTTGTTATTCATCTTCAGTACCAACTTGGATATATGTGCCTTTGAAAAACAAATGACACTTAATGATGTGCATCATCCGAAACCGGCGTTATCAGCCTATTTTTAATCCCTCTAAGAAGATGTTAGTACCACTGTGGTACTAACATGTATATTGCAACCAATAGCTGTTTTTTTCCTCGATTCAAAGGAAATTTAAGTTAATGCTATAAACCAGCTATCTCTGGTCATTTTGTTATCTACTGCAAAAATTAAGGTGAACACAATACATTTTAATTTATATAGCTCTTCAGAACTTACTGAAGATAAAATATTATTACATTTTATCAAAAAAAAATTATTTTGAGTTATGTGCTAAAATTGTAGCTGAAAACGTTTTCAGGAAGACACTATGCACATGTGATATAGTCACACTGTAATACTACTAATAATTCAATTTGCTTATACACAATTTATAACAACTACATGTAATAATAAATACTAACTATTGAATCTTAAAGCAGTGGATACAGTCAAATGATTTTTTTTTACATTCCAGAATAAAAACAACACCCTCCAGAAAGCATTAAATGTTAGTCAGTTTTATTCCTGAATTTTCTCCATCTTCTACAATAGGTAAGCCAGTTTTTCTGTTTTTAAATGCAATTGATGGGAATTAAGCCCTACCACTAGAAAACAGGTAAAAACGGCTTAACTGTTTCACTAATTCTACGGTATTTAGACGGAATTTTCAATGCTCTAGCAGTCACCAAGGCTTTTACATTTGAATAACGACTTAGCTTTGCAGCCAATAGCAATTTCAGCCAATAGCAGTGAACTAAATAGCGTTTACTGCCTCAATTTTGTCCTTCAAAACCTAAAATTATTAGTAATTAATAATCATTCAAAACTTGATCTTTACCGCCTTTGTTTCTAAAATACTTATATTGAAAGAATTACGCAACACAATTGTTAAAAATAAATTCTATTCCAAATTTCATTTTCATAAAAATTAGATTGTTACGGGTTATTAACTATTTCAACAGGCATAGATTTTAACTTGAAATAAAATATGACATTACTCATATGTTTATATTTTTTTGACTTATTTATGCTTGGATTTTTTCTATTTCATTTTTATTTTTCTGTAGGTCATGTCTCTTAAAATTGAGGTCTATTCTAGGGCAATCTTCTACAGATTTTGTACAAAAATATTTGAAAATTGTAATTAAGAATAGATTAAGGGAATAAACTTTCATAACGCCTTATTTTTTTCGCCAAAAATCGATTCCTTTGTAGCTCTACTATCTATTCTGAATTATATTCCTTTTCAACACATACATTTTAGAAATAGCATCGAGAAATTAAAACCTGATTCAATCACATCTTGCTAAGGACCGATGTGATTTTTTTTTTTTAAAACACATGATATGAAGTTATTAAATCATTGTAACGTTGAATATGCTTCTGACACATTCATGTTTAACTGTCATTAAAGTGGCATTTAAGGTGCTATTTTAAAGATATGAATTATAATGAGAGTCCAACAGTATTGTGAATCATTAGGATTATATATGTTTATATATTTATTACTTCTTGGTTATATTTTGAAGAGATATAATTATTTGTTTAAAATAATCATAAAAATACTTTTTTTTTATTTTAGATCAATTATAATTTAGATTTTTATGGAATGAACCATTCTGCTTGTGCTAGCTTTCTTTGTTCTTCTTCTTCTTTACTCATTCATTAACTCTTTTACCACATCCTTCAGGTAACTTAAGGATAGAAGCTTCCTTATGTTAGCTCGGAGGAGCTTAGTGAATGGCTATTCACCGTAGAAGATATGTTAAGCTCCATCTATTTTTAAGCAGTTTGAGGATTTTATTTTTGATTGGTCTATAACTAAAGCTATTCTGTTCACTAGATTATTTTAGCATAATTTGATAATGTCTATTTATATATAATTTTGTCTCAACTTTATTCAAAACAGGAAGACTGCAAGCAATTTGACCTTGGAATAATTAATAACTTGCCAAAAAGAAGAAAAAAAGGCGTGGACCCACATTCAAGTAATTTTACTATTATTCACTACCACAAAATTCGAGAGCCTCCGTTTTCCTAGTAGACACTAAAGCTGCCAGAGAAATGAGTAAACTAAACGGGTCTATTTAATAGTAACTTTGAAAAACACAGGAGTGAGTACTTCAGACTGTTGAAAAGAAAGAGCTTTAATATAGTCTTCTGACATTCCACTGCTGTCCAGACATCAAGTCAAATCGTTACCCTAGTTTTTCTGTTTACTATTTGTGTGAAGAAAAGACTTTTTCAACTATGTCAAGAATAAAAATTTATTAGAAAACTTGATTGGATTGTTTTATAAATGATAAGTATTCTGTTTAATTAGCAATACTAAATCATTGCTTTTTCGCTCTAAACAACTGTAGAACTAAATATATGACAATTGTCCTTCAAAAAAAAAAAACAAAACAGCAGAATATATTCACGAGTCCTTTATTGTTGGTTCTTTACTTTGCTCATGAATGGAATGAGGAATGAAACACAAAACAAGTCTCCACAAAATGATTTTATATAGCGACGCGTTTATCTTCAAGTTACATCAACAATATAAAATATAAACTAACAATTTGAAACTAAATGCAGAGAACTAAACCAAAATAATTTAGTTTAATCTTAAACTAAAGAACTAAACCAACTACAAAGAATTGCTTTCGTCTCATTACTAAATCAAGTGTGTTTGTTCTCTTTTAAATTTTTATATTTTAGTTCACATTTCCATCTAGTTTTCTATATTAAGTTATACATTTTCTTATTATATTTTATTTTATTATTTTTTAATGTAGACGATATTGTACTGTAACCAGAAAATGAATACGAGATGTGGGAACCTCGTTGTTATATAAAATTCTCTCTGTGGAGATTTGGTGTTTCCTTCTAACATTGTCATCAAGAATATATCCGCAATGACATAGAACCAACTGTTATATAATAAGTTTTAAGAGATAATGTTTCTTAACAATAGAAATAGTTTCTATTTTGGGCTGACGCTGATTAGGGAAATATTTTGTCCATCATATCAGAAAAATCCATTTTAAGAGATGAATTTTCTTAGAAGGGACGTTAAAGGCTCTACTAGTTTCTCTGAGTACCTATTTAAGTTTAAATACTTCAAATGAGATAATCCTTGAGTGATTGTTTGCCTAATTTCTGTATATACTTGAGATATCTTTAATGACCGTATCTGTTAATTTGGCTTCAAAGTTTAGCACTTACCCTCAAAGTAATTAGCACTTACTCTAAAACTAGATTTATTTAAAAGGATTAAAAGAAAATATTAAAGCATAAATACCTCGAAGTTGAATGTAAAACTCAAAACAAAAGTCTCACCTGGAAAAAGAAGAATATCATAAGACATCTATCATTGCAAAAATAGCAAGCTCAAATAAATAATTGTGAAGAGAATTTTTTGGTTCATCAAAATACAGATATATATGAACAGACATGTGCAACATTACATGGTTTTCTGCCTACTAAACATTTGTAATTATATCTGTTTTTGTACTATCTGGTTTTGTAATTTTAATATTTTAGCCCTATAATTATGCAAATTCTGATTATAGGGCAGAGAAATTTTTCTGCCCTATAATAACAATTATGAAGAAGGATAAATTCTTCAATAAATTTTACCTCTATAACTTTTTATATTGTTTTACTAAATCAGTATTACTTTTATCATTTCACACCTTGTAGTAACCTATTTATTCTATGTGTATATTTGTCAACGGAGTGTAATTACCATATTTTTTCTTTTACTTTGTACATCTGTGAAAAAAGTTTTTTTACAAAAAAACGACGATTTATGAGAGTGATTTGAACCTAAAAAAGTGAGGAACTTCCAATTTAGTTTTAGTGTTATTTTATCAGAAGGTCGATATATTTAGATTATATATATGAAGAGATTTCACATAAACACATGAAATAACAATCAATGATCAAACCACAATAAGAAATGGGAAAACAAGACTAAGATCTTTCAACCGTAACAAGCGGTCTTCGTCAGAGTCAAAAACCCAACTGAACACTAGATGCAGAAAACATCTGGTTAGGAGTTGAGTTTTTGACTCTGACGAATACCGCTTGTTACGGTTGAAATATCTTAGTCTTGTTTTCCCATTTCTTATTGTGGTTTGATCATATATATATATATATATATACATATCACATTTTAGTAGAGCACTAAAACTTTTTGCAAATGCTCAACCACCCACAGACGAAAAAAGAAATGAAAACCATTTAGGTAGAACACACTGCCAGCCAGGAGAAGCAGAGTGCAGAGTACCTGGACAACCCTCCACCACAGATGTCTGTGGTGGACAACACACAGATAAACAACAAATTCATTAGTTGTAGAATCAAAAAAAACGAGATTTATTTTTCTAATCAAGGAGAAAGCATGAAATATTAGCAATGTATTGTTTGGCACTCCGAACGAAATGATTACTATGAACATTATCATTTATCTTCAATCTGTTTAATCCTCCCGTGAAAGACAATGGTTGAGGTACTTCTGTGTTTAGCACAAGTGATATAAGCTTACTTTTATCTGACATATGTGTATTAAAATGCTCCTCACTAAACAATTGATTGATTAATATATCTAGATCTCTACATTTGTATTCCATTGTTTTAAATAATTCGTCTTTTTTTTTTTATTTCTGTATGTTCAATTAAATGAAGAATTTTCGATTCAATAATCTGAAATGGTCGAGGGTGAAAATCAAGGTAAAAAATATTTACAATACAATTAATCTGAACACAATGAAAAGTCAAACTGAATAATGTTTTTGACGCAAATACACTTTTCAAATGAATTTTACTTTCCTTACAGTAACACAAAACTAGGGCCCGCAATTTAAATCTCTTGATTATCATCAGCATGCTATCAATGGTTGAATGAAAACGGGTGAGGAAAAAAGTCTATACCAGCTTTTTTAATTTTTGTCCTTACAATTTAATTTAACTTTTCTATAAGAGCACACACGAAAAAACCTTGCTCAACTGAACATTTGTTTTTATCAATTATTTAAGAATTCCGACCAATGTATTATTGTGCAAGCTTTTAGTTACAATAATAAGAAAATAGTTGAAGAAAATGCTAGAGAACTATTTTACCATGCTTAGAAGCTTAGAAAAATAAACAATATATTGTGCAATAAATGGCACAGTGATTGTATGTTAACAGGGATACTGCTGTAAAAAGTGGAGTTATTTTACGAGTAGACTAAATCCACATTTTTACTTCTAGTATAGTTTTTGCGATAGATATGCATTAAAATAAATGTGTAGTAGTGCATCAATAAACACTTCATTTTAGAAACATAAACACAAAGGAATGGGAAATTCAGTTTTTTATTCCAAAAAATAATTAAAAATAGTATTTAGATATAGTGATATCACTGAAAAAGTTTTAATTACTTTTTTGTATTAAATTAAACATAACCGATATTGGCAGTGTTTGTTTTCTTATACCTAATCTATAGTTTTCTCTTCCGTACAACTTTTATAAAACGGAAAAAATAATGACAATAAATTTACAAAAAAACAAATGAGTTCATGTTGAACAACACAAAAGAGCTTCAAATGAGTTGACTCGACGAAATAGAAATTGAAATATCTTATTCTGAATCCCGACTCTATAGATTATAAAAAAATTATTAAATGTCTTCTCATCTCGACATCATATATTGAACACTATTTTTCTTTTTTATCGAGGTTTGGTCTAACTTTCAAACAGTACAACACCTTTAAGCCGAATTTTCGTCTACATTTGTAGACATCTTCATGGCTGTAAATATAGACGAAACGTCGGATTAAAGGTATTATATTGTTTGAAGCTAAACCAAAGATGGATAAAAAAGAAAAATAGTGTAAAAAATTATTGAAATGAGTAACGCAAAATTTTACTTAAAAGTAAACAAGAATAATTAACTTTAATTTAAACTAGTGCGCCGTTACAATATGTTTAGATGTTTGTATGTTTTGGATTTACTGTTTAAAACCAATTCGTTATTAGGTGATAAATTCTCTCCCATATTCTTTAGATAACTTGTTCTTTAAATGTTTCATTAAGGATTTAAAGACCTTAGTAAATGCTTATATACAGGAGTTGAATCTCATTCAAACAAATTAATCTATAGTACACAATGTTTATGAGAAACTGAAATTTTATATGTTCTCATTTAGGGTGCCAGGTTAGCACAGTGGAAACGTGCTCACCTCTAGATAAGTAGATCGAGGGTTCAATACCTATTCTGGCTCTCAACTTCTTCATGCAAGAGGTGCATAAATCCGAGAATGTTCTCCCTATAGGAGAATATTAAACTGTCAGAGAGGACCGAGCCTGCACGATGTCAGATACACGTTAAGGATCCCTACTCTAAATATACTTGAGTTAGGCAAAATTTAGGACTCCTAATGTAGAATCATCAGGTAATGTGACTTTTCTTTACTAAAATGCGTGCCAAATAATAAATGACCCACAATTTTCTCCCCTGGATATTACTAAAAGATGAAAGCCCTATACGTGTGGGTGATGGAAAATAAATAAACACCTTTCATCAGACTTAATGAAACAGGTTTAATATTCCCATACTATATCAACTAGAAATTTTGCGATCCTGTTTAACAGATCCACTCTGCAATCATTGCAACTAAATTTTCACTCAAAAGTCCTCAAAAATACTCAAGAAGCACATTAGAAAGAACAGGAGTACAAAATGCCAAGAACAACCCGGTTCAATTTAGTTTAAAAACTCAGATCAAATAAACTTATATTTGTAAAGATTATTATCTTCAAAGGGAGAAGTAAAACATTATGTAGAACATCTATTAAAAATTCGTTTACTTATGTACAATGAAGAGGGAGCTGTTTTTGACAGCATTCGAAAAATGTAAACTCTCTGAATACCTTTGATCAGAGAATACCTGAAAGCGAACCAATCGCCTTTAGAGAGTAAAGACTGTTTTAGTATTATATATAAAACTGTAGGATTTATGTATACTTAGTATGTACATTTTTAAATATCATTGAAGAAATTAAAATTTCAATTTGAATTTAGTTATAACAGTGCTATGTAAAATATGACATTTACGGCTGAGGAGTGTACTAGTCTAAACATATTTAGGCCCTCAGTTCAATAATTTTAATATGTCAGATTGATAAATTATTTTGAGTTTTTTATAACTGATAAAAATATTATTGCTGCTTTTAAGGCAGTAACACTTTATTGATTAAAAAACATGTACAGCTATCACTAATAGAACATAAATAATCAGTTGTTTGATATTTGCTTATAATAAGAGTTGAGTGTATGCCACTACACAACTTTGAAAAATATTATGAAAAATAAGTTAAATCTATTTTGATACCAGGGCAATACACATAGTTAAACAATTATTACATAATAATATTACTAGAAGTTCACATTGAGGTTAATGCCTATCTAGTTTCAAATTAATTAAATGTCTGCTCACTAACCTCGACACTATTCAAGTTTCCACTTTAATTAATATTAGCCTTGATTGTTTAACTATTAGTTGTAAGTGAGTCATAACTTTTCAATGGCATACATATAAAACCAGGATAGCAAATATTTATTTCCATAACATTCACAATATCTATACACCGTTCGTTAATGACTTTCTGCTTCTAATTCAAACCGCGTCTGACAATATTGGATTCCCTATCAATAATAGAGAAGTTTTTTGGGGTTCATTTAAGTAATTTTATTGTAAGAAAACGTAATTTTTTTTCCTTGGAGCATATATACAATTCATTAGTTAATTTGTTAGTTTTAATTAAAATTGTATGCTACCTTATAATAGATTAGCAATTTTTAAATCACTTATGTGATTGTAAGATCATTAAGCAAATGATTTGTGTTTTATTCCATCTTATACTGAAATAATACCTAGAGTATTTTTCAAATTGAGTTAAATGTTTAATTTAGCTGTTCGTTTAAAGAAAGGAAACATACATGCGTATTATTTTAAAACAGAAAATGATATCAATTTATATATGTTTTACACACTTTTTAATTTACTGTAAGTAAAATATAGCATACGTGAAAAAATTGAATCTCGAGATTTTGACCGAATTACATGTTTGAGGTCCTAGAAACGTTCTGGGAAAGCAATAGTCGATATTTTTTTTCATAGAGATAAATGATTCAATGCTCCTTTCTTTCTTGGTGAAATTATTAATATTATTTTAATTCTGAAGGTTTTTTGATATTATTTAGTGATTTATCGATGAAGGAAATCTGAAATGAGTTTAATTTCATGCCTTCGCAACGACATGCAATCACTTTTATCGTGGAATCAGCCTACTACATTGCTTTTGCTTTGCTATGTGAGTGTCACATAACCAAGTATGATTAATAATGGTATACACAATCATAGATAATTAAACGAAACCAACGTAAGTGTAATTAATATTGTTAAATTTTCTTTATCAACGCAGACATGGAAAAGAAATGATGTTTTATCAAAGCAGTATGTTGAATAATTCCTTCCAGAGGGATGCGGTATCCCTGTTGCTTCCTGCGTGGGTCTTCTCATTCTGTCAGTCCACTGGTTGACGCCTCGGCACATACTCAGGAAATAAAAGCTAGAAGCATTAAATTCCCCTATAATTTAGACCGATTTTAATTTTTTTACAGAATAATAGAAGATCCGTCTAGAAATAAATAAACTGCTTTCATTATTGCATCCATAATTGTAGAGGAAGCATTGATTTCCTTGCATTCAGTGACTTCAAGCCTATAATTAGTATATAAAGTATAATCCATGCTCCTTCCCTTACTTCCTTCCTTAGCAATCACACCATCTCTATTTCTTTTTTTTTTTGCACACGGGCTAAAAATACAAAACCTGAAGTAAAAAAATGTTTGCAACAGAAAAATACCAAGGGAATTATGTATATTAATACAATGATCAAACCACAATAAGAAAATGCGAGTTCAAGACTAAGATCTTTCAACCGTAACAAGCGGTCTTCGTCAGAGTCAAAAACCTAACTTTTTGGGTTTTCCCAGAGTTGGGTTTTTGACTCTGACGAAGACCGCTTGTTACGGTTGAAAGATCTTAGTCTTGTTTCCCATTTTCTTATTGTGGTTTGATCATTGATTGTTATTTCACGTGCTTATGTGAAATCTTTTTATATTAATACAAATAATTATAAAATAGAAAAAAAGGATCCAAACTGGCCACAATCGAGTTGCTAATCGAAGAATAGTAACATACAGAAAAATAAACATACTTATAAACTCAAATGTTTTGGCAATCCATCTTCAGTAGAAAAGAGAGAGGTTGGCCAAGCACGCGTAGACGCAACGGCAAGTAACCTAACCAACTTGGGTAACATGCCGTTGCGCTTAATATAAATAATGTAACTTATACATTGTTTTCATGTTACTGTAATTAATTTCTGTATTGATGTAGTCTTGAAGCTGTCTACAAATTTAGACGAAACGTTGGCTTAAATGTGTTTTACTGAATGGCACTAGACTAAACCTCGATATAGAAAGTAAAATGGTGTTGAATATACGTGGACGAGATAAGACAACATTGAATAATAAATATACATATATTGGATCAATTAGAAATCACATCCACTAAGGATGTTTATATAAGCATCCTTCCAGAAGAAGATTTTTACCTGACAATGACCAACGTAAGTATGGTTGAAAGCTCGTATGAATTGATGTCCCTTGGACAATTGATGTGGAAGCTCCAACCACAATATAGAAGAATCGCCCGCAAGATCGAGGCCACCAGCTCAAAAATCGTGAGGGCAAAACCTGCTGCTACTTTTAACAATATATATATATATATATATATATATATATATATATATATAAAGTTGAAACTACAAGGAAAAAAGGAAAACAAAAGAAGTAAATGCTTTGAGGCCTTCCAATTTATGTCATTAGAGAGTAAACAAAGCAAGAAATAAAAAGGTAATATAAAAGTTAACCAGAAAGTAACAAACAGCTGGAAAAATCAAGTAACAATATAGCTTGAAAATAAAGAAAAAATACTGAATAAAATTAAACAATTAAAGTAAACAGCAAGAAAATAAATAACTAATAAATAAAATTATTACAAAAAAATATATATCTAAAATTGTTTAAAATAATATTTTTTTCTTTTTCTTTTATAATTTTATTAATAATTAGAACAAACCATAATAAATAAACAAAAAAACAAGAAACAAAACACAGAAAGGAAATTTAAAACAAAAGAACTTTAAGTTAATTGATTAGAATCAACAATTCGGTCAGAGTTCATGTACAGAGACACATAACGAAGTCAACCCAAAGGTCCAATTTGCCCATCTATGCATTGGATTAAAACTTCATCTAGCCTAAATAGTAGAAGACATAAATTGATCAGTTTTTTCAAAAGGATATTTAATGAGGGTCAAGACAATTTTAATCAGACAAGAGAAATATCAATTCCTTAGAATCATCCCATTTTATGGAGTGATTTCTTAACTTAATATGTTGAAACAAAGCACTTGAATCTTTTTGCCTTCTAATAGAATATTTATGTTGCTTCACTCTAGAAAGTAATCTTTTGCCTCTTTGTCCAACATATGAAGAATCAAAGTCACAACTTTCTGAAGGAATCCTATAAACATATCACTCCTTTTATTTTCCCTCAAAATTATTGACAAGTCTCTTTCATAATTTACGACCAATACTGAAAACAACTAAAATATCCAATTTTTTTCAAAAATACTGGAATTTGTTTTAGAGGTTGACTAAAGGGCATAACCATTAGATTTCCATTTGTGATGAGTTCCTTCTCAATTTCTGTTCTCAAGGATTCTTTAGTTTTTTTTTTCAATAAATTATCAATTAGTAAACAACTAAATGGGATATGATTATTAGTCTTTCATTCCTGAGGTAGTACGATAGTGATTGAAGGACATATCAATATACATATAAGCTTATTTTTGTACATCACACAGCTGATGCAAATAATTTCATTAGTATAACTACAGCAGTAATAACATTTTTGAAAAGCCAAAATGATCATTTCTTGATACGAAATATTCTCCAACAAGAGAACATGGCTTTTGTTCAAATAGCCAGTGGATTTCATACATCGTTTACTTGACATCCTTCTACATTGAATATTAAAGTAAAATTTTCAAATTTAAAACAGGAAAATACCCTTTTATTCTCTGAAAAACATCATAAACTAAAACATCATAAGAAAATGTTGTTTTAAGGTGACACAATTAAAGATGTACGATAATTACATTTATTAATCTCTAAACGAAATATATCAATTTTGAATTAACTTTTTCATTTTTGGTTTTTTACAGAATTATTATACTGGGAATTTTATAGCTTTTTAGTATTTAAGAAGATCATTTTCTTTCCCCTTTGTCAAATAAGTCAATAATATATTTTCATTTTTCCATTAGAAACATCAATTTTATCTCAGTGGATTCGCTCAAAAAATTTCTAAGTCAATGTAAACAATCTAAAAAAATATAAAAAAATCGACAAGTATAGCAGGTGATCTCTCAGTCTAGGATAAACAAACAGTTTTTATAGCGTCATTGCTCTTTCCCGTAATTGAAACTTCATGAATTTTCTTTTATGAATTGCTAATTTTTCGTTCCATTTTTAGTCAAATTTTCATTATTTTTTAATGAGCCGTTTAGCGTCAAAAAAACATTTTCTGAAAACAGAAATCGTACTGTAACGACCCTTTAGCGAATGTAATTTTGAAAAAAAAATTTCATCTCATTCTGCACATAATGTTCTATTTTTAGGCATAGTTCCATTTTGATCCGTCAAACGGTATGGCTTGTATCACTCTCACAAGTTTTGATATTGAATTATAAGTCGAAATTTTTACATTTTATTATAAAAAAATATTTCCCATTGTTTTAAAATTGTGAATATATTTTTCGTTTGTTCCATTTGTAACCTCAAAGATAATGTCAAATTTTCAAAACTGTAGGGTTATCAGTTTAGGAGACACTAATGTTTTCTAAAAAACAGTTTTTGGCACAAAAAGTGACTTTCCCATCATGCATAAGTAGCGTGGTAACAAGCAATGCTAACACACTCACCCACCCACCCACACACAGACATCATCGAAAAAACTTCATAAAACGACTTCTGGGACCTCAAAACATGTAATTCCGTCAAAATCTTGAGATCGAATTTTTTCACAATCAGTATACTTTACTTATACTAAAGTAAAAAGAAAAGAAAAAATAAACTTAACAAGCTACTCTATTAAGCTGTATGGACAGTTATAAATGTATACTCTGGTAACTAACAATATAAGAAGAAAATCCATACCAAGTCACACTGGTATTATGAATAGAGTAAGCTTATACTTGATTCAAATTACTGTTTATTTAACCAGAAAGAAACTGAGTGTAAAAAAGTATCAAAATATTATGGGTTAAATTTAGTGTGAGACAGAAAGAGATCAAAATAACACTATGTTATCACTAATAGTACTAAATGTAAACTGTACCAATCTACTCTGTAATCAGAATAAACCAATGTAGAAACCAATCCTTAATTAACGATATTAATGCACACAAAACATCTGGAGTAGTCGACACTAAACTAAAACAAAAGTAAACTATCGTCAAACTCACTTATACTCACTTCAGTAAATCATTTTATTTACCTAAATCTATTGTCTCCATTTCAAGCAAAAGAAACCTATTTGTTCACGGCTGACCTCTTAAGCGTAATGGTATCACATCCAATATTATAATCAAGGAAAAATTTGAGCATACAATATTCACACTTAATATACAATTTAATGTTTCTAGAGTTATTAAAATATCAGGTTTAAATTAGTACTCATTTTGACATAAAGAACATGTGATATATTTTAATATTGCCAATAACAATAAAGTTGTTTACCACATTATTAAAAGTTTAAAATTTAAAGATATGTGTATAATTTAAAGTTTAGAAAAAAAGAGTATATATTAAATGTTATTTTGTTGTTATTAAATTTAATTCAATGATATTATTAAATAAAAATATTCAGTGTAACATGTGTACAACGTAAAATACAAATAATTATAAAAAATGTCTTCAATTTAAATCATTTTTTCATAATATTCAATCTATTTTTAAACATTTAAAACGTGTTAGACAATATGATACTATTTATATTTGATACTTCTTACTTTATTAATCATAAATATGTTCATTATTTGATGAGGTGTATTTATCAAAAAGTATTACATTTTATTAATTCTACTAAATTGCAACAAGAATAAGTTGTCTTGTGTTTCAGTAATATGAATAAAATCATTATGATTTTATAGTTTTAAAATTAGAGTAACTGTATAATAATAATTATGCATCTATGTATTAAGTAATAATTATTTAATATACAATAAATATCTAAACAAATTGTTTAATTTCTTGTACTAATTATTTGTGATAAATTTGTACTATCAAATAAATATATAACTGAATTATAAATATTTCTTTTATTAAAAAGTTGAAATATTTTGGGTCTACCATATTTCACTTTTATTAGTTCTATTTTTTTAAAGAAAAGATAAAGTTAATATCTAAAGAACCTCAGAAGTAAATCTAAAGCGGCCATATTTAAGTAATAGTTATCATTAGGCACTATTAAATTAGTTTCATTCATAATACAATAACTAAGCACTCAATGTAAATAATAAAGTAAATAGAGAAAAACGTACTTACAGTTTGAAACGAAAATTGAAGGAAACAGTTTAAAGAGTTTTTAATGTTTCAAAGTATTATTAATTGAAGGCACTTCCCGGATAGCGTCACTTAATTCGAATGAAATGGCGAGTTTTAAGAATGACTCAGGCTTGGTTCACATTCAAATCAATGCCAACTAAATTAGTTTCATTTACATATGTCATTAAAATAAAATATAAAAGTTAATTTTTGTAACGGATTCATAATAAAAAAGGAAGAATTGGTTTATTTTAAATTTACTAAAATTAAATGCATTGACAAACTTTTAGATTATTTAAAATCTGTTAACTGATTATTCAAATACTTAGCAAGTACAATGGAGAAATAATCAATAGTAATGTCCTTGAATTAATGGTCTGTAGTTTGTGAATGAAGGAGTCAAACTTACCATAGTGAGGTGATTAAGTCTTCCAAAGAAATAAAATGCCTTGTGTTATTTTTATAGTATAACCTTAACAAGTATGCAGAAATAAGTATATCAATAATTAATAAAATAAGAAGACTGTGAACTTCTATAAAAACTAGGACCTCCCCTTCATTACATCATACTCGTTTTCTGGTAAATGCAAATCTCAACTTTTAATAAATAATAAAAAGTAAAACCTTGGTATCTCCATTCTTAAAGAAAATAAACTTATTCTAGTGATGCTAATTAAAACAATTGTTACGTGCACTTACAGCATTAATCAGAATACTTTCTATACCAGTTACCTGACCTTCTTCTACACTCAACTATAATTAAACAATTATTGTAATTGTTTAATCAATTACTAATTAATTGATTTTTTCAATGTGGTTAAGTCATGTTGACAACTATGGTTAAATGTTGTTGGTATGTTTGTTTACAACTCTCAACAAGATCATAGAAGATACCAAACTAATATTTTTTGCTTTTAGCACACCTAGACGCAAAAAAACCTTCCATAGAGTGAAAACCGCAGAGGAAAGGAAAGGAAAAGTCGTACCAAGTTACTTAAGACACCGAAGAAAGTGTCTCAAGCTATTATTTCTGTGCTACTCTTGAATGTTAATTATGCAAGGGAAGAAACAAAAAACCCTACCAAGCTATACTGTATCATCCCTAAATGCAAGAAGTAGAAAGTATGCTAGAATAGGCTTTCTGTAATTACTCTGACAAGGAGAAAAAGAGAAACTGTACCAGTCCACTGTGTATTTCAGAAAATGAAAAATAATAACAAAGTGCTAAGAACTTTACAATAATTTTTTCCTTATTCATGTTAATAATTATATATATTCTAGATGGTATGGAATTAATAAGTATAAGGATATAACAAGGTAGTATAAACCCTTTTATTCTCTGAAAAACATCATAAACAGCGAAGAAAAAATGTTGTTTTAAGATGATTTATATTTTATAAATGTAAAGTAAAAATGAACATAAGAAGAAACATATACAGTAGGTTTTCTATAGATACTGTATTTAAGATTGTGCTCAATACAATGTAAATATAAATCTAGTAAAGGCAGTATATTATTTCCTTTAACTTCTAAAGTGAAATCAACGCACAAAACACCATCCACATATCAAAGCGATCCAGCATTTCTTGGCAAAATCTTAGGGAGAATTTTCATTTCAAATGTCTTTAACATGAATGAACTGACATTTCAGTTTGAAATTATATTTTATCCAAGTATGAAAGCACAAATAAGGCTGACAGTCGTAATGAACACAGTTTAGGTCAAAAAAACTTTCTCATTTTATTATATTGGTTCATCAATGGTTTCTACAACTACATGATATTTTGATCAGACGATTTATAAAATATCTTTAATTGAAAAAAAAAATAAAGAAACGAACGAGTAATAAAAACACAAGTTGTTATAATCAATACTTTGAGATATTTTGTGTTGTGGAGAGATTAGAAGAGAAATGCTCAAGGCT
Organism: Hermatobates lingyangjiaoensis; assembly: GCA_026182355.1. Taxonomy (NCBI): domain Eukaryota; kingdom Metazoa; phylum Arthropoda; class Insecta; order Hemiptera; family Hermatobatidae; genus Hermatobates; species Hermatobates lingyangjiaoensis. Next base: position 2,461,866 of record JAPFBL010000136.1, on the reverse strand, counting down.
CTATATGGAGCCTACTGATAAACATTCTGACCAGAGCTGCCAATACTGGATTCTTTATCAATAATAACAGTTCTTCGACTTAATTTAAAAGAAAACCCTCAATGTTTTTCGCATAAAAGTCAATGCTATTATTAGTATATACATATACTAGAATGTACTTCTATTACTATATAGGCTTATTATTATACTATTACTTTAAGTGTACAAGCACATTATTATACGTACTTATTACAGTGTACCATATTATTATACACCCCAAAAGTTTGATATTATGTTTACTCATATTAAAGTTGAGTGTAAGCCACTCCAGATTTTTTTAAAATACTATTCTTCGTATGAAGGGGATTTCATAAAATTTAAAATGCTTTATTCAAATATGTCTTGGGTATAAGAGTGAATATTTTTTATGTCTTTGTAAGCTATCATTAAGACAGGGAAATTGAAGATAATTAGTGAATCTACTGAGAGAAGGTGAGAAAAAATCTAAAAAGAGCCATATCCTGGTACACTGAGGAACTAAACTCCTGCTGGTCCAATCCATTTCCTTTCTCCAAAACTTTACTCTCATGGGATGTGAAACTTTAACTTTCTAGATTTTTATCTCTTTTAAATGGAAATAGTTTTACTTAGTTTTCCCTTAGTTCTGTTTATTTTTGCCCTTGTCATTATCATATACATTAAACTACATTGTTTTTAATCTCCGTTCTTCTTCATATACCACTATATGCCGGATATCAAGTAGTTTTTTGTATTCATAATAAACAACCTTACATTCATAAAAAAAAAAAATCTGGAGTGGCCTACACTCTACTTTACTATAAGTAACTCAAAGTCAAATTTCTTGAGTATATAAAACATAACGTATCATTTAAGCATAACATAAATATCTAAATGGGATATAATTATTAGCATTGCATTCGTGAGGTAGTACAGATAGTGATTGAAGGACATATCAATTTATAAGCTTATTTTTGTATATCACAAATAATTTATTATTTGCAAATAATTTCATTAGTATAACTACAGCAGTTATAACATTTTTGAAAAACCAAAGTGAACATTTCTTGATACGAAATATTATCCTACAAGAGAACATGGCTATTGTTCAAATAGCCAGTAGATTTCTTACATCGTTTACTTGACATCCTTCTACATTGAATATTAATGTAAAATTTTCAAATTTGAAACAGTAAAATGCCCTTTTTTTCTCTGAGAAACTTCTTAAACAGCGAAGAAAATGTTGTTTTAAGGTGATTTGTTAATTAAAGATGTACGATAATTACAGTTATTAATCTCTAAACGAAAGATTTCAATTTTGAATTATCTTTTACATTTTTGGTTTTTAACAGAATTATTATGCTGGGAATTTTATGGCTTCTTAGTATTTAATAAGATCATTTTCCTTCCCCTTTGTCAAATAACATATATACAATTTTTTTTTAATGAGTGTTATCATTTACCTGCACAATATTATTCCTCTTACATCTCTTATAAGTCAATAATATATTTTCATTTTTCCATTAGAAACATCAATTTTATCTCAGTGGATTCGCTCAAAAAATTTCTAAGTCAATGTAAACAATGTAAAAAAATACAAAAAATTCGACAAGTATAGCAGGTGATCTCTTAGTCTAGAATAAACAAACAGTTTTTATATCGTTATTGCTCTTTGCCGTAATTGAAACTTCATGAATTTTTTTTTGTGAATTGCCAATTTTTTGTTCCATTTTTCGTCAAATTTTCATTTTTTTTTAACGAGCTGTTTAGCGTCAAAAAATCATTTTCTGAAAACAGAAATCGTACTGTAACGCCCCTTTAGCGAATGTAATTTCAAAAAAAAATATCTCAACTCATTCGCCATATAATGTTCTATTTGTAGGCATAGTTTCATTCTTGTCCGTCAAACAGTATGGCTTGTATCGCTCTCACAAGGTTTGAGATTGAATTATAAGTCAAAATTTTTACATTTTATTGAAAAAAAAATATTTCCTGTTGTCTTAAAATTCTGAATATATTTTTCGTTTGTTGCATTTGTAACTTCAAAGATAATGTCAAAATTTCAAAACTCTAGGGTTATCAGTTTAGGAGAAATAAATGTTTTAAAAAAAACGGTTTTTGGCAAAAAAAGTGACTTTCCCATCATGCATAATTCTTCCCAAACAATAGGGATCTTCTTCCCTATGAGGCCCATTTTTGTGTAAAATATCAACTTGATCCATCAAAGATTCTGGACCGTAGCGTGGTAACAAGCAATGCTAACACACGCTGCCATCCACACACACACACACACACAGACATCATCGTAAAAACTTCATAAAACGACTTCTGGGACCTCAAAACATGTAATTCCGTCAAAATTTCGAGATCGAATTTTTTCACGATCACTATACTTTACTTATAGTAAAGTAATTATGAAAATCTCGAGAATCTCGCATAATACAACATTTTTTTGAAAAATGCTTAATAAAAAGAATTCATTTAATCACATAGTGGTCTATATACGCATTAATATATAGATTATATCTATATACGCATACACCAGAAAACTCTTAAAACAGAGATATTACAAATAAAAAAATTAGTAATAATTTAAAAACAGCAATATTTTAAAAGGTTAGAATAAGACTAAGTTGGAAGGCTTTGTGCATCGATGTGTTGAGGTGGAAGAGAGTAGGGTAGAGGTACGAGTAAACATCCCATTGGGAGTTCTTATTAAAAGCAGGTAAATTTTACAAAATTAGTTAAACCCATTTAACACCTTTTTAAAGGTAAGGAAAAACAAATAATATAATGTATAATAGCATATGAGGAGAAAATAAAAGTTTACTGGAATATTTTGAGGAATCTTGTGTAATTAAGAATTGGTTCATTAAGTGCAAAAAAAATTATGTCGTAATCATTTGTTACTCTTGTAAGCTTTTAAATTATACATTTACCACAATTAACTATATTTGTGCTTCCATATAGATCAAATGGTGATTATTTGTGACATGTTTTATTGTTTTATAAAGAAGAATGGTTATATTTGTTGATAATTATCTATTTAAACAATTTAACTTGCCCAATTATTCTTTTATCCAAGAATCTGAGTTTTATATCAACATAACAAAAGGTACAAGATAATTTCTAAACTTCATTAATTTATTGTGTTTTAGACCTAGTTACCTGACTACAATAAATATAATTTTTCATTTTTGTATTAAACTATTTCAACTTACCTAAGTATCGAACTAGCTCAGTATATTTCTTTAATACAAAAAGATAAACCAATTCCACAAGTAAGCACATGTTACAGTTAATAGTTGTCCCTTTTAACGATATATTGCTCCTAACCATGAGCCAAATGTAATAAATTTTTTATACATTACTAATTTTTAATATGAAGACGGACAAATGTGGGATCACATTTTATGGAAGGGTGAGGCGATTACCAAAAAAAGGTCAGAAAGTTTTGACTAATCAAACCTAAAAGTGAGGTATACTTCCTTACTCATAAACTACACTTTTTTTGAACAATTAAAGAGCCTTAACAAATTTTCACTTTGAACTGTAGCTATTATCACTAGGGTATCCACACCATGTACAGTACAAGCTAACTGGATCATTCTCACTATATTCAGATGAAAAAGTACACACACTATCACAACAAATATAAGTCAAAACATTTAACCTCGTCGTATTTTCAAAACTAATACTTATTCGTTGCTACAATAATTTTGACATCCTGTTTTAATTAATAATAGTTTCCCTATGCATTATACTTCTTCGAAAATGGTTAGTTATAATAAATAATAGTACTAAATACACTGTTTGAGGCAACCAAGGAATATACTAGAACAGGTTTCGAAAAGCTCAGCCCCGTTTATGTTTGGTATGCAGACCCCTAATACCAAGTACTTGTTTTCTATGTCCTCACGCTACCGTTGACCAACGGATAATGGTAAGTTTTCCCGGCTAACCTCAGGACGATGACTACTGGTTCTCGGTATGATTTACTAAAAATCTCTAAACTTTTAAATGTAATTACCTCACACTCACGTAAGATGTTTTCAGAGATTCCTTACACTTTTATTGGTATTCTAATAATCAGTAATGGGTAATTCACATGCATTATACCAAGTTTTCTAGCTAGGGACAATACATCACTAAAATTGACAAGTATTCAATAAAACATATGCATACTTGAAGAACCAATTAACTTTTTTATTATAGAAATAAAAAGCGAGTGTGAATACTTACACGAGCTCAAACAGTTTGGACAAAGAAGTATAAAAAAATTCCCATTGTGGTCAGGGAACTTAGCCTAATGTCCAATAAACTTAATGGAGTTTACAAATTATGTTGCTCAAATTGCACTACCTTGTTATATAGGTATAACACTCAGACTAGTAGAGTCGTTCTGTTTTTACCAACTGATAGAAATTATTGCGGGTATGATGATGGTCCAGGGACCATCTTTGATTTTGAAATCAAAGCCCATCACATGGTAATGTCTTGAGGTGGCTGTGCTTCCAAATCTAAAGCTAAGTACACAATGTTATAATTCTTCAGCGTATGGCTGTTTTCTTCCGTCACTGTATGCTAAGTAGTAGCTCATGCCATGCTCTTTAGAGACCAACATTCATGAACCAGAGTACTGCAGCGGAAGCATGTATCACTTTTAGTGGGGACTAAACTAGAATATTGGTACTTACCACCGGATGAAACCTAAACATCAGAGTATCGGAATATTTCCCCTTTCGATTAACGAAGGAAGACAGGTCTAGGGTAGTCCTAAATGGATTGACCTTATTAAAGAGTTCAACCTTTTGACCCGAACAAAGCACATGTATTCTACATTGTAAACATGACTACTTACTAGCATATTCATTCATTGAATCAAAATACAATTCATTTAATAAAAAAAATATGGTTCCTTTATGCCATATCAGGTAAATTAACAAAGAAAAACCGCATTGACTTCAACAGAAACATGTATTCCAATAGATCTTTCACAGACATTTTTCTCTATCCATGAATACTATGGTCTAAATGATCAAAAGATCAGAATCATTCGTTATTTAAAATTCTCTTCCTTTTTACTGATCAAATCTTGATTTACTGAGAATTCATTTTCTACAGTAATATTTTATTCAATATTTAAAGTTTATTGTAATTATTAAACAGTTGGTAGAGTTATAATCGTTACTAACCCATTAAGTATCTATGTACTGAAGTTTCTAATTTTCTTAAATATGTTCATTAGAAATTCCACTCTTCAATTATTATGATTCATTATAAGACTATAAAGACTAGGGATTAGTATTATTAAATAAGACATTAATAAGCCAATTTAAATTGGAAGTGATCGCTTCTTGTTGGAAGCAAATGACGTTTACACAATTTTTTTTGTTTTTATATAGGAACTAAATTTTATGTCTTAAGCATAATTTCGTGTTAGATTTTAGCAAGATGCTTATAACTCTAATTTTATATCAGGCTAATTTGTTATTAAATGCGTAATTTTATCTTCACTGAACAAAATCTATCTTAATGTGCATATTTTTTATACGACTGAACGAAATTACTAAAATTAAGATGGAAGAAAAACCCGTTTCAATCAGAAAACAAATTTATATCAATGTAATGGGATATCCTGGCTAGGATAAATAAGGACTCATCCAATTATCTGTAATCAGTCCTAAGTGAAGATGGACGTTTCAATAGTCCTTTTCTCCTCTTAGAAGAATCTTACTTCAAAAACTAATTGGATGGAGAAAAAAAATTATTACAATGATAACTATCGAATTTCATTTTCAAATTCTAGTCTAATTAATTTTAAATGAGATAAATTATATTTTAAATAAAATAAGCTTAATAAATCAAATTTCTACCTCAATACAACTTATTTTCTCGAAGACATGTGGAAGATGTTGAAAATAAAAACAATTTTTTTTTATCTCAAAAGTAAAGTAGTAAAATATAAAAGCCTATATATATATATATATATAGTTCAATATAAACAAAGAAACATAGAGAAATCAGAAGAACACACTTACAGTCTCTAATTTTCGGTTTGAACCGTCTTCAGGAGACGGTCAATCTCCTGAAGACGGTTCAAACCAAAAATTAGAGACTGTAAGTGTGTTCTTCTGATTTCTCTATGTTTCTTTGTTTATATTGAACTATATTTGTCCGTTTTGGATCGTATTTCCAACGAAAAAAAGTGTATATATATATATATATATATATATATATATATATAACAGATTCAATAATATATCGACCGTTTGATAGAATAGGTGTGTTCTCTAATTTTCCAGGATAAAAAATCAAACTCTCGTTGCCAACGAGAGTTTGATTTTTTATCCTGGAAAATTTACCGAACCCCGATTAGAGAACACACCTATATATATATATATATATATATATATATATATATATATGTCAAAAACCGAACTGTTCGGTTTTTGATTCTGACGACGATCGCTTCTTACGGTTGAAAGATCTTAGTCTTGTTTTCCCATTTCATATTGTGGTTTGATCATGGATATATATATATATATACTATACAATATACTATATCATTGACTATAAAACATACACAAACTACAATGAAATGCAAACAGACACTACGACTCAAATTCAATATTTAGACATATTTTGCGGTCTTTCTCAGGAAAGGAATGGGCATGAGAAAACAAACATGTTAGCCATAACGAAAACAAAGAAAATCATAGAAATAGCCGGAAAAGAAGGCTGTGAAAGAGTAAAAAAAAAATTATTTTAAATGAAAAATAACATTTAATCTAATGAAATTAATAATTAAAAAAAATTAACAAATAAAAATGAATAATCAACTAAATTATAATAAAATTAAGTTATACAAAATTTAATTAACAAATGAGTAGGAATAAATATACGAACGCATTTTAAAAAAATATTAAAATCTCAGATATGGTCAATTATTCAACGAAATATATATATATATATATATATATATATATATATATATATATATATATATATATATATATAGTGTTAAAGTTTACAGCAGCTTCTATGTTCACGATCTTAATGCCGATATCCTTGAAATTCAGGTATTAAAGCACAAATAAAATATATCAAGATCATATTGGAATTCGTACCATTTGTGATCTAGAATACACCAGTCTTTTACAAACTACTACAAATTGCCAAAAAATACCTAAAATTGATAAAAAACATCACCAAGATAAGAGAAATTTAAAAACTTCAGGATGAAACATTTAATACATTTAAATTACACTAGCCGCTTTTTCTTAATAACTGATTAAGTGATGAAGTATAGCTAAAAATAATTTTCATTTTTTTTTTGCTTATTGTCATAAGCTATACATAACTTTCGTGGTTTGTGGTTGTGCAGTTATTCGTGAATCCTTGAGTTTGTTACAGATGCACACTTTTGAAGTATGTTTCATGCTGATGTTAAAAACAGTCTTCCGTGGTATCACACCAACTATTACAAACATAACCGCAGCAAACAAAGCACGAATAGTAAATAAACGGCCTTTATCAGAAACTCATAGAGAACTGACCACTGGGGAATTCTAAAGGCAACATATATTACTGTCTATTTTTAACTTATATTAAAACTTAATCTATTTTGATATTAAATAAATTATTTTGCTTTCGTCGTCAATCTAAACTTTATTGGTGATTTTACGAATAAAACTAAGTGGAAGGTAACAAATCCGTTTAAATATCTTTTTTTTTCTTAAAAATTTCCAAGCTTTTACTTTACCATAAGCAACATATAAAATCATTTATAATTTGACATCAAGGTTTTGTGAGTTTTACGTGTTTTAAGACCCAGGAGTCTATTTTAGAATGTTTCCATTGATATATGTGTGTGTGTTCGTGTATGCATTCAAGCTCGTGTTTGTGGGTGAGAAAAAAATTTCTGATACACTACAAGATGCATTGTTAGTTCAAATAACAATTTTATATAAATATAGTCCGAATAGTGTAGATTGTTTTATATTAATGTATTTTAATGACTATGTTAGATCATAAAAATTTTCAACTCTAGAGTTTTAAAATTTCGAGTCATTAAAGAACTTATGGTAGCTTAAACTGAAAGAAACTCATACTTTTTCAATGTCCAGAAGGAACATTTTTAGGTTGCAATGTAAATGTATACTAGTTATTCATTGGAATGCTCGTCGACGGAAAGCTGATCACATCGTTGGACATATCCTAATGAAGCTACATCCGAAAGTACCCGGATTATTTTATAAATTATTAATTTTAATTAATTACTTTTGCAATCTGTTATGCTGTGGTATTTACTCACATTGGTAATTTCAAGAATTACGTCTCCACACAAGGAGCTTAACAATCAAAGAGTTTCGAACACATAGTGTTCTTTTTCAGGTTAACATCTAAACACCTGTGAGCTTTAAGAACATCAGAACGAATTATTTGAAACTTAATAGAATCTATGAATGAACTGTTAAGGTTTGTAACAAGGGAATTAGTATGAAGAATTACTTAATTAATCCTAAACCTTAGGATTAATTCAGTAATTTTTCATAGTAATTCCCTTGTTATAAACCTTAACAGTTCATTCATAAATTGTATTCAGTTTCAAATAATTCATTCTGATGTTCTTAAAGCTCATAGGTTTTAAGATCTTAACCTGAAAAGGAACACTATGTGTTCGAAACTCGTTGTTTGATTCATGTTAAGCTTTTTGTGTGGAGAAGAAATTTTTAAAATTGCCAATATGAAAAAACACAACAGCATAACAGATTGCAGAGTAATGAATTAAAACAGGGTACTTTCGGATGTAGCTTCATTGGGATATGTCCAACGATGTGATACTACTATGCTCTTATGCAAGTAATCAGAGAAGGTAAGCTGCAACACTCCAGTAAAACCTACTCTTAAATATCATACAGATTTCACAAGTATCAAATAAAATTTTTAATCATTATCATGCCTTTAATAAATCATCTTGTCATGATCTCTAATCATGATCATGAGTCTCTAATAAATTATCTTGTCATGATATCTAATCATGATCATGAGTCTCTAATAAATTATCTTTTTATGATCTCTAATCATGATCATGAGTCTCTAATAAACTATCTTATCTTGGTCTCTGATAAAATATCTTACCGTTTGAACAATTTTATATCTTCTCCTTTTACTTGTAAACAATTTCCAATTAAGTTTAATGAAGAATTTTGAAATCAAGTTTTCCATTCTTTCTAGAATCATCAAGATGAAATTAAAAATTTATTATTGCTTCTACAAGAAGAATTTTCGTACTTTTTTTTTTCAACAAAGAACAAGTTGTGTAAAAGAGCTAATTTATCTTTTCCAAGTTGGGATTGGAAGAAGACAGTTTATAGAGAAGAAAGAGCAAGTCGCAAGTCAAGTCATAATAAGGAGCATTCTGAACTACTTGACCTCACAAATGTTTAACCTTCTTCATTTAACACTTTCGTTTGTTTTTCAAATTTTTTTTTCATTTCATTGAATTTAATTAGACTCCCAGGGACTTTGTATTTCACTTTGATTTCACCTAAACAATCAAAATTGAAGCATTACGGTTTTTTACTTTTCTTCACAAAACATGTGAACTTATATTCATTTTATATTACTTCTTTAACTATAATTATTCAAATCTTTCAAAGCTTATTTATTTTGTTTGTTATTCGTTTGAAATCAAAACCCATTTCACATTTCTTATAAAGTTAATCACTAAAGTAAATTAAAAATTAATTAATTTTTAATTAATAATGAATGCTGATTAAGACAGTTAAAAACAAGTTTCGATTATACAATGGCATTTTCAGAGACGCCCTTATTACTCTGCTAGACTACCCGTGACTAATAAGTTAATAAACAAAACGTGAAAGTTTTCAATTATTTTGACACCTTTTTGAAGGAATGCGTTGGTCACCAAAACTACAGGACACGCTGTTAATTCAATCTTGCTGTTTCCAGATTATGATAAAAACTAGCAAACAATAGTGTTTTGGCATGACAAAATGTATGTATTTAAATATAAACGTTGTGTCAAGTCAAAGAATTACATGAAGACATATCCAAGGAAGGCCAAGTGGATGTTTGATTCCGGTCTTAATTTTCGTTTTAATTATCTATCTATATTCTCTTATTTGATAGAATTAGCTTTGAATTTATGATTTTGTTAGAATTTGTAGTGAATTTCTTTGTTGTGAAATAAATGTGTAGAATTCTGAAGAACTTAGGTGTTTTTCATTTCTTCAAAATAGAAGAAGAACAAGAAGAAAAAGAAGAAGACGAAGAAGAAGGTGATGATGAAGGTAGCATGCATTTAGATATAATTTTATATTATGAAGAACAGTGGTAGTCTAATAACTAGAAGGTGGGAATCTTGTAAATGAACCTAGATTTTCATGTGTGAGGTAGGACTTGTGCCTCGGAGGGAAAGCTAAGCTGCCAGCATTCCATAAAATACTGCTCTGATAAACTCAAGTGTAGTGACATTTAAAACACCTTAGTCCAGTAACATATTCAAGTAAAAATTACAGAAAAATAGCAATCGTTCACTACATGTCTTGATGTTTTCATATGGGATCCAAGCCATAAAACGCTAAATATTTTCCATGTACTTAAATAGTTAAGAAGTTCAATTAATTTTTATTCTTTAACATCTAATTGGTCAAGTGCATCAATGTTATTGTATAATCTATTACTACATATGCCTGTTACGCAGAATATGCGTAGTTGTATATTTGTAAATAAAGATCTTAAAAAAAAACTATATGTCTATCTGCTATAAATGAGCAGGTCAATTCTTGTCCAGCTGTCATATGAAAGAATTGTTATTTGGTCATATGATATCGTAAGTCAAGAGGCATAAACTAATTGGTGACACATGGAGTCCGATGTTATTGAAGAAGTTATATAGAAGAGGTATCAAGGGTTGGGGGCGGGTTTAGACTTGAGTTAAGAGTCCATGGTATTCAAGAGTATGGTGCTGACGATTTATATGCAGAACTACTGCTTTTAAACAAACATTACCAAGACTTTCTTGTTTTTATGATAACAACTAACAAATAATAGTGTTATGATATAACACAATTTATTTAAATGTAAAAGGTGTTTATTATGAAGATCAGGAGTAGTTTAATACGTAGGAGGTGAGAATCCTGGAAATTAACCAAGATTTTTGATGTGTGAGGTAGGACTTGTGTTCAGAGAGAAGTTAAGCTACAGGCATCAAAAAATTACTAAAGTACTTTAGAATTGATTAAATTGTGCTGCAGGAATCATGCTAAATTTTAGCACGGATTATCTAGTTATTATGCGTGTTTATATTTAAAAAATATGTAAAGGTTTTTTTGACTTTTTCCAGGCGATATGATTGTAAATAAAATTATTTATCTCACAACGACTACATTTATATCCTTCATAGAAAACAATTTAATATGAAGGTACTGAATGTAAGGTACGCTTATATACTACTGTGTACTTGTACAGTACATCAATAGTTATGAGTATTTTCATATCTTATAAGCATTATAATATGCGACGCATTATTGGAACATACTTGCAACAGATAAACTTTTGAGCACAAATGGATGTTTCATTGATTTTCTATATCATTATTGCAATGTCTATGCATAGGCATATGTCTTAGATTGACAAGGTTAAATTTATATGATTTAACCCAAGTTGATTTAATAATGAAGACCAAAGGTAATGAGCGTGACCATGTGAGCTCTTTCTGAGTAAATGATTACACCTATTTCAACAAAAACCACCAAGATAAAACCCTAACTCAAGTCTAATGGCATCCTACATCATTCAACCACTCCTCCTTTCTCACAAATCAACCTCTCTCTTTATCTTTTTTTTTTTTGTATTTTTACAAAATACATCAAGCAGGCTATAAAAATGATCATAATTTATAATTATCTCTCAAAACAAAGTAATTAGTAAAACTGATAATCACTCGTACTAACCCCTGTAATGTGATTTTGACTTAATTACTTGCGTCTGCTCCCAAGACACTTAAGCTATCTTTAACTCCAACATTTACCAGAGGTTTAATACGCAAGGAGCAAAATAAATTAGTGCCAACTCTTATTGCAGCAAATCTAATATTTTTTAGTTTCAATGACTTATCTGTCACAGATATTTTTAAAGATTAAATATAATATAATAAGTTAAGCTCTAAACAAGTTTTTATATATTTATTATTTTTTTTATTTTAATAATTGAATGGCTTCTAGTAAGTGTTTATCAAATCTACTAACAGCCTAAGACAAAGCATTAATGCTACTTGAATACGTCTAAGATTGATATTTATCAGGTATTATTCAGTTTTCCATGATTCAAAACAAATTTGAAATATTGAAGTTCGGATTTCTCATTTCTTATTGCGGTTTGAAATTTGATTATTAGTTCACGTAGTTATTGTGAAATCTTTATCAAAAAAAAAAATATATATATATATATATATTGTTAGCTTCAGCTACTCAAAGGGACTACTTCTACCCGATGACGACGACTGTCGAAATATCGTTGTGAGTCTTTTGTGTGTATCTTTATTTGTTTTTTCTCTTTCATGTGTTAACTATATATATATATATATATATATATATATATATATATATAAATTTTAGCGAAATTGCAATGGTTTAGGAAATAAATAGATTGTGTTAATGCACATGATATGGCCAAGTAGAGGTCAAATATCATGGCGTCAAACAGCAATATCGACAGTGTAGACATGAATACCTAATGGTCATGCTGAGTGAAATTAATTTTCACGCCCCATTACTCAGGCAAGACAGTAAGCAGGCAGTTCTCACTAGCTACGCATTCCTTCACGTAACTCACATTTGTCTAACGTCTCAATACTCCAAATTCTAGCAAGACAACGCATTTTATTCTTGAAGTATTTTTTTTATATCAGAATATATATATCAACTATATACATATATATTAATGTTCAAACCACAATAAGAAATGAAAAAATAAAAGACTAAGGTCTTTCCCATTTCATATTGCGGTTTGATCATTCATTGTTATTTCACGTATTTATGTGAAATCTTGTTATACATTTACATATATTTGTAAAAGTTAAGCAGCCCTTTATTTCAACATATTTTGTTAAATAACGGCCCTTATTTGACTTGTATCTGTTTTTTTAAAAAATTTCTCCAGTTTCCAAAATTCCCTCCTTGTCTCTTCGGTAAAATTGTAAAGCCTATGTTACTAGTCATGATGTTTCGAATATAGCACATTCATCATCAGGCCAATAATAAGTATATTAGTGGGTTAGTAAGTTTATATATATATGCAAGGTGGAGTAGTACTTAAAAGTTGATTTCGTCTTTTCCCTTGAATCAGGGAGCATTCTGTGAATTTACGGTAGAGTGGTTAAACTCGCCTTCTACTTCTGCTTTTGTTGGCTGTCAATCAGCCTTCCTACAGCAAAGACTCATTTCAAAATACACAAAACCTTCAACTTTCTCATCAACCCAAATATTCCCTTTTTACTGGTTACAATGCATTTTACCTCCTTGTTTACCGTTTTAAATCATGATGAACATAAGGATTTCAGGCAAATAAAATCGACTGGACCTGAATCCTTTTTAATATTTTTTATGTTGGTTTGGCTTCAACTAAGTTGAGCCTGCGTATAAATTGTCATAGGGTCTCTGTCAGTTAACGAAACCACTTACGGTAAGAACTTACTGCTGTATTCAAATTGTTATTCAAATGACATGAATCTAATTTTCATGCCACGTCAAGAGCTTTAGAGGAGACACATACCTCTTTGGTGCTAGATCATGTATTAGCTCAACATTTATCGTCACGGTTTTCCTTCTAATTATATTTATATATAATATTATGTTAATTATTTATATCATATATCCTATATAAATATATATATATATATATGTTCGTTATTGAATACGTTATTTATAATAATGAATTCAATAATAACGAATTCTCTCTCTCTCTCTCTCTCTCTCTCTCTATATATATATATATATATATATATATAGTTCAATATAAACAAAGAAACATAGAGAAATCAGAAGAACACACTTACAGTCTCTAATTTTCGGTTTGAACCGTCTTCAGGAGAGATAAGAGAGGGAAACCAAGCGCACTGGATCAGAGACGGTTGGAGACCAACACTGTTGCCGCATGCGCGCCCGTTCACAGAAAATAAGGTAGACAGGAATCAATTTATAATTAATTTATAATTTATAATTACAATAAATTAATGGAATATGAAAACAATAAATATATAAAAAAGAAAAAATTGAAAAAATAAGGGAAATTGATACAGAGAAATTGATACATAAACAAAAGTACTGACTAAGCTATGGTAAAATAAAATAAAACTCAGAATACAAATAATAATAACAAATGAAATAAATTTAAAAAAAAAAAAAGTGTAAAAAGGCAAGGAACTTTTAGACATTATCGCTTTAGATTGAGGCCAGGTGCACTGCGCGCACTTAATAGCCATTAAATAATTTAAACATTAAATGGCTATTAAGTGCGTGCAGTGCACCTGGCCTCAATCTAAAACGATAATGTCTAAAAGTTCCTTGCCTTTTCACACTTTTTTTTTTAAATTTATTTCATTTGTTATTATTATTTGTATTCTGAGTTTTATTTTATTTTACCATAGCTTAGGCAGTACTTTTGTTTATGTATCAATTTCCCTTATTTTTTTGAATTTTTTCTTTTTTATATATTTATTGTTTTCATATTCCATTAATTTAATGTAATTATAAATTGATTCCTGTCTACCTTATTTTCTGTGAACGGGCGCGCATGCGGCAACACTGTTGGTCTCCAACCGTCTCTGATCCAGTGCGCTTGGTTTCCCTCTCTTATCTCTCCTGAAGACGGTTCAAACCAAAAATTAGAGACTGTAAGTGTGTTCTTCTGATTTCTCTATGTTTCTTTGTTTATATTGAACTATATTTGTCCGTTTTGGATCGTATTTCCAACGAAAAAAAGTGTATATATATATATCTGTATGTTGACAACGCTGGCACTGATACTACGTCGAACGCTTTTGCTGTTTAAGGAGATGACCTCCCCTCTAATAATGACATTTCGTCCATTCCGAGATTCTGTGTATTTTACTTGTACATTATCTGTGGCATTTTGATTGCTAAATATTTAAATGGCACCCCTTACTGCAGACATATTTAGTATATTTACATCTTAATCAGAGCTAAAAACCTCTTGAGGTCATATAACTAACAGTATCTATATAAATGTGGATATGATTTCTATTAATTAAATATTGATAAATAAGGAATAAGTAAGCCATTGGCTATTTCTAAATAGTGTTCATAGACTAGCTGTTTTTTCACTATGAATCAAGTAAAAAAAATCAACAAGTGGTTTTGTTCAAACGTTATATTTTATGTGTTAATAGGAGATTTTGATAGATCTGTAATTAGGTAATGTAAGATATTATGGCTTACTTTACATCGGAATAGTTCGATTTAGTTAGGTGTTCAATTCATCAATGCCAAAGCTAACTGAACTATAGATATCAAATAACTACTAAATTAAAAATATATTTAAAACCCATCAATGTATGTTATTGACGTTAATAAATATAACCTTTACAAAACAGAACTTATTAAACTTTTTTACACACTATTAAGCTAACAATTACAGTTATTAATTACTTTCTCTTAATTAACTTAATGGTTAATTAAATCTGCAATCTTTTAATCTTTCAATGAATCATATTTCTAGAAATAAGATTGATATTATTTAATTAGAAGATCTTTCTCATTTTTTCACTCTCCTTCTATATTAAATTAAACTGCTCAATCTGCAACCTGACACATTTAATTAAGTTTCCTAGAGTAATTAAATGAAGCAGTTACACAATACAAAATGGTTATATATTCTTCATCATTACCATCTGTTGTTCTTTATTAATAAAAATGTTTAAATAGATTAATAAAAAAAAGAACATCATACACAATTAAAAGGTTATGTTTGCATTTTTTTCACTTTGTACTTTGTACTAACATGCATGGAAAGTTGAAGATAATTGAATGCGTATTTCTTATCTAAGTCTACAGTTCTCCCGTAGTTCAAATATCTCAGATGGACATCAGAAGATGAGATTATAATAAGCGTTTTATGTTACGTTTCTTCTGAGGAATCAGATGTCATCTAACGGGTAGCATACTTAACCTTTCGTACCGAAGATTAGAGGTTCATTTCTCAGACATGGTCATAGGTTTTCGTCTAGGACAAGTATTGGCAACCTACAGCCCACGGGACACATGTGGCTCAAGATGAATTTTTGTACGACCCTCGGAAGTTATCTGGAATTCCATCTTAATATTTAAAATTGCTTTCTTTTTGTTTAGTAACAAAAGTTCACCGAGACTTTTATGGCAAAATGACAACAGAGACAGAGAGACAAAGACAGAAAGAGAGAGAGAGAGAGAGAGCGAGAGAGAGAGAGAGAGAGAGAGAGAGAGAGAGAGAGAGAGAGAGAGAGTGAGAGAGAGAGCTCAATAACAAATACTTCAGTTTCTTTTTTATATGACGATAGTAATCTTAAGAGATTGCGTTCTGATAATTACTTCATTACAGTTATGAAATAATCAGATAAAAATCAAAATTTCCATTATATGAATAAAAAATTTAAATGATTATTGAAACATTAATATAGCTCACATTATTTATATATTGGTATAGCTTCTCGACTGCTGATTCTTAAAGTTCAAACATGGGTTTCTTGAGGATTTTTGATCTAAAGAAACAACACATCTGTTTATACGCCAACATTTCGCCAAAAATTCTTTGGCATTTCCAAGGCTAATTTTTCCTCAAAACCTAGTCTTGAAAATGTCAAACAATTTTTGGCGAATTGTTGGCGAATAAACAGAAGTCTTGTTTCTTTAGACCAAGAGTTTCTTTAGACCAAGACCAAGTCCTCAAGAAACCTATCTTTGAACATTATATATACAAGTACCATAGAAATTACCATGTGGCCTGAGGTCACTAGGAAATTTTATATTGTGACCCTCAGTTCTCTAAAGGTTTCCCACGCCTGGTCTAGGAAATGAAAATTCCTCGTCCAGGCCATGTCTCGTAGAAGCCGTATTTAAAGCCGTACCGTGCCCATAGGTGTCCCTCCTATAATAAACTTGATTCAAGTAAATGTAGAACTTCTAATGTAAACTCAACACCGGTAGCCAAGCGCGAATAATTCTAAAGTAGGTGGGAAATAAAAAAATAATCACATTTCAACACCTTAACAGTACTAAAGCTGAAATCATATTGTAACCGTTTCTAATAAACCTTTTATTTTGGAATACATATTCTTTTCTACAGGCATGATTTATAACATTTATATTATTTATATAACATTACTTATATTAATATGTTTGATTTATATTAAATAAGTAAAGAATTATGAACAAGTGACTGATATTGTTGTTATCAAAATATATACTGTGATAAAGAGGATTGTATACAAATACACTCAATATGACACTAATATATCAGCAAACTGCAGCTAAAAACCAATGGAAGTAAACGTTACTTATAAGCAATATATTAATGATAACACCGTACTATTGTATCAATACTACACACACTGAATAATGGAGAATTCTTATACAACTAAAAGACTACAAACTGAACATTTCTGTTCCAGACATCTTATAAAAGAAGGAATATTACGTATTACTCAGACAATAGGAGTACTTTATAAGTACTAGGAAATATAAGTTGTTCAAACTAGATAGTTGTTAATAAAATCTACAGACGATATTTTTCTTGTAAAAAAACTTTTAACTTATACTTAGTCTTTCTGTTTAATAAAAACCGAAACGTTGGCAATGAGAGGTTAATTTAAACCTGACGAACTGACTAAGTGCTGATAAACTTTTGTTTTGTTTCTATTTCACAGACGATACTATTATCTATATAAAAATATTTCACATAAACAGTTGGGTTTTTGACTCTGGCGAAGACCGCTTGTTATAGTTGAAAGATCTTAGTCTTGTTTTCCCATTTCTTATTGTGCTTTGATCATTGATTGTTATTTCACGTGTTTATGTGAAATCTTTTTATCTATACATATCTATATAAAAAGATTTCACATAAACACGTGAAATAACAATCAATGATCAAACCTCAATAAGAAATGGGAAAACAAGACTAAGATCTTTCAACCGTAACAAGCGGTCTTCGTCAGAGTACTTCGTCAGAGTTGTTTTCCCATTTCTTATTGTGGTTTGATCATTGATATCTATATTAGTATATATTGTTTGACCACTTCAAATAAGTAACCGTATTTATAAAGATACTTTATCTTTATGTTAAAACGATATATCGGATTCAATTTTGTTCCTTAATTAATGAAAAATAGAAATGTTTTGTTAATTGCATTAAGATATTGGCTTTCCATTTGAAAATAATTTCATTACCTGTAAGGCCAATTATTATTCTATTTCAATAATGAATTGATTGAATTCTTTATAATTAAAAACTACCAGTCAAATTGTTAAGTAAACAGTTATAAATTAATTACCCTGATATCAATTTATAATCATTTTACTAAATTAAATTTACTTAATAGAACAATCTAATATATAAATTATAACATCCCCTGTTGAAACATTTTCTTACCTTGTAAATTATATCCTAATATGCATTTTTTTTTTAGACTTTACATCGATTGAGATCAATTTAAATTGTTCACACGTTATTTTGAAAGGTAATATACATTTTTCAGGTTTTCTTTACATCCAAAGCCACAAATATATCTATGATCAAATTTATTTTGTGTAGGGGGCTTTGTGAAGCGTCTGATATCGCACAGGGCTCAATCTTACATAGATGGAATGGTGAAGATATTTCTACCTCCCACACAATTCTTGACCAATATTTTTTTTCACCAGCCAGTCTTAGAAAACTTGAGCCATTTCCTAGAAATTCACTTCCATTCCTTAAAAAAAATAATGGTTACTTTCATTTTATAGAAAAAAAAGAAGGTTTTTACCTTCTTTTAAGGAAGAGTTTAGAAGTATTTCAATTACATGAATTAATACATTTCTGTAATATTCGTATCAGTTTTTTGTGCTAAACCAATAAATTATTTCTGTATAATGTGCATTTTTAAATTAAATAATTATTATATTCAAATTTTGATCAGGAGTTGTGAATAATATCAGTGAAAATTTATATAAATAAGAATAATTGTTTTAAATTAGTAAGAATAATTTTTAGATTTAAATAAAGAGTTGCAAAAAAGAAAATTATAAGTAACCCTAAGGTTATTAGAAAGCAAATAAAAATTATTTTGACTACTCTTAACTGGTATGCTATGTATTTAACTATCCTCGCAAAACTAACCCTTCGTCTTTTTCGTGGAAAGAAAAAAATTATGAAAACGGAAATTACTATCAAAAGTCTTGACACTGATTTTAGTGTTAAATAAAAATAATAATAAATTCAATAGAAAATTTTCTGGGAGAAAAACTTTAGAGCTGAGGTGTTTATGAATGGAGGTAAAAGTTTAGTTGGGAGTGTGTTGTGCAGGGCTTGTAAAGAACTGGAAAGTTAAATAAGATGTCGCATGAGCCCAGAAGAGATCAAGAAAAGAGTTGTTCAACTTGGTTCGTCTTGTTTTTCCAGATTTAAAAAAATAGAAAGAAGGAAATAAAGTTTTTAATATTGAGGCCGGAGAACATGGTTAAAGGTAGAGAAAGAGTGTTAAGAGTTTGTGGCGGAGAGTGGGGTTGTTTTTTTTTTTGAGGCTGGAGTTGAAAGTCGTATATGGTCCGTGACAGAAGAGCAAGAGGCAGACAGATGAAAAGAAAGCCAGGTACGGGCTGAGTAATTCTCACTCTTTTCATCTTTCCTTCGCTTTGGACTTGCTTACTCACTCACTCCTTCCTTGCACCCTCCCAGACCACTTTCTTTGATGGACAACACCATCCCAATGCTTGCAACGTCTCTTTCCATCCTGCATCTGTCATCTGAGAAACCCACGCTAACTTCTTCCTTCTATTCAATCATCCAATACCAGCAAAGTAAGAACAAATTATCGAAAGAAAAAAAAATGATCCATTCCTGCCTCTGAACAAATTGCTTTCTTGACCTCTTCAAATCCTAGTCAATTGAATGATCTATCCCAACCATTGTCAAACAATGCTTTAGTCTTACTATGCCCCATCTGCAATATTCCAATATTAGACTAACTAGTGAGTCATCAATTGGAAATACGTATTTCTAAAATGTAAATATTGCAAAAATTCCAAAACATAACACCAATGTAACTGCAAGGATGATCACACAATTTAAACTCGTATAACTAGTAATAAACAACATAATTTGAAAAAGCAGATAGAAAAAGGTAAATATCAAATCGATATTTTAAACTGATAATCGTCATCAGGAGAATTTTTTTTCGACTCTTAATCTATCACTTTTTTTTATCTTTGTTTTTGATCTCTCTATAACGTTTCTAACTGATGTTGTCGGTAAATAAGCAGTTAACAAGCTCACACAGTTCTGTAATGATTCAAAAAATAATATATTTCACATTATCTATGGGAGATTTAAATAACAATACTGACCAAAGCACAGTAAACTAACTGTGAGGTGCAGTGCAAATAAGCAGTACAAATAAAGGCAATGAGTTACAAAAGTTATTATGCAGATATTTTTAATAATAATCAAAGAATATATTACCCTTAACATACATTTATTTAAATCATAAAACGAATATGAGAAGAAATATCTTCCTAATATTGATATTGAATATTAAAACCATAAAATATAAATCTACTAAGGATGAAAATCAATCGTCTAAGTTTTATTCTTCAGTTTTGAAAAAAAAATAAAGTGTGAAGTTATTCCCTAATGAGGGTATAACTTTAGGATCATGAGCCAAAAAATATGACTTATGATAAATAAATGGGATACCAGGGGAATGCATGAAGCATGACCAAGTCCTTTGGACCGGAAAACGAACTATCGATCTCTTTTGTAACGAGGCATACCAAAGTCATTCAGGCTGAAAACCTTGACCGGAAAAATAACTGACCTTCTTGAAACCCGCTGAAAGTATTCTGGCTTGGTCAATGTCGGAGGCATGAATCATTTTGTGGTAAACTGGTGATGAACGTTCTCCAAGTGAAGAGTACAGCAAATAGTGTTGGGCAAAACACCCAGCAAAGCTAATCCACCAATACAGCCTGAATTATGAAGAAGATTATCAACTGATATCTCAAATAAAAATTCACATTTTTATTTGAAATGTAATCTAATTATAATATAAGTATAAGTATAATTTAATAATATAATATAAGTATAGTGTTGTGTTTACCTAACCTAAGAAAAACATGAATTCTGAAAATCAATTCAAAATAAATATTGAAATTTACATTTCTAGTGGAGCTATTTTCCACATGATGAAGATAACGAATGCATGATTGAGGAAAAGTAACGAAGTAGACTAAAACGGAGTTTTAGAAAGTTAACTAAATAAGAAAATAAATTATAAGATACAAACAAGTAAATAAAAATAAAAAGGCAAGCATTAAATTAACTCTAAGACAAATAGCTGTGTAGTTCAGATAAGAAAATACTATTTAAGGGGGAATTCATAGCAATAAAATCTTTAAGGGTGATAAGATAATCTGTGATCTGCCATACCCTAGTGCTGGGAGTAGGAAACCAACACTACTGCATTCTATAAATACAAATAAGATATCAGCTCACAGATATTTCAGACTCATTTATTTACTTATTTATTGAAAAAAAAATTGCTCTAATCAACGGTATGACAACTTTATTTAACATCCGTAGGACAAAGCAGGGGTGTGGGTTGAATATGTAACCCATCTTCACTGATTCTTTAAGTTGATATTTAACAAATTTTGACATTCAATTTGTCTAGGGAGCCAGGTTAACCCAGTGGCAACATGATGGCAATATGGACTGGTAGATTTGGGGTTCAATACCTTCTCTGGCTCTCGATTTATTCATGCAGGAGGTGAAAAACAATTCCTCGGAGAAGACGTTAAGCTCTACAATGTCGGGTAAGCGTTAAAGATTCCTACTCTAAATACAATTGAGTTAGCTAAAATTTTGGACTCCCAATGTTAATTATGTGGTATCATAAAGAGCCAATGTTGTTAGACCTATGTTTCTTCTAGAACTGCCAATGCAACCTAACATAACCTAACCTAAATCTGTCCATACAATCGTTTTAGTAGCCCAAAATATTGAATAAGCTTGTATGGAAATTCCTTATAAATAAAATTAAAAATGTTTGCGATAATAGAGGGTATAAAACATTGGCGTTTTCCAAATTTATTGCTATATTTATAGCATTATATAATTATTATATATGTTAATATATATATTTATTATATACAATTATATATTATATTTATTGCTATAATAGACATTAAAGTAGGTATAAAAGTAACAGTTACTACAAAAATATTTTGATGTTATTTTTAAAATAAAACGCAAAAATGAATGTTCTAAACTATTTTACCAAGGTCCGACAGTCGAAATATGATTCCCGCTATAGCTAATACATTAACTCAATTAATTAACTTCAATATATATGAAATAATATGCTAATTTCATATACATACTGACCTCTTGAGGTATGTTAAGATATCAGAAAACAGGCCAACGTTCAAGTATTCCTGATTTTAGTTTTTTTTTTATATACAGTTTCAAATTCGTATCTTTTACTTTCTATTTCCCTGATAAATGTCAATGCTCTGTGTTATAGATTCCCTAATAGTATTTTTGTTATCCTATATATAACGGATATATACATTATCCTTTTTTATAATTATATAAGACTACACAAAATTCAAGTGTTTTAAAAAGTATAAACTAAAAATAACTATATACTTTTTATATACATTAAAAACAAGTTAGACTAAACAATTTAACTAAAATTATAGTCTGAGGTAAATTACACCGTGATTTCAAAGCAAAATGTTTACTGAATGCAACAATCAGTTTAAGTTTGGCATTGCAAACAGGTGTATAAGTAAAAAATTTTAAATATATTTCAATTTTACGTAATACAGTATTTGAAAAATAATGTTCATGGTTTAGTGTGTCCAACCGTATGAGCTAAGTAATTAGTAGAGACATATCAAGTCAAATATAATTTCATAAAAAAAAACAAGGATTTGAGCAAGGGTTGTCAGCATTTTTTTGCTTCCCCTTTTTACTTGTTTTGAGTGAAATTTCTCTCACTGACCCTTTCATCTCCCAAATATAAAATATGGTAAAAGGATTAACAAACCAAGAGACTTAGTGCCTCGAAACAAAGTGCTTCAACCAAACTTTTCCCTTTGGTTGATAGTTTATTTTTTTTTCATATATTTAGAAAAAATTCTGGTTTAGACCACACTCAAATTTACTAAATAACTAAATATGCTATAAACTTTGCATGCAGTGAATTTAGTTTGGATTTATTTTTGGTTGGTTATATTGTAGACATATTATAAAAATTCTGTGGAATGTTAATTCAACAAAATCATTTAAAGCTCATTTTACTTTAACTTGAATATATTTTTATTTCAGTTATAACCAAAATGTACTTATTGTTTAAGAACATCTTGACAAGATACTGTAGATGAAATTTAATAGCTGTGACTTTTAGTGTACTATTTCTTCCTTAAATGTTCTATGTCTATGACATTCATATTTAGTAATATTAATATTAAAGTAAGACTTGCTATTACATTTGAAGTATGCAGAATAACAAGATGAGAGGGTTTCACATACTAAATGTTTTAGCATGAAGAACAAAATGTACTTTCACTGTTACAAAATTACATGAATACAGTAAAGTTCAAGTAATCACAAAGTTCAAGTAGTAAACTAAAGTTCAAGTAAGTAAAGTTCACATTATCTGACTGTAATGATTATAACTATACTGTATTATGATTTGTCACATGTTGCAACTAGTGGAGTTTTTAACATATTTTGAACAGTTGTCAACAAAGAAATGTTCTGGATGTCTATTTCTAAAATCTAAAATATCTCAACAGCCAACGAAAAGAAAATGACCAGGTCTGTATGAATATCTAACACTCCTTCAATGTATTGATGCAGAAAAGGCATGCACATACTGTCATTATGTATCACACAATGTAATACTTTCCTGCACGATCTGAGTATGATAAAATACTTTGATATCCCGTTCATTAGATAGCAACTCCACTAATCGTAATCCAATTTTAAATATGATTTTAACCCATCACGAATTTAATCCCTTAATTGGTAACAACCATAATTACGTAGTCTGTATTTAAGTTATCACCAGGCAATCAATAGAATAAACTGTTAAACAACTTATAAGAATCAGTACAACTAAATATATTATAAAACGAATATTTAGGTCCGCGATGTAAGTAATCCCATGTATACACTTTTCTTCTATTTTTATCATTTTTCTTGTGTATCTACCAGATATGTTTATTTATTTTATTTTATTTTTTTTTTTTTGGTCAAACGAACTTTATATTGCGAATCTTTGTGTTTGCATATCATTTGCTTAATTTACAGGGCACATTATCACAAATAGTGGTAACCACTAAACCATAACAGATATGTCATTTTAATGATCAAACCATAATAAGAAATGGGAAAACAAGACTAAGATCTTTCAACTGTAACAAGCGGTCTTCGTCAGAGTCCAAAACCCAAGTTGGACTCTGACGAAGACCGCTTATTACAGTTGAAAGATCTTAGTCTTGTTTTTCCATTTCTTATTGTGGTTTGATCATTGATTGCTATTTTACGTGTTTATGTGAATTCTTTTTATATATGTTATTTTATTAAAACATTGTGTTATTATAACTTAATTTTACTAATACTAAATTCCTATTTTATATTTCTTTTAAATTTTGGCTCTTTTTATTCAGAGCAAGTTAGTTTTTATAGGTTATTTTAAAATGAATAACTCTTTTGAAAAAATACTACTATTGCTTTAATAGTCATGTTTTCTACAAAATGCTGCACAGAACATTAGGTTTATATAATAAAGACTTTTTTATTCATACCAAAAATAACTTTGTTAGATTCTCAGTTATGTAATCGTATTTCAAATACTTGAATTTAGGACTTCAACAATCTAAAAAATATAAAAAAAATTGAAAAGAACTGCAGCGATTTCCTTTTGTAAAAGGGAAAACAAAAGAGAAGGTAG
The DNA here is from genome assembly GCA_026182355.1 of Hermatobates lingyangjiaoensis. NCBI lineage: Eukaryota > Metazoa > Arthropoda > Insecta > Hemiptera > Hermatobatidae > Hermatobates > Hermatobates lingyangjiaoensis. The sequence goes on along the minus strand of JAPFBL010000136.1, from coordinate 2,436,629 downwards.
GTGCAGAAGATAAAAGGAGCCAAGACAGCTTGAAAAATCGTTTCTATGTGTCGAGACGAACATTAGCCCAACAAAGGGTCATTGTTGAGAACAAGCGGGGTGAAGCTGCCAAATCTAGCCCGCACACACGGCTCAAATAAATCTCGCCCAGATTAACTAATGTGCTTCAAATCGCACACTTGCAAATTAGCTTAGGAAAAACACTAGTGCATGAATAATGTTTGAAATGAGTGTAATCGCTAAGGTGATAGGAGTGGAATGGGATTAGTGCTTTGCAGAGGTCCACTAAACGAGATTAAATAAATTTGTCCTAGACAGTTGGTGAACACAGAACATAGTGCTATAAATCCCTTCTTTAAATATTAGCTTTAAAACAACTTTGTATTTAAAAAAAAATATAGAAATTTCTGATCTATCTAAAGCTAGTTTTAAACAATTTTCATAGTATTGAGAATATAATATTACATTTCTTAAAAATTTAAAATTAAATCTTTCATATCCATGTCGTCAATAGATTACTATATGATAATTAGAAATTTTATTTAAAACATACACTACATAAATGTGATATTTTTGGTTTGCCAGGCTGATTTAATCAATATATCATGATTTTAATTATAATTAATACCATGTCGGGTGTTCCATCCTATGATTTTCAAATTCAGTCAAAAATATGACTATATTACGAAAGTTGAAGTAAAGCTAGTATGTAGAGGTTGATCACGCATTCACCCTAAACCTAGCCAATTACAATTACCTATTAACAAAACCTTTAGACCTGATGATAGTAAAAAGTTGTTTCAAAAGCATATGAAGGCAGCTGTGATGGCCCATTTTGAATATAAAGAGAAAAATTATTTTCGACTAAATCAAAATTTTAAATCAATGTATATACCAAGTATGTATGAACCAAGACCAAAACACATTATGTTGAAAATCAAGACAGATAGATATCTTTAAATGTATCCTGTTCCATGCGTCTACTAATCAAAGCTGTTCAGCCTTATCTCATAACTATCAGACTAGAAATGTCTGAAGATAATATGAGTTAGTATTTTTATAATGTAGAAAAAAACAGTTTATTTTTTTACTTCAGTTAAGTTGTAATTTTATGCATCAATTTTAAAAATAGGACGTAACTAGACTAGTGCTGGTAAGCAATGTATTGTATTAAAGTCGCACAAATGACGTTATATATATTTAGCAGATTCAATAATATATCGACCGTTTGATAGAATAGGTGTGCTCTCTAATCGGGATTTGGCCAATTTTCCAGGAGAAAAAGTCAAACACTCGGTGCCAACGTTTCGGTTTTATTCAAAACCATTTTCATAGGTAGAAGTAAGAATTTTTTACTAAGAGAATGAAATTTACATTGTTGTTCCTTTAAATAATGTAAATTTCATTTTCTTAGTTAAAAAATTCTTACTTCTGCCTATGAAAAAGGTTTTAAATAAAACCGAGACGTTGGCATCGAGAGTTTCATTTTTTATCCTAGAAAATTGACCAAATCCCGATTAGAGAGCACACCTATATATATATATACATTTTCGTTGGAAATACAATCCGAAACGGACAAATATAGTTCAATGTAGAGAACGAAACATAGAGACATTAAAAGCATACACTTACAGTGTATAATTTTCTGTTTGAACAGTCTTCAGATGAGATAAGAGAGGGAAACCAGTGCGCTTGGTTTCCCTCTCTTATCTCTCCTGAAGACGGTTCAAACCCAAAATTAGATACTGTAAGCGTGTGCTTTGAATTTCTCTATTTTTCTTTTTTTTTACATTGAACTATACATATATATATATATATATATATTACAAGAAGTGGGTATTGAACACCAGAAGTGATCGTGTTGCCACTGGACTAACCTAGCCCTCAATTATACATTAAAATAAAATCATACCTTGTGAAAGGTAAGGTAAGATACTGCCCTAGTCTACTGACCTAGTGCTCTATTTGACTGTCACGGCGAAGAACATGAATCCTGTTTAACCTTAACCTTTAAAACAGTTATTTAACAAATAACAGCTAAGAGTTTTTATATATTTCATGGAATGAATATTTAATTTTTTTGTTAATTAATGTTTCTGGTAAAATTACTTTATTTTTTTCTTTCATTCGAAATATGGTAAATGTTAATTTGCTTTCTTCTAAATTACATTTTAACTATTTCGCCCCTCACTGATGATAAGGTCCATTAATTCTAACTGTGCTACATCATTTATACATATTGGTGAATATATGGTGGAGCATGTTGCAAATATTGGAAACGATGGGCCACTTCAACCTTGCAACACTATGTTCAAGAGGATCGTAATCTGTCTACCCCATACCCTCCTTAGTAGTTTAACCTTAAATTAATCACCTGCATTAAGTAAATTTATCCTGTCTCAGTTTAATATTGTTTCTCTAATTCATCCTATTTAATTGTAATTTAATGTCCTATTAGCTTTATTTTGTATTTAATTGTATCTTAAACGCTATTTAATTGTTTAATGTAATTAATTAATGGCTAAGATGTTTAATAATTTGATTACAATATTTAAATCAAATTATTATGTTTAACAATATAATCAATCTAGTGATACTACATTTATCTGTTAGTTTACCACTTTCTACAGGGTTTGTATGTATTTCGCACCGATAAAGACATTCGTTCCGTTCATTAGGTAATTGACCAATGTTATCCTGCCGACTGAGACCTATTTAAACTGAGTTCTTTGTATATTTGTATCAGATGTACTCATATTTGCTTTACTCTTAAGTTTCTTTAAGTCTTAAGTTTAATTTTTGTCATCTATTATGATGAACTAGATCTAATTATAAATTAAAGATAATATACTTTAATTAAAAAAATACCAAATACAAATGTGTATTTAGGACTTATAACTGCTTAAGAACATCAAACGCATTTTCAATTGCATATTTCTTTTTATTTAGTGCTTGAAATAACACTATAAAATTTGAGGAATAATTAAATATCATACATTTTGAAATATATTTGTGGAATTTTTCGAAATAGTAGGAAAAAAGACAACAATGTAGAGAAATAACTATGTTAACACTAAATCAAAAAATAATTCATGATCTAACAAAATGAAGTAGAAGGGAAAACAATATAAAAAGTATATATGGTATTAGTTTATTTCGTTAAAAACATTAATTTAACCACCAGTATTTGTAAAAAAAATGACCTATTTACAATCTTAAAAATAAAGTGACGTTGTATAATTTACTATATAGACATAAAGAAGTTACTCTTTGGATAGATTGTAGTGAAATATTCTTTGGATCAGAGAAGGCAGGAAAAAGGTAAACAAACTCTGCTTAAGGTAAAAGATACCCTGCCTAAGGAGGCTAAAAACTTAAAATTGAAAGTGAACAGCACGATGATTAATTTAAACTTTCAATGTTGTTAGTCTTCTTATAGGCCTCAAAAGTTAATTAATACTGGCGAAAGTAAAAGTAGCTTTTCAATTGTAATAATTTATAAATTATAAACAAAAGATAAGGATATTATTATATACTAGAGCGAAAATATCATGATATATATATTCATAAAACTTATACATAGGTCAGTAGAAAGGTTCTCCTGGTTTTCAGTCTTTGTTAACTTGGAGACTGTTATACTCAGTGAGCACGTTGCTAGACAGTATTAGTTTGTTTTTCATGAAACACAGTTTTCAAAACCTCATATGTCAGTTACTATTGCAACTCTTTTGTTTAGTGTTAAGTACTCCCTTTAAGATGAGTGAATTAAAAATACATCCCCAAACTGTGTATTTGGATTCCTATATAGAACAAAGTTACGAACTAAGGTAAGTACAATATTTATCAGATAAAGTGTCTCACTTGGAATTTTCTTTGCAGTAGTTGTGGGTAAAGAAATTCTGATAACAAGAACATTGATAGTTCAACTGAATGCTATTAGAATTACGTAGTTACACCATTGACCTTTTAGCAGACAAGGGACAACGTGGTGAAGGAACTGGATGAATCGAATAAACAGATTTATATCAAGGTTAATATATTCCTTGGCCATGGGTTAAGACCACACCCGCATCGTGTCCGGCCTTTGAACAAATGAACCCCCCCCCCCCCCCCTTCTCAGTATTATTTAGAAATATTGAGATACTACGGAGTATTTATAACCCAATTATAACCATCTAACGATTTGGAGAAAGGATAGAATTTGATGTGGACGAAAGAGAGATAGACAGAATGGTATGTCAAGAAAGAAATAAAAAAGCTCCAATTCACAAATTTCTTTTTTTACTTAGACAAAACGTTTTGAGAAGCAGTTTGGTATTTTAGATAAAGGAACAGATTGACCTGTAAAATGTGCTACAGGAAGAACTAATAGAGAGTAAATAAAGTAGAGTTGACCACGACTTATTGTCGTCAAATGGAGATCATGCTTGTCAGGCAGAGAGTTGCTGGTTCAAACCGTTGACAAACCTACTGTGAAGACTGGAAGGACCTCAAAAAGTATTATCTGCTGGGAGATATAGCTGGAAGAATATGCAAGAGCAGTTCAGAAAATACGGTCACCATTAGTCTTTCACACCAAAGAAAACCACTATCATTAGTGAAACGAGCCTGTTGTACTAGCTACCAAATTTCACTGCAGCTATCCACTTAACAAAAAAAGCAAGAAAAGTTTGTAAAAGTCCTTCACTGAATCCATTTTCACCAATCGTGTAAGAATCAATTCTTAGATATGAATTGGTACCATACAGAAACTCCTTGTCCGTAAGGAAATATATATCTTTTCGTAAGTTTATCAACACTATCTAACTTATATAGTTGTAAATTCTTAAAAGGTTGCAGCATGTCATCTATGAAATAAAGAAGACACAAATGTAAAGACAATTTTTTTACAGAATGCGTTGCACTTGACAGGGATAACCTGCTGACTCAAAGCTTGTGTGGATTGTCTTAACGCAACTCTAACGAAGCACTTACGTCTACTTAAAGTTGCAACAGCATGTTACATTATCTTTGCTGACGTAAAATTTAGGTATCCATGTGAACATGAGACAAGATCCCGATGAAACACGGTTACGCTGGGTTTCGTCAGAACACTCAAAGCCACCAGAAATGTGAGCCATTATTTACTTTATTCATTTTCTTGTACGATATTTTTTTTTTCAATTTAACTATAATATTTTTATATCTTTTAATTGTTTATGCAATTTTCCTTTCCCCCTTTTATTTCTCTATACTGCTTTATGGTTACACTGTTACTATTCTATGTGTTTTTTTCATGTGATAAAAATTAGTTTATTTAGTTCGTCCAACTTTTTATATAATCATTATATGGAAATAATCTGAAAAATAAATAGCATTCTATCTGGCAAAATACCTAAAACATCAATATTATAAACACAGAAAGGAGTTACGACTTATTCTCAATAATATTAGGTACATGCCATCTTGAGGAGAAATAGAGAGTACAGAAGGGCCAGCAAGTATATAGTGTTATAAAAAGTCACTCAGTGCAGTCAACAACACTGTTTTGAAATTATTCTTTATTATATTGAATTACTGTTAAACTAATAGTGTAATTAAATGTTACACCAATTTTCCTTTTTCACTTTACGTATATATAGTATGCAACTCATGCTAAAATTTTCCTGTGCAGTTAGAGTTTTAAAGGTACACTAGAATAGGGATAAATTAACTTTGAAAAGGCTCTGATTAAGTTGATACAGTCAGTAAAAAAAAGTCAGTAGCATATGGATAAAGAATATTACCGGTGATATGACTAAATCGATCTTTATATATTTAAAATGATTATACATTATATTAATTTTTTTTTCTTCAAAGACTGTGAGTCAACTGGAAGACTGCTAAATTCCAAAATATAAGGAAAGGTAAAGCAGCAATTTTTGTATCTTTGCATTTTATATAAAAATGGGCCACTCAGATTGAACAACTCATTAATTGTTAAAAAATTAAAACTTACTGAAACACATATTGACCATGTGGCAAATTGAAGGTAGCACTAATGTCTCAAAGGCGATACGTTTAAAAAAAAAAGAAAAGAAAAACAAACTATTTTTCTTCTGAGAATGACTTATAGAATATTTTATGAGGAAATTTCGTTAGTACTGCTGAAGTCTTGAATGTCACTATTCTTTAATTTGTTAGGCTAACACACTCTAAGAGCCGTTGGCTGCTTATCACCGTTTGTTTTTGATAAGCAAGCCAACTATAGATAAAATCCCAGACATAGTTTACTAAACAAACCGGATACCCCTCTCTATAGAAGAAGATATCGGTCTTTATATTTTCATTTGCTGTGCATCAGTATTCTGATACCGATTTAACCAACAATGTTGGTTAAGCAGACTGCTAGTTGAGCAAAAATATAATATTTTAAAAGTATATTTTTCAGTTTCAATAAAACAATTCGTAAATATAGTTCAATAAAATATTCATAACTGAATTACAATATTTGCTGATTTAACTACTATAAACAAATAATTACACAGAGAATCAAAATACCTGAAAATCCAACACTACACAACCTTCTTAAAGGTATATTACTTGTGCAATCTGTCATAGTGTTGTATTTACTACTTATTGTGTGTTTACAAATTACTCTGCGGAAAACGTGACTGTAGTTACACTAGTATGACTATTAGAAGTTTTCAGAATTGGGTTAAAGAACAACAAAAAGAGTTTATTCAAACTGAAAGTATAATACACATACACATACAAACACATACAAATGTAATGTGTATATATATAATACAAACATAAACATACAAACTTAAATATAAAAATCTATAGTTTTACCATTGTAATTTTTCAATTTTTGTTGACCATGTACGTAATAGCAAACAATAGACCAGTTTTGTTGAAATAAGTGTGCTAAATGTAACAATGTTTTTAGCCCTGAACATAATATAAATATATATCAAAACGTTGGAAACGAAGTTTTTTAAAAATTAGACCAAAAACCCTCAATAAATCTCAAAAGAAATATATATATATATATATTTATAGTTCAATATAAACAAAGAAACATAGAGAAATCAAAAGAACACACTTACAGTCTCTAATTTTCGGTTTGAACCTTCTTCAGGAGAGATAAGAGAGGGAAACCAAGCGCACTGGTTAAGAGACGGTTGGAGACCAACAATGTTGCCGCATGCGCGCCCGTTCACAGAAAATAAGGTAGACAGGAATCAATTTATAATTATATTAAATTAATGGAATATGAAAACAATAAATACATAAAAGAAAAAATGGAAAAATTAAGGGAAATTGATACATATTAACGAACGAACCTTGGTTTCCCTCTCTTATCTCTCCTGAAGACGGTTCAAACCAAAAATTAGAGACTGTAAGTGTGTTCTCTTGATTTCTCTATGTTTCTGTGTTTATATTGAACTATTTTTGTCTGTTTTGGATCGTATTTCCAACGAAAAAAGTATATATATTTATATATATATATATATATATATATATATATATATATATATATAATATATATAAAACACAAAGGAAAACACTGCAAGAACTCATTTCAATATTTTGACGAATCATCGTCATCAAGACTGGATTGATTTGAGGAAACTAAAACATCCTTTCGTTGTAGTTGTAGTAAAAGTGCTAGCTGCAATCATAGCTGGAAAGGTAAGAGACGAAATATAAATTAACTAGGCTAGGTTAGGTTAGCCTGGAGATGCCGTCCTGGAAGAGAACCCACATAAGCCATAAACTGGCCCCTTGTGATACCATAAAAGAAAATAGGGCTATTCTCCCTCTTCACTAGTCCACTTCAACCATCCCAAGAGAACAATAAATTTGTCTACATCACTGATACTATTGGACGCTAGAATCTCAAGTTTGACAAAGAACTTAATTAAAAAAATTTAAATGATATAAATACAACGCATTATAAAATACTATAAATTATACCAAGTAAAGAAAATAAAAAAACGTAAATCGATAAAAAATAAAACATAACTGAATTCACAAAGATATATAACAAAGATTAATAATAATTTAAAACAAAATTAGAAAATAATAAATCAGTTAACTAACATTCGAGTTTCAGAGCAGTAGTTATTTTAGCACCAAGATGACTGTTTGAAAGGTACTTCAAAAGCTTTCAAAGTGATAATGTTGTAGAAATAGAGGAACAGTTTCAGATGCTGTGCACAGAAACAGTCATTGATATCAAATCTGGGAGCGTGCATGGATGGTGGCTATAAGATTGTTGTTGTGATGACTAACGGAAGCTCTGTGATGATTCATATTCCGGTTCCGCTTACTAGAACCCAAAGCTACATAAAAACTATCACACTTGGTACAATTCAGTCAGAAGATCTAGTTTGAAGAAATACAAGATTTATATATATGTATATCAATGATCAAACCACAATAAGAAATGGGAAAACAAGACTAAGATCTTTCAACCGTAACAAGCGGTCTTCGTCAAACTGGTAAATCATTAAAGACACGTGTAAAACAACACCAATATAACGTAAGTAGACAGGAAAAAAGTAGTGCCTCATTCTTGCATATAAAAAAATAAAAACATCATATTGATTGGACAGGAGCTAAATTTATTACCTATGAAAAATCAATGTTGTTAAGAAATATTATTGAATCATCTCTAATTAAATTTAATAGATCAAATATTTTAAACATTAGTAACGGTCTCTTCAAACTTGATACTTTCGTCAAGAGGGCAATAGCCTCTTCAAAGAGGGTTGACAGCTAGCAGATAGTTTTTTTTTACTTTTTCTTACTGTACTCCTTTGTTTCCCCAAACATCTCTTTCTGGACATTAGTCCTTTCCTGCGCTCTCACCCTTTTAAAATACCACTCTTCCCTCCCACTCTTCTCAAGTCCTCACCAGATATTTTCTGCATCTAGTGTTCAGTTGGGTTTTTGACTCTGACCGCTTGTTACGGTTGAAAGACCTTAGTCTTGTTTTCCTATTTCTTATTGTGGTTTGATCTTTGATTGTTATTTCACGTGTCTATGTGAAACCCTTTTATACATGTATATTTAACATGATTTAACAGAAAGCACGTGAAATGAATATCAACGTCTAAAATACTTTAAGAACTTTAGTATGTGACTTAGATCCTTCAACGAAAGCAACTGGTATACGTCATAGTTCTCACTCAGACTGACGAAAGTTATTTTAAATGTATTTCTTTGAATAATGGTAAAGACCGTTCAACTAGTTCGAAAAACAAAAGAAGATGCCATACACAGAACAGATTACATCATTTATTTTGATTGCTATTTTGAACTGTTCGATTAATTTATATTGCTATGATGTAAGTTTCATATTTTTCTACCCTTTTGACTCTATTAAACATAAAAATGATTTTATTTTCAATATACTTGAACAGTCATATTAAATAATCAGTTGTATAAATATTTGCTTCAAACATACCTTGGCAGAGCAGATATTAGAATTATACTTTTTTTTATCTAAATTATTAAACATCTTTTTTTTATTTTTTGCAAATTTTTATAGTTTAAACCAAAATGTTGTTTATTTCTTTTTTTTCATAGAGACATATTTTTTTAACATAACTTCTTTCAAATCATGTAATATATTCAAGAACTCTCCTTTTCAACATAGCTTTTTTCTTCTTTTCCCTAAGACTTCAAAATATCACTTTTTTGTCCTTTTTCATGTAAATTTATAGTAAAATTGTAATTACTATTTATAGATTTTCATTACGGCTTTTCAGAATTTGTATTGTAAAAATGTTCTGAAAAGACTATAACAATTCTTGATGATCTTAAACAGGAAAAAGGGGGGAAGAATTTATCTTTTTGGAAATGAATGTATGTTGTATGAATACTTATTTTAAAGTTTAACAATATTATAGATAAAGCATTAGTATTTCAATCAAATTCAAGATAGTGGCAATGAATTTAAAATTAGTCAATAGCATTTCTCAAATTCTTAGTTTCTGTCTTTAAAGATGATATTTTATCTACTCTAACAAAGCAGTAGGTAAGTTTAAGCTTTAATAGAAAGATTCGTTTTAGAATTTATAAACTGATATTAAAAGAGCTTTAAATGCAATCTTGATGGAAGCATTCGGCTGCTTCAGTTACACATTTCCTTAACTCAGCTGTAAATCATTTTTATCATCTTTTATTTCACCTTTTGAACTAAAGCTATTTTACTGCTTATAACTTGAAACAAACTGAATATAAGAAATATCGTTCTAAGCATTACTCTACAAGGCTTAGTAAAGACTTTTTAATGACAAAAATAAATTAATTCAGATGAAATTGAAAGTTAGTATGAATTCAAAATGATATACTCCTGTAACAGTTGTATTTAATCATTTTACAGTCCACCATAATGAGATTCAAATTTATTATTTCATATCATAATTACAAGTAAAATTAAATTAATAAAATTACATTATTATTTATTAACCATTTATTTATTTATTTTTCTTAATATGTAATTCTCTGTTTTAGTATTTGTGCATCACATAGTTTTCTTGGTATTCAAATGCAAACTGGAGTATTGCATACATATTCTGAGTAAAATAAATAAGCATGTAAGAGATACATGAGGGATAAAATAAATATTTTAGTATTACAAAGGTTATGGTACGAATTAAAGTTAAAAATGTACAGTGATATAGACAATATAGCAATGTAATGTAGAACAGATCTATATACGGAGAGAAGACATATACGGAGGGAGTACATGACCATGTACTTAAATCTGAAACTATCAGGTAATACTATAATTTAAACTACTGACTTGTCAAAGGAGTTGATATACTTTCCAGAAATCAGCGTATTCTTGTCCAAAGACAAAGTATCTCCAAGACGGCAAAGTAGGTTTCCATTATGGAGGTAAGTTATTACAAAACAATAACAAGAATAATATTTATCAAATAGTCATAAATCATTTCTCAGTTTATTAGTTATTATATTTAATCATTCAAATTATTATTATTATTATTGTATTCAAATTATTATTAATATTCAAATCATTCAAAAACGGCTTGTTCTACCATAAACACTTTTATCTATAATTCTTATAATTTATTACAGAAAAAAAACTACTCCAAATTCTTTCGGAATTTTCTATTTCAGATTTGAAAGTAAAGTTAATAATTTCAATTTATTATTAAAGAGGTGCTATTCAGACAAATTTTTTTTGAAGGCTTTTTAATTGTTTGAAATAAACTTTACATAAATTGAAATATGAAACTCTTCTTATATTAAACTGTAATTCATGATGATCGTTATAATAATATGACCTCCGAATCTTGTATAATACTTCTCATAATCTCAGTTATCAATCTTTCGTATGAGATCACTGTACCTTCTGTCCAATTTTTATCATGATTTTTCATTTACATTATGTATATCAAAAAATAAGGCACTATTTATTGATATACATATGTATCACTACTATATCATAATTTTTTATCACGCATGCAATTGTACTTGATTACATACAATTTTTTTTAGGTTTTAATTCAGTTTTTTCATTGAATTAGTCGTCACATACAATATTAGTCAACTCTTTTTCAAATACTTGGTAAGTATTACGTAACATGTAAGTTACTGTTACGTAACGTACATGTTAAGTTCGCATGAAGTCTGACTCTATCGGACAGTGTGGACAATTTCCATCGTATAGCTTAACTAACGTATATATTCTTGGAGCTCATTCACTGTTTGATGTTAATAATAACAACTGACCTAGATTAACCCACTTTATCTTGTAAACTCATGAAAAAGATCATTGTAGATTATAAAATTAAAAAATATATAATTATTTCATTGACATATGATTTCTGATATTTCATTTTGTGTTACAAGATTATCATAGAGTATTAAATGAAACCAAACCCTCAGCTTTAAAAATTTGATTTTTTCTTATAAATCTGACCGATTTCTGATGAACATTTCTTCTTCTATTCCATGATATCATTATCAAGTTATATATAAACAGTAAAAGCAATTCAAATAGCTGAGAAAGACAGAGGGAAAATTAATGACGTAATACAATTGAAAATTTAATATTCAGACTTCAGTAGTTATTAGTAAATGTCATTGCTCACTATGCAGAAAAGCAGCGATAGAGTAGACTATAGACAATCCCAGACAGTCATTACTGGTCAAAGAAAGAAAAGAATATTGCTGAAATCAAACATTTGTACTTATATGTTTTATTCCCAAAAGTGATGCCAAAAGAATTATTTTTTAATATAGTTTACAAAAGTAGATAATCTGAGAACTAGCGAAATTATGTAATTTTAATTGAGATTGTACTTCACATTACATGAGAAAACAAGAACATCTATATTTATATACAAAACAATAAATTTAGCAATATTCAGAAAACTTGGTTAATAGAATTATCAAAAACTACAAGCAATTTTTAAAATATAGGAAAAATATATTCAATTAAACCATTTATTTTAATATCTACCTACTAATTTTGCAATTACGTATCCAAGTTAGATTATGTTTTATTTTTTTTTTCAAACCCAAATCTATTTAATAAATTGCTAAAATTGCGTACAAAATGACTACATACTTGTAATTGAAATAGATTCAATCAAGAAACTTAGCTTTCATAAATTGACATAATATAGTAAATTTGATATACAAAAGAAATTTTGTTGGATTTCATTGTACTTAAAAGACGATGTATCCTTCCACTAAACTGCAAATAAATGAAGTTTAATGAGGGTAATAAAAATTGAGGTTTGACATTTTTATTAATCTCACTAAAACTATCCTACGTTTATGGGTTTCCTAAATATATTTGTGATGACATCTGTTTTGAGTAGGTGCCCAAAAAATGTTATTATCACGTCAAAATTAGGACAAATGAACACAATACTTTACAAACATGCATATCTTAGTTTGGAAATTTATTATTCATATTTTATTTTTTAGCTATAATATCTTATGAGAGAAATACATTTTCCCTAAATCGATTCTAAATTTGTCACTCTACTAGTCATTACAAAAAAAAAAAGAAAACCAAAAACAAATTATCTACTAGAATTTATCATAATATGAGAGTTACATGGTGAACATTTTTAGAATATTTACCTAATATTTTACTATGTTATATAAGTTTTCATAATATATGTTATTATTTCATTCATTATTGATTTTAAAATAATAAATTTATTATTTATTTCTTAACAAATTATATTTATAAAATGTATAACAATTTTACAAACCTTTGCCAATGATATAAAAATCAAATTAAGAATGTTATTAACTGAACAAACTCACTCACACCATATTAGATTACATAGCCAATATTCCTTTGAATGATTTAATTAATAACATTATTCACGACTGCATATTATTTCAGTCATTATAATTAGTCATTGTTATTTAATTAGGCTCATTTAAAATTATTTCAATTTTTGATATAATTGGCAAAATGAAGCTGCCTTAATTTATTAAAATAAATCATTCGATTAAATTGATTTTGAATGACTTTTGCAACAAATAACTCACAATGTAGCTGTGTAGTCCACATCAAACATTTCTTGTTCATTTATCTTTATACTTATAAAACTCTGCAAATAAAAATTTACTTTAAAAATTTGCACACGCTCTAAACTGAATATAATATTAGACATTTTGTAGAAATCTAACAAACGCCCTTTGCAATGGAGGTCCAGCGTGCTACCGTCTGCGCCACTGGGACTTTTTTACAATAAGCTTCCAAAACCTGATATAAATGACGTCGAGTATTGAAAAATAGTTTTTTTGACCTAAATTATAATGATTTAATTATAATAAATTTGGAAAGAGGAAATTTAATTAATAATCAAAGAGAATTATTAATTTATCAACTATTTATCAATATCAATTAAACAATATCAATGAACCATTATCTATATCAATTATTTAATATATCAACAAATGAAATTTATTATAGTTAACAGAGGTTTTAGAAGTTAGCAATTCGTATAAGTAAAATTATATCCGTAATCAAAAAACACCTTGTCATAATTCCTATATTTTACTTTACTTAAAATGGTAGAGTAGGGCTCTCGATGCATCGGAAGATACAGAAAAATTCTTAATAAAACTAATTTTTTTTAAATTAAGGAATTCAGAACTAATTACATTGGCTGTAGCCTCTCAGGAATTGAAAACTTCTTCCAGTTATCAAGAGAGGAGCAACTCTGAGATAATGCTTGAATCAGTCTTACTTGTTGCGCAAATTTACTAAAATCCATTTAACTCGCAATATGAAAGTTCAAGAAAAAGATTAGGAATACTCTGGACTTTTGATAAATATTGATGAAGACATAGTTGAAAAGAATGAAAATAAAGAGATTATTACTACCCGAAGACATGTTTATCCGTGCACATAATGTTGATTAGTGTATTGAATAAATTTACTCTTCATTCACCAACCCACAAGTATTGTTCACAAGTATTGAAAATTCTATACAAGTTCCTTTTAACATGACACACAGTGAAATTAATCATAGGTTTATTGAATAATTTTGAGAAGGAAGTAAAAAATATTTGTCATACAACTCAGTTTGTGTAGGAACAGAACCCACACATTAACCTCAAGAATTTCTTGACACACTAGAGTTGTCTGGATTGCTCTAACATAACCTAGAACTCAAAAAGGAATCTCCTGCCATGTGTATGTATGAGAAACATTGACCCACCACGCTTATGTAATGGAATAAGACTAATAACTGAAGAGCTTTATGTTAATGTCATTGTTTATAAAATTATGGCATCACGCTGTCAAGAGAAAATAGTTTTAATTCCAAGATTGAAAATTTTTCTATGTGAATAGGAGAACATTCCTTTTTTACGGATTCAATTTTCAATTCAGTTAGCATTTGCCATGACTATTCATAAATCCCAAGGAGAGACTCTACAGAAAGTTTTAGTTCATTTATGTAAAACGGCATTTCAACATGGCCAATTACATGTTGCTCTCAGTAGGGTCAAACACAAAGGAAACAAAGTTTTTTTTGGAAAAATTCAAACTGTACAAAAAATGTGAATAAAGGAAACTGTCTTAAAAATATGTTCATTATCCTCCTTATTATAAATGAATTAATTTAGAATTTATCTGCATTTATGTGAACATGATTGGATTAATAAGGAAAGGTTTTGGATGACCTAACGGGTCACGGGTTGTCTAGTTACCACTAAGAGTGTTCAAACTTATTAAAAATGCATCCATTTGTTTATAGCTGTCTGAATTTGAGGTTTTATGGAGTTGAAGCCAAATTTTTGTTATTGTTAAATGTTTCAGTCCAGTTAGAACAGTTATATTCATTTGCGGGTCATTTACTTTTTCATGTAAGCAGTTTTAAAACATTTGAAAAGGTTTAAATAATTTTGTCAGGAGCATTAAATATGACAAGTAATTTACTTCATAAACACATTATTTAACATATTTAAGTATTGATCTCAATATAAATTACGATTATTAAAAATAAGATATTTTAAAATCATCCCAAGTTAAACTAATTAAAACACTGCGGTACATATTAACAAGCTAATAATTATAATAATTTCAGTGCAACATAACGTTCTGAGATATTTCTGTCATTCCAAACATCTTTGGTACATTTTTAGTATTTTCTAAAACCACACTACGACAAGACAGTTCATTCACAATCAACATGTTTCACAAATATACTCCAAGACCGCAGCTCAGATATGAACAAACTTCAACAAAACAAACAATGCGTGTCGAACATCTTCAACATAGTCTTCTTCAGGTTTATCTGCTTATAGGGAGAAATTGGCGTTGTAATCCCCTTTACTGCTACAATTATCTCTACCGAAGGAAACAGCTTACGTTTTTGATATGAGTTGTTTTGTTAATATAAATGGTTTTATGTGGAGAATTCTATATATATGAATGGTAATTACCCAATAGAAATGACTGAAGAACGAGAGGACGGTAATACTTTATTTGCATTCAAATATTTTTATATATATGCTGCAAATATTCAAAATAAATGCGGCATAACTTCAAAAAATTCAAGAAAGTTTGCAATAGCTAGAATATATCACTTTTTATTCTGCTATATAATCGTACTTAAAGAAGTGTATATTAAAGTTTATAATATTTGAAAGGTATAAAAATGTGTACTTACATGTTCTATTCCCAAAAGAAATATTTTATAATATATTTTACATTATGAATTTGGAAGTAGATAATCTGTAAGACAGTATGTGAATTGGTCTCGCTCACTCTGACATCTTGAACACTTCTATACAAGGATTAATTATTATTCATAACTTGCAAATTTTCCTCATGCAAAATATTTATATGTAAAATATTATATATTTATAATATCAATATGGATTCTGATTTATTCAATATCATTAAAATAGATGGTTACTTTATAAAAAAGGAAAAAGGTCCTCTTATATTCTGATTTATGATAATGGAAGGTATATTCAGAAAAGGAAAAGAAAGCCCTTTTGAGATGAAAAGGACACATAGTTGTTTTAAACCTTTGAAGGAAAAATATTATTACGTATCCTCTATAGGGAAAGGGTCAGAAGAAAAAAAGAAATCAATAAAATAATAAGAGGCATTAACTTAAATTTTGAACAGGACCCTGATAATTAATGCTGTCACGAAGTGCTCACCGATCGGCACATAAACCCCATCAATATTCTCAAATCACATTATTTCGCTGTAAGTCACTCAGAATATCTCACTTTTGATTTAGTACTTTCATAAATTAAATAGCTGAAGGACTGAGTTTCCAATACTCTTAAATGAATTTTTATATTCAATTCCTGAGTAATATTTTTTTTACAGTTTTAAGCTAATAAAAATTAATCTATCGTTAAAAAATCAATATGTATGTATTTGAAAATTTTGTTAGCAGTCATTTTTGTATCATATATTATTAAAATTATAACTATTTGGAAAATACAAAAGGAAAAATTCTACTTTACCTAGATAAAAGGAGAAATTATTTGAGAATCATGCTCGATCCGAATATGACTTTAGAAAAGAGTTGAAGCATGTTGCGGTAGGAAATACGATATTTCGTTAAGATGAACTAACAAAAGCGCTATTCAGAAAGACAGAGAAACTTAGCAAAAAACAAGTTTCTATAAACTAAGTTTTAAGGTTATATATTACATATATATCTATATGTATATATAGTTCAATATAGAATAGAAACATAGAGAAATCAAAAGAACACACTTACAGTCTCTAATTTTCGATTTGAACCGTCTTCAGGAGAGATAAGAGAGGGAAACCAAGCGCAGTGGTTCAGAGACGGTCTCGAACGACTTTTGACTCTTTTGAATCTGACGAAGACCGCTTGTTACGGTTGAAAGATCTTAGTCTTTTTTTATGTAAAAGTTGGAAGCAGTCCTTCATTTAAACATATATTGTTAAATAACGGCCGATATTTGGCTTGTATCTGTTTTTTACATAATTTCTCTAGTTTTCAGAATTCCTTCCTCGTCTCTTCATTAAAACTATAAAGCATATCACCAATATTACTAGTCGACATGTTTCGAATGTACCACATTCAACATCAGGATAATAATTATTAATAATAATTATTTATTAATAATTATTCTCCTGATAATGAATGAGGTACATTCGAAATATGTTGAATAATAATTAATTATATATAATAATAATTAATAATAATTATATATAATAATTATTTATTAATAATTATTGTCCTGTTGATTAATGTGGCACATTCGAAACATGTCGACTATCAATATAGGTGATTAGCTTTATAGTTTAAATGAAGAGACGAGGAAGGAATTCCGGAAACTGGAGAAATTATGTAAGAAACAGATACAAGCCAAATATGGGGTGTTATTTAATTATATATATATAAAGATTTCACATAAACACGTGAAATAACAATCAATGATCAAACAACAATAAGAAATGGGAAAACAAGACTAAGATCTTTCAACTGTAACAAGCGGTCTTCGTCAGAATCAAAAACCCAACTGACTCTGAGTCAACTGACTCAGTTGGGTTTTTGACTCTGACGAAGACAGCTCGTTACGGTTGAAAGATCTTAGTCTTGTTTTCCCATTTCTTATTGTGGTTTGATCATTGATTGTATATACATATAAACATTAAACGTATTTTTATTTATATACTCGTATATATAGAGGTGGATTACTATTGGAATGTTCACAGGACATCGCCCTGGGTCACGGGGTGAACGTTGTGAACATTCCAATAGTAAGCCACCTCTATATATATAAACTACCAATCCTACTATTATTCTCATTATTGTCCTGATGATGAATGTGGTACATTCGAAACATATATATATGAATAGAAGTGGAATTTGTTTTGGTTCAGACTTGTGTGAATCTTGCCTATCGATCAAAAGGCTGTCGAGGGTTTTTAACCTTGATGCTGCAGGGTTCACGGCTTCGATCTCCGCATCAAAGTTGTTGTTGATTCTCTTTCACAAGGTCATCATTCCTTCTAACAAGCCGTCACAAATGCATCCTGCACTTCATACATAACATATATTGTATAATATAGTTTTGATATGAATGAGTTATTGCAGTTATTTTAGTTTAAAAAGGTGTAAAAATTACATATATTTTGATATATTAAACTTAATATATTAAACTTATTAAATAATTAAGTAGTTAAAAAAAAATATTTTCAGAGTTTAAAATTACATGGTTACTGCTTTTATTGCGTTTTTGTCTTCCTTAAGTTAGGCGTCACATAGGTGGTTGCTGTTTATTTTGAATAGTGATCGTAAAAAAGTTTAAATATTAATAAAAGTTTAACTTTAGTAATAATATCACGTTCATAGATCTTTTTTTTCTAGACATATAAATATAGCCGGATTTTATGAGCCTTACTTATGCAATCCCCAACCAATATACATGATATTGGACTAATTAGAACAGGAAGTTCAATTTTCAACCATTTCCACAGAAATGTTTGGTGATGATGAATGTATCTAATTCATAATAATAGTTAAAAAAAATAAAACAAAAAATCAATTAGCTGTCAAGATTTTGATATTATGTCTGGTTGTAATAAAGTAGAGTGTAAGCCACTCCAGATTTTTTATATTATTTTTATAAATAAACTATTTGTCGTTTGGGAAATTAAAATACTGTGTTTTGAAATAAGGACTTTTGAAATTTAAACGAGGTTTCCTCTAAATTTCTCTTTTTTAAGATATATGCCCACAAACATTTCCAGGTAGCAAGGTTTAAGGGGCAAAGTAAAACTAAGATCAGTTTTTTAATAATTTTAAGAGTTACTTAAACTGTCTCATCTAATCCCCTTTTCTTTCCTTTTGACAGATTAAAAGTCCTATTTACAAAGTAGACGAAGATTCAATGTGAAAATCAAATTACCATGGTCTACAAACCAGGTTCAAAACCAACAGAATAATAAAGGAAGGCTCACGTTTTCTTATCATTAACAAAAATTTCTGTCCTCTATCCATTTTTTAACTATTTTTATTTTAACTTTCTTCAAATATTTATTTGTTCATAGTTAAATTGAAACATTAAAAATTTGGTTATATGTTCTGATTTTAATTAAAATTATTAAAAATAATTGACGGCACTATTTTATTATTTTCAACATTTGTACAATTAGTTATTATGAGAAATATAAATTTTGGTAAACTAACACCTCATTGGTCACCATAAAAAAAATCTTCAATGGCCTACAATACTGCATTAACTTTACTATGCATTAATTAATATATACTATATTATTCCTAGACTGTTATTAACTATACCATATTAACTTTACTATATTAACACATAATACTAATCTAATTAAAGGTGCATTCTTAGGTTATTTTAATGCGTAAAATTATATTTTTCCAGTAATATAGTATATTCAATGAAGAGTTGACAGATCTTAAAAAAAATGCAATGCTCTAAAGTAACTGTTTGTTCCCAGTTAACTTTTGTTCCCAGCTCCGAAATAAATTCTAGAAGACTCCTCAAACTGTTCAGAAATCATGTATTAATCGTAAATGGCTCATTATATTCGTTTATCCAAAGAAATGTGTTTCAGTTTGCTGAAGATGGAGGTCAGTCCAATCAAAACACTTATTTAATTTTATAATCATATCGACTCATACTTATAGAAACAACAATAATATTAAGTCAGTTAAACTTATGGAAATTGAAAAAAATATAAAGCAGCATGGTGATATACAGCTTTATTTTTTATTACGTAATCTCCGATTTCTACCCGTATTCGTTTAACAGTTTTCTTGGTAATTACGCAACTTGAAAGTTGGTTTTAATAACTAACCGAAAAAGAAAGGTGACTTTTGTACAATTTAGAACTGGCATTGGATCTCTCGTCCCATGAACAGAGATCAAATTCTAACCATTTGTACCTCCTGACTGTTTCATATCTAAAATGTTTTAAAACTTTCAGAAATGCTTTAAATTATTTAGAAAATAGAGAAAAGTTATTTTTAGCAACTTTATTAGTATTCCTGTCGAATATCAGTAGTGACTTTAAGTAAAATCCCTTTATGTTACTAATTTTTTAAATAGTCTGTATGTAAAATTCCTTTCTCAAAGTAATAATTGGTTACTTTTAAAAAAAAAATAAATAAAACTTTGTTGTATTTCTACTAACCATGAATGGAAGTGAAACTAAAAAGAACTTCGCACAAACCTGACCTAACTAAAACAATATTTGCCTTGCTTTACTTACATCGTTAAGAAATTGTTTTTTATCCTTGAAAATGCCAAATAACTTTTTGGCAAAACGTCGGCATATAATCAGGAGTTGAATTTTTATGACCAAAATCTTCAAGAACCCCTTCTGTGTACTTGAAAAATCAGTGGTCGAGAAGCTATATCAATAAAGCAATAACCATGGTTATAACTTTAAATAAAATTTAATTTTAAATATAACACTGTATAATTGTAATAATATAATTTTTAAATAACAAAGACTTTAAGAAGAATTACATATTTTTATTAATACTACGCAGTTTTCAATTTTTAATACGGAATCGATAATAGAAATTTTACCATGAGGAAGAATAGAATCGTGAAATACTGATATTTGACTAGTTTGATGAAAATATTGCTGATCCTTAGTTTTGGTTTAACAGGAATACTGCTTTTATTGAAATAAAAGCAGTAGGATAGTTGTGTTGTCTATAGGTTTGGTATAGTTCCCTCAGGTATTGTGATATATACTATTAAATACCTGTTTTGATTGCTGTGCACCTTAGCTTTCCAGCCATTACACCAAAAGATCAAATCAGGCCGACGATTTAACGGGTTGTCCTTTTGTCACCTCCAAGTTTTGCCACCCAAAACTTGGGGTGTCCGAGGTGGACCTCGCGAGGCGGGCACCACGATTCTACGTCGCGCATTAGACCAAAATTAAATTAACTAATTCACGCAATTGTACCAGGAGGGGGCAAAACAACAAAAACGGCAGTTATAACCCTGGTATAAGGTGACTCATTTACCTCACTACCAAACATTTTAACGCTGGGTTGCAATGGCTCTCTTTTTCCTTCCCACCTCGTGGATGAACTGGAGGTATGCCTTCACGTTTTTACCTTTGAACGATACCTCGTAAAGCTCGCTTGCCTCTTTTCCAACTATCGCCTCTACCTTTGTCCTTTCATAGTCATATCTTGGGCACTCCTCAATCACATGCTGGACTGTCTCAGGGCTCCACCCACAGAGACATGTGGGATCTTCCACTCGCTTGAAGCGGTGTAGATAACTTCGGAAGTCCCTATGCATACTATTAAATACCAAAGTGAAACTAGCGAATTCAACGTGGATATAGCTGAATGAGGTCAGGTGTGGATTATTAGAATACTTCCCTTTATGGCTTTGACTCTAGATTTTTTTTTTGTGGGAGACAAAGAATCTTGCACAAACCTTCCTTCAAAGATGATTATCAAGCCTATGTTTGAAGTGGGCTCAGAGCCTGTCCAAGTCAGGTACACATTATTGCTCCCTTTTCTAATAAGCTCAGACACCAAGATTCCAGATGCAAACCAACCCCCTATGTGACTTGCCCAGAACAAAAATCAGCGCAAATGAAAAACGAACTCCACCTTTGCCCTCGAACAGCACTAAATAAAATAAACTACAATTGTGATAGTTGGAATCAATAATATTAAGTACAGTACAAAGAAAATATTTTAT
Source organism: Hermatobates lingyangjiaoensis (assembly GCA_026182355.1). NCBI lineage: Eukaryota > Metazoa > Arthropoda > Insecta > Hemiptera > Hermatobatidae > Hermatobates > Hermatobates lingyangjiaoensis. Next base: position 2,414,438 of record JAPFBL010000136.1, on the reverse strand, counting down.
TACCATAATCGCCGGGACATTCATGGGGTATATTCGATAAAATGAATTAGTAGGTCCAATTGCCTAATCGAGTAGCTACAGTGATCTATATTTACCTCTTAGGTTAATAACGATTGATTCAGCCATATGATATATTTTTCCCTGATTTTATTCAAAATTAAGCAAAAATTGCTTTAATTTATGCATACGGTCTCTGTAATGTATGTCAATTAACAAAATAATTTCACCAACAATGCAATACCGTTAAAAAGGACACATGCACTTCAGACTTTCTAATTAAGCAACTTCTACTCAGGCACGTAGGTCTGACAAGTGTCACACCCTCCCTTGAGGTTATTGTTTCTCTTGAGCCCTATGAAGGGATCATAAATGACAAAACCTTTCACAAGTAAAACTTTTATGTGTAGGTGTAAAGGAAAATACATAACTTTTCAATAAAAAAATATAAATTTTTGACCGCATTGAGAAAATATTGTAATAATGCTAAAAGAATAAACAAACTATACAAGAATGTGTTTTTAGTATAACAAATTTTAGAGCATGAATCTTGTCCCTTTGAATTTAATTAAAATTAAGATCCTGCAGTATATGCAAAATACAAATCAGTAATAAAATTTCACTACTTAATAAACAACATAATGAGTAACGATCACTTAGAGATTCAATTGATTAAACTATAATTATTAACAACTTATTAATATGCACGTACAATTTTTTTGTATCAAAATATTTCATATATATATATGTGATGTAATTTTTTGGGGGTTGAGGTCTAATAATTTTAAACTAGTCCTTTTGTCATGTCATCTCTAGGGATTGGAAATCTGTTTATGTTGCAGCATACCATAATTTACTACTGTTACATGATTAACACATGCAGGCTTCTATTTTATTGCAGGTTACTATATAAATATTGGGTCAAGAAAGAAAATCATGATATATACATAATTTTTCGATGAAAATACGATCCGAAATGGACAAATACAGTTCAATGTACACTTAAAGAAACATAGAGAAATTAAAAACACAAACTTACAGTCTCTATTTTTCGGTTGAACCGTATTCAGGAGAGACAAGAGAGGGAAACCAAGCACACTGGTACAGAGACGGTTGGAGACTCTCTGCAAGGGGACGGTCTCCAACCGTCTCTGTACCAGTGCGCTTAGTTTCCCTCTCTTATCTCTCCTGAAGACGGTTCAACCAAAAATTAGAGACTGTAAATTTGTGTTTTTAATTTCTCTATGTTTCTTTATGTACATTGAACTATATATATATAATATATATATATATATATATATATATATATATATATATATATTCTTTTAATGATTGTTTTAAGTTACAAATTTTGAGAAAACTCTCATATGATGACACTCAGACGACTTTACGAGCTTCTGAGGAAGCATTCATTTAGTTATTGGGCACCAAAAGTTCCCCTGGTCCAAACTTACGAGGTAATTAGATGACTTCTTCTATTTTATTTATTTACTCACTTTTTATTATTAATATTATTTATTATTTTTTCATTTTATTTTTTAACCTCTGTTTTAATTCTTATTTTTTACTTCTTAATTGTTTATTTACATTTTCATCTTTTCCTTTTTACTTCTTGCTTTTCTAGTCTTTCATACATTAATTTTAGTTTTATTGACATTTAGTTCAGCTTAAACTGGTCCACGGGGGTAAGGTGGCTACACTGCGTATTACTTTGTGTCGGTCGGTGGACACTTTCATGTCTCCGCTCCTGTGTTCCTTTTCCCTTTCCTACCTTTCCTGAGGACGGCGTGATAGCCGAAATGGATTGATAATAGTAAATGCTAGTTTCTTTTTTGTTTTCTAATGATAACATTAATTATATATATATATATATATACACATTTTAATTTATGTTATTTTTAATTCTTTATGAAGTTTATTCATTATAAATAAAAGCAATAATTCAGCCTATTAATTAATTATTAATAAAATTATTATCTGGAAATATTCTATAGAAATTTAAAAGTAAAAAATATATCCTAACCAGACCACTACAATTCAAAATTAAACTAATGTGACAACCATATTAGGTATACACACTTCCAGGTAGTGAGTTTATGTACTTATATATCTGTTATATATCTCCTTCATTTATGTATTTATTTATAAGATTTTACATAAACACGTGAAATAACAATCAACGATCCAATCACAATATGAAATGGGAAAGATCTTAGTCTTTTTTTCTCACTTCATATTGCGGTTTGTTCATTGTATGTACGAAAGGAGAGTGCGAGCTCCTGGCTAACGCCAAATACATCGGAATGACGCGAACAACTCTATCAAGGCGACTAACAATGCACCTGCAAAGTGGAGCCATAAAGAAGCACACCCTTGACAAACCCGGGAGGACCTCACAGAAAATACAAGGATAATGAGACAGATGAATGACTACAATAGATTACGAATCCACGAAGCAATAGAGATAATGAAGAATAACGCAGCAATAAACAGACAACAAACCGGTACTACGAGGACCCTCCACCTACTCGGGGACCAATCACCTACTCTAGACCAGAACCAGGGCCAATAAAACTACAATATTCAATACTATCATCCCATTGGCTCGACTATTGCACCCTCTACAACATATAAGACCCTCATCCCACCCACCCCACCACTACTGATCTCCTGAAGATGACCACGGAAAGTGATCGAAACGCGTCGACTACAATTGCAGACCACCTCAACCGTTGTTCTAACAACGAAAAAACTGTTTTTCGGCAAATCGAAGAAAAAACTTATAGACAGGAACTACTCTGTCGTGTTTAACAAAGCATGTATATATATATTATATATATATATATATATATATATATAAAACAGATTTAGTAATATATCGACCGCTTGATAGAATAAGTGTGTTCTCTAATCGGGATTCGGTCAATTTTCTAGGATAAAAAAACAAACTCTTGTTGCCCACGTTTCGGTTTTTTTTTAAACCTTTTTCATAGGCCTACAAACGAAGGATAATAAGAAATCACATATCAACATCAAACAGGAACACAATATGAAAATGGATTGTTTTCTCTGAAAATGTATTTCAGAGATACATAAAACAATATTACTTACAGAAGTAAGAATTTTTTTTTATTTTTATGGAGAAATAAATAAGTAAACTGTTACTCTGTTGTGATGATAGCTAATTCGGTCAAAATATGAAGGAAGAAAAGTTACGTACCTTCCTGTTTGTAATAATAGTTTGGATTTACGAACGAAATATACTATTTTTCTTTTTTATCGAAGTTTGGTCTAGCTTCAATAATACAACACCTTTAAGCCGGCGTTTCGTCTACATTTGTAGACATCTTCAGGGCTACATCAATACAGAATTTAACTCCAATAACATGAAACATAATTATATTGCATTATTTAATTAATATCACAATTACCTTGGTATTTTAATTAAATAAGGTAATATTATTATGTTTCATGTTATTGTAATTAAATTTTGTATTATGTAGATGTCTACAAATATAGAAGGAAACGTCGTCTTAAAGGTGTTATATTATTGAAGCTAGACCAAACCTCAATAAAAAATAAAAATAGTATTAAATATATGTGGTCGAGTTAAGGATGACGAACGAAATATAGATATATATTTTTGAATACACTCAGATAGTAAAAATACCTGAAAATTAATGCAAAAAATGACTGTAGGGTTGTGTTTTAAACAACCTATTAGAAAGTAAAAAAATGCCAGTTAGTTCTCTCGAATTTTCAGAAAATATGAAAAGAATGGAGTTAGCTGGAAGGTGTGAAATTAGGAAGAAGAGAGATGATATGTTTGGTACAGCGTGAGACGGCCTTTCCTTCACGCTTGGGGGCTTCTTAACACAAATTCCATCTTAACATTGATTTCCCACCACCTTACTATCTTTACATTTTCAACATGGAAACATCAAAGGAATTTAAACATATCACTTTATTAAACACAGAGGATATTGTTTTTGTGGATTCAGTAAATATGTACAGTCAATATTTTGTTTTTGTATCTTTATAGTGTTACTTAATTCATCCTCCTTATAGCTTAATACATATATTAGTACATTATATTATTACATTATAATATATATTAGTACATTAGTATTATCGCTCGGAGTATGATGGTTACTAATAATAGATTATCATTACAGTATTACGACTCAGAGTATGATGATTACTATTACATTATTATGGCTCAGAGAATGACGATTACTATTACATTATTATGGCTCAGAGTATGATGATTACTATTACATTATTATGGCTCAGAGAATGACGATTACTATTACATTATTATGGCTAAGAGTATGATGATTACCATTATATTATTATGGCTCAGAGTATAATGATTACTATTGCATTATTAGGGCTCAGAGAATGACGATTACTATTACATTATTATGGCTAAGAGTATGATGATTACCATTATATTATTATGGCTCAGAGTATAATGATTACTATTGCATTATTAGGGCTCAGAGAATGACGATTACTATTACATTATTATGGCTAAGAGTATGATGATTACCATTATATTATTATGGCTCAGAGTATGATGATTACTATTAACAAATTGTCATTGCGGTAATATGTAAACCCTTAAACAAGGTATATTTTAGTGTCTCTCCTTTATTGCAGAAGATATTTCGTAGCACCATTCTCGAACTTAACGCCTTGTGATATCTTACGAGTTGAAAGAGTGAATACTGTATTATTTTCTACACACATTAAACGAGTCACTATATATTAGGTCTTAAATCTCTCTTATAAAAGTTAATTAAAGCAAGAATTTTTAATTAAATTTTAGAACATATCAACTCGTTACTGGCTAAATTTTATGAAACCTCCTTAAAAAAAGCACCTTACACAAAGTTTATTTAACAATTTATTGTAACTTTCTCTATTTGAACATGGATCAATAGATTGTGATAATCACAATTCATTAGGCAAATTTGAGTAATAATTTCTTGATAAATAAACCTGCATTGCTGTATCCTAACCATAATTTAAAATTCATATAAAAACCATTGCCTGTTAGAATTTGAAATTAACGTTGTCGTGTACTAGAAAGAAAAAACTTATCTTAATGCAGTTATATATTTGGAATTTCTTCTATGACATGGCAAATACAAAACATAATGACTTCGTTGTTTCTTGATACCATCATGTTATTCCTTATAAACTACTAACTGGAAAAATCAAAGTTTACAGTCATTATGAAACTAAATATCACGTTAACTGGTAAGATTCAAAACTTTTCGATAAGCTGTAAGGTTAAAAGGTATAACACCAACAGGTTCTTGTAAAAATGTAAAACTTTTAATTTATGATTGAATTTGAAAATTCGTGAACAAGAATGAACACACTGGTCAGACTTTTTGAAAGATCATAATGAAAAGAAACCTAAATACAACTTCTTATAGTAAAGTGAGCAATACAGTTAGTGATTTTTTTCTTTTTTGCAAAATTGGGTCTTTGAATGGGAGCGTACTATGATAATGCTTGTGAATTCAGAAAGCAATACTTCTTTTGATAACCTAAAAACAATAGAATATTATAAATTTTCTATTTTTTTTTTGTCAATTCCAAGAAAAATATAGCCATAAAAACAGAAAGCCTTAATTGAATAAGGGAAACGTGCTCTATTTGCAGGATTTGTTCAGAAAAAAAAAAACACTGAATCTCTACACAAAAAATTTTCTGCAACATCCACTCGTTTCAAACACATACTTTTCATACTTAGGTTGCAACAGACACCAGTCTATGATAAACACTAACCCTGAGGGAGTACGGCTCATATCAGAATAAGTTGTTTGAGAATTGAAATGAGTAAAAATGAAAACTTCATTTCTTACACAACCAAACTTATACAAGCATCTGTCAAAATATTGAAATGTATTATTCTTAAAATTACTATGCATAACTTATGATAAAGTAAACTTCTAAAATCATGATACTATAAATTGCTCTTAAAGGATAATACTTTTTTTTTAGTAGAATTTTATTTCAGATAATACACTGCACTATCAAACATCACTAGTCCCTTTTTTGAAGGGTTTCAGTATAAATAAAGAAGAAGCGTACCACACTCACCCTAGACAGGACCCGTTTGACTTTTCAGGCACGCGCCACGGCTATCTTATCCCTTGTTGCTGGCCACCCAGTATTGGAACCATCCACATGTTATACATGCTAAGAAGCTTAGAATTACCAATTATTATTATACATGCTATAATTAACAGCCTCATTGTAGCATTAATTATTTCCTATTTACCTGATGATGTAAACCATGTATTATGTTAAGTACTACCCTTCTTCCACTTCTCCCTCGGTATTATTCCCGCCGCGATTCACTATCACATTACAATGCATTACAACCTTAGCGTATTAGACTGATTGCAATGTGCTGGGTGTTTCTATACTTCTCAATCAGAAATGCAGGACACCATAATCAATGATTGAAGATATTCTTCACCAAAATTTATTTATAAAAATAAATCCATTTCTTTAGGCAATCTTAAACTAACAGGATTACATGTAAACCAAATATGTAAATATGTATAACATAATTTCCATAATTACATTTTAAAATCAGACTTAATTTATAAAAAATCAGGGTCATTTCTGTAAATGGACTTGTAAATTTTGAAAAATATTTTTGTTCAAAAGTAGTAACAGGTGAATGCAATTATATTAGTTCAAATAATTGTATAAAAACATGATAATAATTCAATTTAACTCTTCTAGGGCTTAAATTGTAGGATTTTGAGACATATACAACAAACAACAAATAAATATCAAGAATGGCAACCAACGACCAACGATTCTTTTCGCGCACTGCAGTGGGCGTTGTAATTAGCAGTTCCAGGTCACGGACCTACTACTGGTGAATTCTTATACTGCTGTATGATTAGAGTATGTGTTAATGGAGTCAGTAAGTAACAAAGAATGGCAGTTGTTATTCACTTGAAAAAAAATATTAAATGTTCGGTGTCACGAATTTTTTATATAAATACTTAGACGAAGTAGTTTTTTATATAGATATATTAATCAAGTCAACAGTAATGTCTTCGCATTTATCTTGCAGTTATATTAGAGAAAAACAAACAGATATGATAGATCACTACACATGGGAAACTAGTGTGTAAGTTAAAAAGAGATACACACATCTTCCATTTCATTATTATTTCAAAAGTCAAAGCATTATATAAGTCTCATTTCGATCAGAATTGTGGAACAAAAACAAACTTTTCACAACACTTGTGTAACGGGAAAAATATTTCCTTTACTTTTTAAATGTTTGAAAAAAAAAAGAAATATAATAATGATATTACTTTACTATAAGTAAAGTATAGTGATCGTGAAAAAATTCGATCTCGAGATTTTGACGGAATTACATGTTTTGAGGTACCAGAAGTCGTTTTATGACGTATTTACGATGATGTCTGTGTGTGTGTGTGGGTGGGTGGGTGGGTGGGTGGGTGCGTGTGTTAGCATTGCTTGTTACCACGCTACGGTCCAGAATCTTTGATGGATCAAGTTGATATTTTACACAAAAATGGGCCCCATTTAGACGAAGATCCCTATTGTTTGGGAAGAATTATGCATGATGGGAAAGTCACTTTTTTTGCCAAAAACCGTTTTTTTTAAAACATTTATTTCTCCTAGACTGATAACCCTAGAGTTTTGAAATTTTGACATTATCTTTGAAGTTACAAATGCAACAAACAAAAAATATATTCAGAATTTTAAGACAACAGGAAATTTTTTTTTTCAATAAAATGTAAAAATTTTGACTTATAATTCAATCTCAAACCTTGTGAGAGCGATACAAGCCATACTGTTTGACGGACAAGAATGAAACTATGCCTACAAATAGAACATTATATGGCAAATGAGTTGAGATATTTCTTTTTGAAATTACTTTCGCTAAAGGGGCGTTACAGTACGATTTGTGTTTTCAGAAAATGTTTTTTTGACGCTAAACGGCTCATTAAAAAATAATGAAAATTTGACCAAAAATAGAACAAAAAATTAGCAATTCAGAAAAAAAAAATCATGAAGTTTCAATTACGGGAAAGAGCAATAACGATATAAAAACTCTTTGTTTATCCTAGACTAAGAGATCACCTGCTATACTTGTCGAATTTTTTATATTTTTTTACATTGTTTACATTGACTTAGAAATTTTGTGTGCGAATCCACTGAGATAAAATATATATTTATAAAGGAATAATTTAAATTGTTTATTGACTTATATGAGATGTAAGAGGAATAATATTGTACAGGAAAATAATAACTCACTCAGAAAAAATTCGTATATATGTTATTTGACAAAGGGGAAGGAAAATGATCTTATTAAATACTAAGAAGCCATAAAATTCCCAGTATAATAATTCTGTTAAAAACCAAAAATGTAAAAGATAATTCAAAATTGAAATCTTTCGTTTAGAGATTAATAACTGTAATTATCGTACATCTTTAATTAACAAATCACCTTAAAACAACATTTTCTTCGCTGTTTAAGAAGTTTTTCAGAGAAAAAAAGGGTTTTTACTGTTTCAAATTTGAAAATTTTACATTAATATTCAATGTAGAAGGATGTCAAGTAAACGATGTAAGAAATCAACTGGCTATTTGAACAATAGCCATGTTCTCTTATAGGATACTATTTCGTTTCAAGAAATGTTCACTTTGGTTTTTCAAAAATGTTATTACTGCTGTAGTTATACTAATGAAATTATTTGCAAATAATAAATTATTTGTGATGTACAAAAATAAGCTTATAAATTGATATGTCCTTCAATCACTATCTGTACTACCTCAGGAATGACAGTCTAATCATTATATCCCATTTAGATGTTTACGTTATGCTTAAATGAGACGTTATGTTTTATATACTCAAGAAATTTGACATTAAGTTACTTATAGTAAAGTAGAGTGTAGGCCACTCCAGATTTTTTTTTTTTACGATTGCACTTGAAATGGAATTCAGCTAATATATAGCAAGAATGACATTATTATCGTTAATTCGAATAGTTATATAGCACTATCGTATGGCCATAAATATAGTGAGTAATATTATGGTCAGCCAGCGTGACGTACTATGACAGATTACGCTTCACGTTTGCTCTGGGTACAATTCATAATAATACAATTCATATCTTATACCTTCCTATATGATGTCATGCAGGAGGAATTCTTCATTTCTCTTGAAACAGTAATATTTTCTTCTACTATAGCGCAGTAATCTAAAATATTTTGATGGTTTAAACTCTCCCATTTCATTTTCTTTATTTTGATAATTTTGCTGACAGTTTGGACTACTATGCATCAAACATTTTTTTAAACCATCAGCAAGTCACACAATTTGATGGATCTTCTTAGATGCATCGCTCTTAGGTTAGGTTTCAGTGACAGTCCCACAAGACAAGACACATAGGCCAAACATTGGCTCTTTGTGATACCACACAATGAAGATTGATTCTATATTGGCTTAAATTTCACCTAACTCAAATGTATTTAAGGTACAGATCTTTAACGAGTATCTTATTGACTTATTAACGAGTATCAGTGACATCATACAGGCGGTTCCTCTCCGAGGCAAGACGTGCTCAGTTTTCTATACCTCCGCATGAATAAATTCAGGGTCCGAGTGGGTATTGAACTCTGGACCAACTAGCCCTGAGGGGAGCACGTTGTCTCTAGGTCAACCTGACCAGCGCTGTTAATGTGGGAATGAATCCAGGGTATTTTTTCTCTATTCTTAATGTTAAACACATGATTATAACCTTTTTGTACTTCTTGTCAAAGCACACAATTTTTCCACAGAAATTAGAATTCTGATTAAGTATTTTTTTATGTGAACTTCACACGATAAAATTCTTGGTAGTGTGACACTTCTAGTAATGAGATATTAATATTTCTTTTTATTGTAAATAATTAAGAAAATGTTTTCTGCTAACATTAATTCTTATAATGAAAGCATAAAGTATTACAATCCTACTGTGCAACTAACACACTATTGGTACTAGAGTTATATATTTAAGAAGTTTTACTGTCAACATATTACATTCAGTCATTCTGCACAAAAGACTTATTTGGTTTATATGCTTATATCTAAGGCAATCGAAATTCAATTATAGATCTATATTATTTCAAAATTATTTTGAAATTCAAATAATATGTTAAATAATATCAAATAAGTAGTCAAATCGAACACCAAATAGCATCAATTAAACAGAAACAGGCCAGGTTTGTACTACTGTTTTGATTTCAAAGATTGTATTTATGTAACGCCAGTAAATTAACAAGTTAAATAAGAATATTAGCTCTGTTTCATTACTCTCAAGTAATCAATACTACAAAAAAACGTTAAATTAGGCTACTATATTAGAAATTTTCATTATTCACAAAATTCATATCATCTCAATGGCCTTACAGTGGTCAGTCATACAATAATTCGTTTATCACTTATAAATAAACGTTATTGTTTCATTAATTTCTTGACACTTTTTTTAATAGTTTCATTTGGTATTACAATAAGTTGTTAATTTCAGCTATAAGAATAACAAGCCATCGCATTTCCAAAATTCTCTTCCATTCTTGAGCAGTTTTGGAATGTACCTATCTTGTAGATAAAACTACTATAACATAGATATTATAAGTATTTCATTTAAAGTTTTATATTTAGACAATATTTAAACTTTTGCTGATCTAATTTACTTTGCTTTTTGTCTGTTCCGGTGACAAAGTACTCATACTTGTCGACATAATTCATTGTAAGGCGTCGACTTGTTTGCGTATTCTATCCTTCGTTGTTTAGAAGAATTGTTAGAAGTTGTTTAGACTTGTTTGCGTATTCCTTCCTTCTTTGTTTAGAAGAATTAACAATTAGAAGACATTCAGAACATTGGCAGGCTCAACAACTTTTCAGAAAAAAAAAGGTGAAGCTTGAAACAAACGAAAAGCCAATTCGAAATGAATTAAAATACACGTATCTTTGCAATAAATCAAATAAGAAAAATAAAAAAAACACATTAACTCAATAGTTGAGTGAACCCAGTATAACTTAAAAAAAATATACTTACTTATTTAATATAATTAAATATACTTAAATAGAGAAAATATAATTAATTAAATTGAATAAATATAATAAATAATGGGGGAGAGAATAAATTAAAGATTAATTTATTATTATTACCCAGAGGTTAAATACTCATAGGCTTAAGCAACAATAAGAAACAGTTCATCTTAACAAATGAGAGAATTCCGAAATCTGGAGTGGGCTGTACTCAACTTCCCTGTAAATAAACCAATTATCAAAAAAGAGTAAACCTACAATTTAATTAAACAATTATTTCAAAGGGTGTATCATCCTATTTCCAATCATGTTGAAAATGTAATCAGTAGTTACATTATATGAAACAGTGGTAGAAATCTCGGGCCAAAGGACTGGAAGTATATAATGTGAGATCGTTTAATCTTCTGAAGAGCTCCGAGTCAAATCTGGAACCATAGAGTTTTAATTGCACCCGGTCAACTCCTTACCTTCAAAGCTAGTGAGCACTTAATCATCTGTACGAAAACAACAAACACTGAACAGATTTACTCAAAGTTTCATTCTGTTTCTTTCATATAGAATTATTTATAGTAAAAATATGAGATCATATTATTTATTTACGATATATTATTTGCCGTAAATAATTATATTAATTATTATAGGATTTCAATCATATAGGATTATTTTAATATTCCGTAAATTACATGTTTATTAGTAATTATATGTTTACACTAAATTATGTTTACTATAGTCATGAAATTTCATTAAGACACATGGATTTCTAGAATTCTTTTTTTTAAACTTTTAAACTTTTGTAGGGTAAAAAGTTAATGAAATGGTCTCCACATATAAAAATTGTAATGGTATAAACAACGCGTTTCGAACACAGTAGTGTTCTTCCTCAGGCATTAACTAAAAAATAAAATGACCCCAGAGAGTTATCTATAGTATACAGTACATATAGTACAAAATAAAAATAAAATAAAATAAGGAAGAGAATACGAACTTAAGGGTGAGTGTCGGTGGTACAACTGACTGGGAATAGGATGGACGTGGGTGGGGTATGGGGTACATCTGTTTCATATTAGAAGGCAGGTACATTTCATTGTTATTTTTTTTCCCTAAAGGTTTGACTGAGCCTTTACATTTGCTCTAGGACTAAGTGTAGGAAACATATTGAAAATATAACACAGAGAATATAAACAAATATAGCAATATGAAGAAAATGAAACTTTTTTTTTTAAATTTAAGTTAAATAAATAGAAATAAATAAATAAATTTAAATTAAATTTATTTAAAAAAAAGTTCTGTTTTCTCCATATTCCTATATTTGTTTATATTTCGTTATAGTTCTCTGTAAAAAAATAGTAAAAAATCGGGAATATCAGTTTTTGACGTATGTTGCCATGAATTACCATGACGGTAATGTTATGCAAAAAAAGTATGTTTACACCAAGAAATAAATATTCATGAAAGTTCATTAAGACACATGGATTTCTAAACTATTTTTTTTTAACTTAAAACAATGTTAGATACATGTCACCTGCATCTATAGGTACCGTAAAAAAATAATAGTAAAGGAATACCCTACAATCAAATTTAATATAAGTGAGCATAATGTGAAAATGTTTGACAAATAGTGTCATTGAATTACCGAAGAATCGAAAAAGCTGAAAATTAGTATATGTTTTGTAATTTAAAATAAAAGAGTCAACTCCACGTGACCATATTATCACATTACCCAAAAATAATGATTCAAGAACACAAGAAAATCTACATCTGATAATAAATTATATTCAAGGGTGCAACATATAGATTGATTAAAGCATTTTGTTAGACATAGCCATCATATCATGGGAAGAATCAGAAACTGACTGAATGGCGTTTTTCACGTGACTAATTTTTCACATTTGAAAATACTATTCTTTCTCAATTTCATATTAAGTCATTAAAACAATTCAAATTACTTCATTAAACCTGTCAATAACAATTTCATTTTAGTCGATTCACATAAACACATTTTGAGATCAATGTAAATAAATCAAAATAAGTCCGACAAATATAGCTGGTGATCCATTGGTCCAGTATATGATATGATTTTTTTAAACTCGAGTTATACTTTAAATGTTGTTATCTTATCAAATATTATTTCCAAAGATCATTTGAATTAATTGATTTTCAAAAAGTTTCTGCAATAAGTTTAAAACGATGTTGAATTAGTATGCAAGCCAAAGCGTTTGATGTTTAATTAGTGCAGAATTTTCATTAACACTAAAAATAATTCTATTGAAAATACATTTGCATTAAATAAATTACCATCTGTAGCAGCTATTCGACAACAAAGTGAATTTGAATTATTAAAAAAGCATAGAAGTTGCAGGTATCCGTCTATCAATATATCATGCCATAAAGTGGATAGCTAATTGAATTAGTCTGTAATTAAAGCACCATATACATGGCACAAACTTACATGTAGAAAATTTTACACTGAAATTTGCTTTAATTAAATATAATATCAAGCATCTTTGGTGTATAATGTTCGATTTAGTTATAATATAAATGTATTATCAGGAGTAATAACACTATTGTAAAGTCAAAGAAAAAAAATTTTACGAAAAATATCTTATGGAGAACTTGGCCTTTGTTCCCATAACCAGTGGATCCAATACATACTCGTAGTTGTCTGTAACAATACATGGCCAACGGATCTCCTATATTTAATGTCGCTCATCTCACCTCCTTCCACATTCATAATTTAAGTTAAACTTTTTCTTTTAAGATTTCAAAATATTTACATTTTTTAAAAAAATGTCAAAACATATGACAAAAACTTCAGAGTCATGGAATCACCAAAGAATTAGCTTAAAATTATTATCAGTTTTGTAATATAGAACGAATAAGTCCAATGAGCCGTTTAGCGTCAAAAAAAATTTTCTGAAAACTTAAGTTTACTATAATTCCCTTCTTCTTAATATAATTTTAAGACCAAATATCTCAATTCATCTACTGCATAATGTTTTAATTCAAGATATAATTTCATTCGGATCCAAAAAATGACATGGTTTGTATCGCCTCACAAGCTCCCAGTTTGTAACATGAGTAAAAATTTTTATATTTTATTAAAAAAACATTTTTTAATTGTTTGAAAAATCGAAAAATTTTTGCAGTAACTGCTTTTGTAGCTTCCAAGATTATGTCAAAAGTTAAAGACCATACAGTTAGCAGTTTAGGAAAAAAAAATGTTTGTATAAATACACATTTTGGAAACAAATAGTGACTTTTTCATCATGTATAATTCCTCACAAAAAGTAGGTTTATCTACTTTTGTGATATGAAGCCTATTTTTGCGCAAAATATCAATTTTATTCTTCACAGATTGTGGACTGCAACGTATACACAATCTTTTGGATACATACCTATCCACTTTAACACAGAAATCATCGAAAAACACCAACAAATGACTTCGGTGACCCTAAAAGATGTAGATCCGTCAAAACCTCGAGATCGAATGTTTTCACAATTACGATCATTACGTTCACTTATATTAAAAAGATATCAAAAACAGATCTAGGGTGTTGAAAATGTTTAAATCAGTCAAAATCTCAAATTGATTGTCTTCATGATTCCTTCTTTTACTCAAAATCAAGTGTAATACGAATACTTTTTCTCATAATATTAACTTCAGTTAATTTGAATGAGAAATTTTTTCAACCTTATAAAAATATTTCACAAATTTTAGATCTACAGACAAATGTTAATTATTATTGTTCCTTATGGTAGTTCCAGTATAACGAAATGAGTCTTTCAGCATAATTTAATAGGGCTTCCATTGAAAATAAGGACAAGTAGTTTTCTATAGATTGAATAATTATTATCGTATCCTCTAAGCCATCATTATTGGCTATACTTAAAGCGCCAGTTAAAAATCACGTTCAATAAAGAAGAGAAATTATAGGTCATATGAAACTGGATGTATGCAGGACGGCGACTGACGCAAGCTGTCATTGGGTCAATTGCATGGGTCTGCAGAGCTGCCGGCGCTACAGCCTGCCTCCTGCCGACTACACTTTCTAAGACCTACTTGCACGACACCTTTCATCTTAATTTATTTATTCAAAACAGCAATTTAAACCAGTCAAGTCTGTCTAATAGCGGATGTTTCTGTTTCCATTTCAATCGTTTATTCCTTGGGTATTTCATAGAGAAATATTACCTCCTCTAACAGTGATTATTCTTCCCAACACAAACTTTTAACAAACATCACCAATGAATGTGATAATCTTGTTGAGACGAACAATATAGCACGATTCTTTAGAGATTATGACAAAAAGAAATCAAATGTGGAGGCAACATTGTTAAACTAAATATATAGGATGTGATGCGAGTATTTCGTTCTCCACTTGCAACTACCATACATATAATACAACGTTACTAGAAGTAAGTTGTATATATATAGATTGAATTTACGGCCTATTGTTTTTTTAATTAATTTTTTGGATAACTTTTCAAAAGCTCTTAATAGTCTTTTAAATTCACAAGGAACTATGTAGATTAACTCACCATACGTTTGGTTTTCAATGATATTTCTTCCAACGTTTCGGTCGTCTTCGACTATCTTCAGGGGGTAAACGTATATACAATATCTAAAAACCTATTGAACATTGTTTAAAACACTTAAATATAACACTCAAAATTCATAACTACTAAATCAAATGTAAACATTTAAACTGGTCGGTTGGCATTTAAATCAAATTCCCCGTTTGTTGCGACTGTCCCATCTCCAGCTTCAATAAGTTTGTAAAACTTATGCACATGGGACAGTCACAACAAACGGGGAATTTGACAATGATAGAACAATTTAAAGACACCTGCTGACATGAAATAGAAATGCCAACCAGCCAGTTTAAATGTTTAACTTATTTCTATTTAAATTAAAGTTTAACTTATGTATTCTATTTTAATAAAACGATAAGGGCATTATGTTCTTATTGGTTATGCATTAGAGTCATTGTTCACAATTCACTATATCCAACATAAGAATAAAAAGTTGTTGATTTAAAATAATGTTTAAATTAAACATATCTATTGCTTATCAAAGTTATTTTGTGATAAATGTATATTATGTTTTTAAATAAGCCTAAATGATATTTTTATTTGAAAAATATAATTTTCAATGTATAACTCGAAAAAGCACCGATCTTAATTCTAGACACCATGTTTATTAAGGAAATTAATGAAGTAAATATCTAATTTAAAATAATTTAACTCATTATAAATTTACAATTAACTGGAGAAGAAAATTGAACCATCACTTCAGACTTCAGTAATCAGTTTGAAGTGATGGTTAAAGGAAATAACTATTAAAATTGATTAAAGACGCTACCAAACTGGTAACGTCTAATTTGAGTGTTTGAGATTCTCATGAGGCTAAATCAATGCCTCCTTAAATATTTAAGTTAAATGTAATTACAGTACAATTAATATAACATAGGAAGTGATTTATTTTTTTTTTAATTTATGCTCAACTCTAAATAGAAATCAAAATTATGGAGAATGAATGTAATATTACCTCATATAAGTATAAAGAACCGCATATGGGTTATTATGGTGAAATTGAATTAGTAGATGCAAAATTGAAAATAGGTTATTCTGGTGAACATGCAAACAATTAGATTACTGAAAATAGATTATTGCCATGAAACTGTTATCAATTTCAAACTATGTAAATCAAATAACATGTCAATACAGTATTTACAGTCAATAGTTACAGTACTTCAAATAGGTTAATATGCTAATATGTAGTATATTATAATGTTAAAAATATAGTTTGAACTATAACTCTTGGAATAGAAGTTATAGCAGGAGGAATCTCACATACTATAACAATTGCTTTTATGCCAAAACTAATAGTAATTTGAATCATGCAGTTTTATAAAAACTGAAGCATTCTTTATATATACTTCAGTGCAGCTGATAATAATTTTTTCGGTCAGTATAAAGTTTTACTTCATATTTTCTCCTAAAATATCATATATTGCATTCTCCATAAACAAAAAAAAATTAATTTATTTTAATAACCATAAGTAAACAAACGTACCTTATGTTTAGCTCAGTTGAGTAGTTAAAAACTCACCGCTAATCATATATTGAAATTTACGCTAACATTGAAAATTAGATGCTAAATAAATAACTACAAACTAAAATAACATGGAAACTAAGACTTATTCAACATGATATTTTAAACCTTGCATAACATCCAACTCGAACAAACGTTAAAATCAACAGGAAACTTGAGGACAAATAATAACATCAATATATATAATAATACTAAAATATAAACGTCTAAATAAAATATTTAGAGATATTTAACACTCTGATAATATAAAATTAAATGCTTCAGGGAATTTTTCCTTTTTATATATGATCTTGAAATTTTATATTAATCTATAACACAAAATGTTAGCCCTGTATGAGTGTGACGTGTGTATGTGTGTGTATGTGTTTGTGTATGCGTGTGTCTGTTTGTTTGCATGATACAAATGTATTTTATACCGCCATACTAATTGACATATTTTATTGTAAATTGGAAGGAAGACTACCCATTATATATCTACGTAGAGGTTTCAAGAGTTTAGACAGCTTTATGATATCAAGGCAAGGAGGCAAAAGAAAGGATTGAAACCCCCATGACATGACATACGGATCCAAAGTATTTCGGCAGAATATATCATGAGTTGATACAAAGGCTACTAACATAACAGTGATGACTTTAAGAAGGAGGGCAAGTCTATTAGGTAAGGGATTGGGGCAAAAGACCACCATTCAGTTTGAAATACAACCAACTTAGATGATTGGTGGGTAAAAAGTTAATGAAATGATCTCCACATATAAAAATTTAATGGTATAAACAACGCGTTTCATATTAGAAAATATGACGCGTTTCATTGTTATGAAATGTACTTGCCTTCTACTATGAAACAGATGTACACCCCATACCCTCACCCACGTCCATCCTATTCCCAGTCAGTTTTACCACCGACACTCACCCTTAGGTTCGTATTCTCTTCCTTATTTTTATTTTGTACTATATTTACTGTATACTATAGATAACTCTCTGGTGTCATTATATTTTTTAGTTAATGCCTGAGGAAGAACACTACGTGTTCAAAACGCGTTGTTTATACCATTAAATTTTTATATGTTTAGACCATTTCATTAACTTTTTACCATGAATTAAACAATATAGAATAAACAATACGTAAGAAAGGACTCCACAATTTGACCTCATTTTATTTAATAAAAGAGTACAACAAGTGTCAGAAGACCCTGATGAATATTCAGGTATACTCTATCTTAATTGAATATAAACCATTTAATTGGCGTAATAAGAAAGGAAGAATTAGAGACTTTCAGGCTCTATAAATATATAAATTCAAGAGGAAAAATATTTACTTTTTTTTATTTGAATATACAAAAATTGAGAGCTAGATTTATTAGAACAATTTTGCTTTCAAAAGCCATTGAAACTATACACTCTGAATAAAACTACAAATCCAAAACAATATTAATGTTATTTCTATTTTAAATTATGCTGTTATTAACAGATTATGTGAATTTTTGTTGAAGTTAAGTTTTATATTATTATTTTTTTTGGGCATGAAAGGTTTGAGACTACTTAAGAAAGAAATTTTAAAAATTTATACCAGAAAAAGATTTTGATGGTAAATAATGAAGTTACTTTTAATATTAATGTTTCAACATTTTGGTAGAGATAAGGAATAGTATTTCAAAGTAAGACACTGAATTTAATATATATTTGAAACAAGTCATATGGGAGAGCTATACTCAACAAAGATTCTCTTGTAACTGGGACCTGCTGTTTATCAAACTCTCTATGAATACGCCATATTTATTTGCATAAACGTTATTAATATAAGACTTGCAGTTTTATGAATGGAGATAGCAAGAGATGTAATTTTATCCAGACATGTCAAAAGCAATTGTTTGAATTTATAAGTGAAAGTGAGATCAACATCGATGACAGTTATTAAATCTAAGTTGAAAATTACACGACTTTCATTCATTTTACAATAAACATATTTTTTTTTCATAAATTCAATTAAATTTCTTAAAAATGCTGACTACAATTCATATATTGACCACAATTTATTAATAATAGAAAATTATTATCTCTTAGTACTTATAAATTTTACTAAAATTATATGAATGATCAATGAAACCATATCATTTAGTAAAAATATTAAATAATAATGAAATAAATAACTACAACGTGTGAATGGCAGAAATCATTGTTTTTTTCTCATCAAGAGTGTCGCTTGAAAGGTTGATGGTATTCTATCTCATTATTTATACATAGAACTTTTAATTTCATATTTCTTACACATATTTTATTATCATTTATTTAAGTTACGTAACACATTAATCAGAGAAACTAGCAGTTAATTTATATATTATAATAAATAAAAAAGACAGGTTATAAATATTTTTAAAATTTGACCCTGAAGAACAATTTATTTGTGGATTGCACTAAATGTATATTTATTTAAACTAAATGTTAAAACCACAGCAGCTTAAGTAGTCAGATTTCTACTCATTTTTGAAAGAATTCCATCAGGCTCTATTTTTTCGCCATAAAGTAACCCCTAAAAAGTAGAATTTTGGTGCCAAGATTACTCTTCCATTTCAGAGCTAACAGGAGCATTAATATCATATTTGATAATCATAACAGTTTTATTTTCGAGAAATTCTATTCAAACACACTCAGATACAATACACACTCTTATTATCACCGACTTACACATTCACACATACACACAAACACAGCGAAAAAGACATCAACTTGTGTAAACATCATCATTGAATTAGGAGATATCTTCAAGTGTGTATTTCCCATGAATACTAGGTATCAACTTTTGGCCAAAGTGTAATATTTTCATATTCTATTTTCCACATAGAGTGCAAATAAATGTTAACTATGATAATAAGTTAATAACTATGATCTCTATTTAAAAGTATTCCTGATTTTATGAACATTATAAATAAATATGTTGTTCTTAGGAGATAGTAGCAGCCAGTAGATACGTCAGTATTATAAAATATTAATGAAATATTTCATAAATATTCATATGCTTATTAGTTTATTAAAAAAGTTAGCCACATGTTACTAACAGTGATCAAGCCAGATTAGCTTATTTAAATTTGCCAGCTGCAAAATTCTCTAATGAAGAGGAGGGCCTCTAGCACCTAATTTCGCATACTGATTGAAATGCCAAAACTGTTTGTTTTTCCTCTTTATAATTACATGTTGTTCTATTCATATTAATCAATTAATTACATTTATTTCTACCAGTTTACACTAAATTTACTTATTATAAAATTACATTGTGACCACTCCAGATTTGCTTTATTAACCTTTGAATAAAAATAATTTTAAAATCTTCTGTAGCACAGTTTGCCAATCTGTTATTACCTAACTTTAATCATATTAAGAAAACAAACCGAAAAGATGTGAAAAAAGTTTTTTCATATAAAACAGTTTCAAATATGTAAAGTTACAGTTCAATTAAAACTATAATGTATGCAGTAACTAAAATGGCAGATATTAATAAAAGTTAACAAAAAGTAGATGCACTGAATGAAAGGCACTGAAGGAGAAGAGTGAAATGCAGAAAAAGATCAGAAAACTTATTAAATCAGCACATCCTTTTGCCAAAATTCTCTACCATCTATAAATAAACTAAACTATCAAAAGTTCCTTCACGATTACATAAATCTATATTGCTTTTGCTCCTTCTGTCTGAATGATCTTTATTGATGTTTCTATTTGTTTAGCTAATCATTGTGTGTACCTTACAGTGTAGCTAATTGAACACAATAAAGTTATTCAAATGCTGCTTTCCTCAATCATATAAATACGGCTTTCTCGTACACGCTGTTATATGGTTATATGGTTCAATACACGTTGTTTATAATAACCCAGCAATTGCATAAAATACCAAGATAAAGAGGCAAGGTAGAATTATTTATTTAAATAAAGAAATATAAAAATATAGAAAAGAATAATGGGAAACGAAATGATACTGCAAGCTTTGTCAACAAAAGAATGCTTAGAACAGCGGTGATGCTTTAGACCGTGTGGGTTGTTAAGGCAATATTGAAAAGTTATAATAATGAATTGAGAACTTATACTTGTGTTTTCAAAACATACCACCTCAGGTGAAGACGTTTAAACCTTTATAAAATCACTTTGACAAAAAGCCATAATCTAGAAATTGCTTAGCATTGACCAGAAATGAATAATACATAGTTTCCATACATCAAGGAAAATACTTTCTCTTTTCTGTAAATATGCCGTAGTAAAAGCAAAACACGAGTTGATAATGGACTTATTCATCGAATGAAATAAAGAGCCCCACACAAAAACTCTGAAAACTGTGAAAGTTATAAATATATTGACTAAAGAAACAGATTCCTTAAAACTGATGAAATTAGAAATATCTAGATATTATCCAACAATATTGTTAATGTTATTACAGGTACTTTTCAATGAACAGTTTTTTGCTTCCAGGAATTATTTAATAGTTACCATTAGTTAGGGTAAAATATGTGCTGGCACCTATGACCCTTAGTGTACTCTTTTTTTTTTTCCTTTTGTTTCGCCAATATTTGTTGATTTGCAATTTTATTTTTCCTATTTGTTTTTTATATTTATTAATTATTCAATAATTGTTATGAACAAATTACAATCGTCAAAGCTATTGTCTAGCTTATCTCTGTACCAAACATTTGTACTATGATAATTTCTAGATAAGATGTAAAGGAAAAAAAATTACGGGTAAGATTACGCTATAACGTATCTCATAGCAACATTGATTGATTATATTAAAATATCAACTCATTTTTTTATAACTTATTTATAATTTTAAAATAAACTCATTTAATCCCTTTAAGTATTTAAAACGAACAATGAAAATCAACATGGATTGCTAATACTAAAATAATACCGTCTGAACCAAACAGACGCTTAAAATTTGTACTTCACTTATTCAATCAACGTGAAAAATTAACAACATACGACAAACTACTGCATAACATTATTATCAGGCCTCTTTTATATAATTGTTGAGTTGTAGGGAGCAAGGAAGCCTTTTTGGTTCTCAGAGAGTTCAATCCCTTCAATTTCAAATCTTTCAAAGAACGTTTTCCCTCTTCTTTATACCAAATCAAAAATCTTTGTATTCAAACCTCGAGATTCCTAATAGTCGACGAAATAGCAATGACAAATTATAAAGCAGTCTATACAAGTTATTTCTTACATTTCTAATACCTTAGTCCAAAGCATTACTTCCCAATAATATCCCTGAGATTTTTTCAAGTTTTGATACACAAACTCTTAATGGTTTTCTTAACCAATGTCAAGAAGTAAAATCATAGGAATATTTTCTTTTATTAGAAGTCCACTTCGTCAATATTTCGCACATACGGAATCTCTGACAATGTTGTTTTTAATGGGTATGTGACTCTCTTTAAAATTTTACCTTTAATTAGGGGTTATTCATTATCAACTGTTGTTTCTTAATTAAAAATATAATTTTTGTTAAAAAAAATAAAATTAAAGCCTTATATCAATATATAAAAATAAAATACAATACATTTTTTAAATCTAAATGAATAAACTTAGGTGTGGTATAATTCTGAAGTTAAGAAAAAGGAAATCCTGACAAGAGCACTAATGTAGAGTAAACATAGTTCAGTAATATCCCGACTCAAATACCCTAGAAGGGGACCATTTTCCACAGCAAATAGTAAACAGCTTTGCTTTACTGGTGTTGTTTACATTATCAAAAAAGATTTGACCTATATAATAAAGTGATAGAATGATCAACTTGTTTTAGGAGACCAAAGCAAACAAAGAGCTGTGGTCTTATTACAAAGAAGGAATGTGAACACAGTTCTATGTTACATAACTAATAACATTATTATCTGTATAATTAAGTGATGAAAATATAAATATACATCATTTCAGATTTCGTTGCAAATGAAAAAACTTTTGAATGAATTTTAATATAATTTCTTTATTATATTAAAGAATTTTTATTAATTATACAATTTTATATTAAAATAATTTTATATTAAATTCTATATTAATTATAGAATTTATATTAAAAAATTATATTAATTTTAATGTTTCCTGTTGGTATATAATTTTGTTAACAGTTACTCACTGGTTTCATCAGCCACAAATTTATTTAATATAATTTCATATAAATGCAACACATTATTCAATTTTGGCTTCCAAATTTCTAATTAAAGTAAATATTTACTGTTGAATTAAAATAAGCTATAGAAATAAATTATTTGTAGCATTAAGTAACAACTAAACAAAATAAATTTATGATCAAACTAGAATTCACAACCATAGTCTAAAAAATAAAATCATTCCTTAAATAGATATAAATAGAACTTAGTTGACAAATCATTAATTGTGAATTTTTTATTGCTTTAAAAAGTACTCGATTTATATTTATATAAGTGGGTAACACAAATTTTATGCAAAGAAAAAGAAGGTCCTTATGTTATAAACCACTTAGTTAAAAAGATCCTTAGTTCAAAGTAAAATCTTAATAACAGTTTTATGTCAAAAATTATTTCTTTAGTGAATAAAACAATAATAGGTTTGAAGACGGAATTAATAATTCTTGATTTGATTTATCAGTACCGTATTATCTGGATATGTTGCCTATTAAAATGACAAAAAATTGTTCGAAAAAATATTTAAGCTATCTATGAAATAATTTTAAGCTATGTAAATAAGCTATATATATAATATATGAAATATTTTTTTGTGTTTTTATGTCCAGTTTTATATATAGTTCAATTTTTTTTTCTTTTTTTTTGTTGTTGAGGCCATATCGATTACAAGCATTATCTTATTTTAAAATTAGAAATACAAAATAAGCTTAAATCAAAACGATGGGTTTAAAGGAATTGATCCTGTGACGGCACAAAGGAATAAGACAGTGATTCTAAACCCTAGGAGTTGAGAATTGAGTTCTCGGCCCACAGACAAAACACAACAAATTGATGGTCCAACATACTATTTTGATACTCTATGAAGAAAACCACTGCAGAACACTGGTTATTATTAAAATTTTAGTCCCTATTGCAATTTACACGATACTGAAAAAAATAGATGACTATTCTTTTTTATTTGTTTCATATTTTCTTTTGAATTATAAACTCACCCATCACTCATACAAATTTAGGTGAAAATCTACCTAGCAACTTACTCAGGATGGATACCTACTTAGGTTTCAATGTCTTTCGAAGTTAACGTTGCTGAAATAGGCATATCTTTGCAAGAGCCCCTCGTCCAATTAGAAGGTGATGAAATAATTTATAAATAATTCTAAGATGGAAAGTAGAATATATGAAGAACAAATGATGTTGCTAAAAAGTACCTTTCGCTGTGGGTTAAAGCACAGCTTTAGGTTATTGCTTTTCCTGCATCTTATCGTGTTAAATTGGGACTTAGTTGCTTTCCCAACTGTTATCAAAAGCTTGTAATAAACTTAACATTGTGGAAAGTGGTGATCTTCGGTTGTCATTAACATCGATCGAACAATATATAAAGGAACTCGTTCAGCAGTATCAACCACAGGCATCCCATTGAATAAACATGCCTTTACTGTTTTTTTTATTTAACGTTATTTTTAACCAGTGCAAATAAATAATGCCGCAATAAATTCATCTGTCTTATGACGTCTGCCTTCCATGAGCTTGAGTCGCGTGATCAGGGAAGAAACATTGTAATATTGTAATTATATCACTATGAATGTTACTATTATTATTATTATTATCTACGAGAGACCTTTAGGCTACCTACCAATCTCCTCCGCATAATGGTTAACTACCTAAGTGATCGTTCAATCGTCTATCAGACTGACGATGGACCTAGGAGAATGGAGAAATGGGGTACTACCTTACACAATTTCTCAGCGGACATGGGTACTTCCGAGCCTACCTACACAAGTTAGGAAAGCACAAGACTCCCGAGTTCTGTATTACTCAGCAATAGACGATGTGAGCTCACTTTCTTTGCATGCAAGAAATGGAATTGCCAGAGAAGTGATTTGGTGAAGAGAATTGTTATATTCTCATCAAAAACCATTATGGCCAAAATAATAGAGTGGGCTGATGTGTATCAGTAGATATCCTCTCTACAAAAAAGAGACACCAAGAAGAAGAATAACTAATTCTAAATCCAAGGATGCCTTTCGTAAGGGAATGAATGGCTTAGCCTGAGGTAATGTGGGAAACAGTTCCAGGCTAGTGCCCAAGAAGAAAAGGGGGTGTTTTAGTTGGTAGTCTGGTTTACTAGGAGCCCAGCACAATGTGCGTAAATGCATTTCACTTCCTTACCAAAAAAAAAAAAATTTTATTAATATTATTAGTATTGTAAAATTCTTTATGAGCAATAAATTTGTTTTCAGTAAAAAAATAAAACTTAAGTATATACTTTCTGTGATTCTGTGATAATTAAAGCCCAAAATAATATTTGTACTAGTGAAAAATATAAACTTGTTCTTATGTCCAGTACCTACGAAGAGATCGTTCAAGAAAAAGGAAAGGAAAAAGGGACCATGGGAAAAAAAAGGTTCAGAGACTGGACTAAAATGTGATCCAATCCATTGGACGCCCATTGAGCTATCTTTATGAAGAAAGCTTCCGTTTTAACACGCCGTCATAAAGTATTCCACTTAAAAACCTCATATAAAAAAAGCTATTTGCTTATCACATACATCAATAAACTAATTTATGTAAAAAAATAAGATAAACTATAAATCAAGTGTAAGGAAGTAAAAATATATTTACAAATGAAGTAGACGTTTATGCCGTTGTAACCATGTGCATCATACCTGAAAAAATAAAAAGAAATATTATCGTACAGTTCAATGTAGTTTTCCATTAATTGATGAGGTGGTTTTGATAATCCACCTACAACACATTGAATTTTTATGGTTATTTATTCTCGTAAAAACAATCGATAAAGTATTGGAAATATATATGTTATGAGTATAAGAACTATACACAGAGAATTTTGGATTTTTTTTTCTATAATGATTAAAACTCATTAAATTAATCCTAAAATTTAAATTGATATTTAATTAATTACTTTTAATTAATAATCTGTTACATAAATAATGATATTTCAATAAATTGTTTTAACGATTCATAAAAAATTGCTGTAAAATAATTGCTATAAATTTGCAAATTTTTGATCCCGAAAAATAATAAAACCACTTGTTACTAGCGTTTAAAATACTAGTCCTCTCTTTTCCCTGTCACATTTTTTTCGGTAAAATTATAAAAAAAAAAAAACATCTTCTAAACCCTAATTTAGACTTCTGATCTTATAGCATTTTTGATCGTAAAATGTAAATATGGACATTTAAGAAATAAATAGTTTTTGATATATGCTAAACAATTATTCCTGAAGAAAAAAATACCTATAATTTATGATTAAATTAACCGTTATTTGCTGGATTCAACTAGTGATTTGGCACTATTTTGGCCAAATTTTTGGCAGTTTTGAAGTCAGTAAGAAAACATTTTAAAAAAATAGATTGCAAGTATTTCTTAAGAATCATATAAGAAGTTCATTTCAATCAGGGTTTCTAACATAGTATTCATGATTACCAAAGTTTTAGTGGCCACCCGCAAGAAAACCATGCTTAATTGGGAGTTTTTGGTGGCAAGGAAAGTCAATACATTATCATTGATATATAATATATGAATAACAAAAAATACAGTAATATCGTAAAAAACTGATCATTAAAATAGTTAAAGATTGGCAATGAAACATCAGTCAAATTTATCAGTAGTTTTCGGAATGACCTATATTTTCAAAAATGTTACAGGATCTTTATTTTTTCATGTCACACCTATTTTTTTTTATTTACAACTTCTTTGTATAGCATTTTTAAAATGTTAATAATATATGAATATCTGTATATTAATGATCAAACCACAACATGAAAGGTTTCTCAAATATGGGGGAAAAAAAGGCTAAGATCTTTCAAAGTGGTCTTCGTCAGAGTGAAAAGCCTAACTGAAACACTAGATGCAGAAACATTATGGTGAGAGGTTGAGTTAAGTGGGAGGGAAGAGTGGTATTTTAAAAGAGTATAAAGTGCAAGAATGGACAATAGTTCTGGAAGGGATGTTTGAGGAAACATAGGAGCACACAAGGAAAAGTAAAAAAACTATCCACCAGCTGTCAACCCTCTTAGAAGAGGCTATTGCTCTCATTAACACTTAGTCAAGTTTGAACAAACCATTACTAATGTTAATAACATTTTATTTATTAAATTTAATCAGAGAAGATTCGATAATATTTCTTAACAGTACCACTTCTTCATAGATAATAAATTACCGTGATTGATTGTTATGTCACGTGTTAATTGTGAAATCTTGTTATCAATGATATATTAATATATAGTTCATGGCGTAAAAGATATTTAAGTGTTTAATTTTTGTATATTTTTCTACAAACACGTATGGTATTACTAAAAATTGTTGTAGGCATAATTAGGTCTTATGTGTAAGTCGTAGAGTGCAAACAAACAAACAAGTGTTGTGCGTTAGTGTAGGTGGGTGAGTTTGTATATAACTTTGCGGATAAGCTATAAGTTTCAGAGTTATATCAATGATATTTACAAGCTATAGAAATACCCAAATATAGCCCTCCAAAACCTATACCGTGTGCAATATGTTGTAGATTTTTTCCCACATTAAATAATGGGAAAACCACATTATTAATAATTCAGCGAACATTTATCTCATTTGTTTTTCTCCTGAAGTATCAACTGCAGAGAATTACAATATTTTAATTAAAATAGATTTAATTAGAATTTACTGTAAAATTATCATCATTGTCCGATAACAGAAAAGTTTAGATTAGAACAACCTAACCTATCACAACATCTGTTTACCGATCACAAAATTTGATCAATGATAGTTAAATTAATAGGAGAAGAGCCTTGCATATTTTTTTTACGGAACCGCATCATTTCTATGTATATATTTTGTGTAATTAGAATGTACTACTTTTAATAACTACTGAATACTTTTATTACGATTTTGCACAATACACTTAGTAACTTGTTTGCATAATGCCAAAATTACTACATTATAATAAAAGCTTTAAAAGTTTCCGGCAACTGTGAAGGCCAATATGATTTTAAAAACTCAAAACTTAAATTAGAATAAACCTTACTTACCCCTACTTCTCGTTAGTTGGAACACTGTAAATAATTAATCCTTAGAACTCAGTGTTTGTACACCAATTCACAAAAAAAAATCTTTTAACTTAATTTGTTGAGGCTTGCTGCTGGAAGACAATCTTCAGCTGGAAAGCCGGAACCTTAATAGGACAATTCTCAAGGGACCAATAGCTCAAGGAGATTTCTTCTTCCATTTCCACGCCTACTACCCAAGCTTTTCATTTTATCTGATTTCAGATAACTTCTGTCTTTATTTAGTTTATTGCTTAGAACAAAGTTATATTTATAAATATAAAGCATACAATGGACAGCCACAATCTACTTTATCAGATGTTTCACAAATTAAGTAAAGTTAATGAAATTTTTAAACCAGGCAATATATTTTCAATTAGTAGTAAACGTAAATATGCAATGATAACAAATCGTATGTTTTACTCTAATAATGGCTAAATTCATGAAAAATTCTGCAAAAACTATTGACTGGATAACTATATCAATAAATTATATATATATATATATATATATATATATATATATATATATATATATTACATAAGTGAGATATATATATATAAAGATTTCACATCAACAAAGTAAAATAACAATCAATGATCAAACCACAATAAGAAATGGGAAAACAAGACTAAGATCTTCATAAGAAGCGGTCTTCGTCAGAGTCAAAAACCCAACTGATACATACCTCTCTTGCATTCCACTCTTTTAAACCAACACCAGATGTTTCTACATCACTTGTTTCAGTATCAGTTTGACTCTGATGAAGACCGCTTGATACGGTTAAAATATCTGAGTTTTCTTTTTGATTCCTTACTGTGGTTTAGACGTTGGTGTTCCTATCTGTACAACGCATACATCATCACGCAAAATATTTTATAAGGAGATCACATTTATCTTATGTAATAAGTAAGCAACAGTGATAAACATAAAATAAAGCATAGCAAGCAAAAAGTAATATTCAAAGCTTAACGTAATATTAATAGAGTAAATTAATAATTTTAGATGGAATTTAAATATTTATATAAAATTTAGTTATTAATAGAAAATTTAAAACTTTATTGTATGAATTAAAGCTGTAAACTTTGTAGAGGCGGTTCTCCATCATAAGAAGAACGAAAGTTGTATGAGGCAAGGGCAATGATTGAACGAATGGGGACAAGAAGGTGAATCCTATTCAGGAGGACTGAGGCACTGGCACGAAGTAATGTGCAAACGGTTTCCGTGTCGGGTATTGCCAGGAAATAGGATGTGGTTTTTAGTGGGTCGGGACCCCCAACCCCACATACCCTGAGCAAGACGTCTGATGAACAGATTTTTCCACATCCTACGACGGAAAAAAAATTGTATGAATTATGATTAAATGAATCAGTATGTATTTGAGCACATTCTTCTTAGGCCAGGTACTACCAACGATACAAACTTCTCGGAAATGAGTGTCAGGTTCCTTTCAAAGAGATGTAGATACATATGCTCGACCTGGTTACAAGCTGCAAGAACTAATAAAACACTTATACAGATAGTTCAGAATAAATGCGCACGTCTTATGGCTGGGGCACCTTGGTATGCCAGAAATGTGGATATTCAAAGAGACCTCAGGTTAGAAACAATTGACCAATTCACGAGTAGACTGGTGACCAATGAGGACACGAAAATTCCAACCCATCCAAACCCCCTTATCCAAAGCCTATCCCAAATAATTCCCCAAACACATCCACATTAGAAGCTGTTATTAAAATAGAAGGCCAAACCCTTGAAAAAGACTGACAAGACACGACACAATGAGATCAAACGACCACAAAATGACGTAAACGGACGAACCACATAATAATAATAATAATAATAATAATAAAAAAAAGTACAGACATTTACTTACTGACCCCACCACCACAGCAGGACAATAATTCAGCAGGAGTAGTCCCGTGACCTGGAACTGCTAATACAACGTGCACAGCAGTGCGCGGAAAGAATCGTTGGTCGTCGGTCGTTGGTAGATACATACGGACAAGTAGACGGTCTTTTCAAAACTAATCAGATACTCTATGCATTTCAAATGAGTAGCTATATCATATTGTATGACATTTTCATGCCAGTTTTCAAACTTAACTATAAGGTAACAAAAATATTGCAAAATAATTATTATCACTAATTATTATTAATCATCTTAAGCATTCAAACAGTTTTAAAGTATGTTCACTTTTAAAAATTAAATAATTTAAAAAGTTTATGTTAAGTTGTACTTGAAAATATACGTTTTCTTTGACTAGTGGAGCGATCAAGGTGTTATGGATTTGGTGTGCCTCAATACTGAAAATGAATCATTGTCAAGACATGTAAGCTGGAGATCCATATGGGATACTCATATCGTCCAAAAATAGCAACAATGTGCTCATTGTTGTGAAGCACTGTAATGCAAATGACATAAGAGTTCATTAATAATTTAGAAAACCACCAATAAGTATTAATTATCTATTTTTTGCGACCTAATTGCAAAGTTTAGTTCCTAGAGTTTAGTTAAATACTCAATAGATGACGAATGTTATTGGGCGATTACTTCCAAGTTAAGCGAATACAACCATTTAATGACATATCTGCCCAGTATTGATTTGTCATTTGGCAAATGGAA
This sequence comes from Hermatobates lingyangjiaoensis, assembly GCA_026182355.1. Taxonomy (NCBI): domain Eukaryota; kingdom Metazoa; phylum Arthropoda; class Insecta; order Hemiptera; family Hermatobatidae; genus Hermatobates; species Hermatobates lingyangjiaoensis. The sequence continues at coordinate 2,383,411 of JAPFBL010000136.1, read as the reverse complement.
TATTTCTTTTGGCTAACATTACAGATGCTTGGTTCTTTTTTTTTGTGTACTATAAAATATATGTATTTTTCTTTGTGTTTGTTTAATGCAAAAAATAATTATAAAAATTCAATTGGCGTATTGATATCATCGATGCAATCAATCTTATCATACTGACAATTGATGTTCAATTTTTTTTATTTGCCTCTCATTTCTGTTTAAATGTATATTGCATTTATAATTATATTATACTAAATTTGTAAAGTGATTATGTATAAGATAGCATTGATCCATGCAATTGATCAAGTGCACAAACTCAGAGACGGTTAGTCTTTTTTTTTTGTATATTTTTACTATTCTTTTGTTCTTGTTATATATATATATATATATATCAGCTCAAAAACGAAGAAAGCAACACAAAGAGAAAGAGACACACTTACAAACTCAAATTTTCGGATGGTCCGTCTTCAGGAGAAAATAGAATGAGCGACCAAGCACGCCAGAAACAAAACGGCAGGAAACCAAAATGATTTCCAAAATTTGGCTTTCCTGCCGTTGTGTTTCCGGCGTGCTTGGTCGCCCATTATATTTTCTCCTGAAGACGGATCATCCCAAAATTTGAGTTTGTAAGTGTGTCTCTTTCTCTGTGTGTTTTTTTCTTCGTTTTTGAGCTAATTTGCGTCCAGTTTGGATCGTTTTTTTGAACTTTAAGTGATATATATATATATATAATTAAAATAAGCAGTGACACATAAACAGAAACACAACAAAGACTCACTTTTCAATATTTCGACCGTAATGACGGTTGTCCTCAGGAGAAGAAGTGAATTGACGGAGGGACGACAGTCAACTCAACATATATATATATATATATATGTGTTAAAATTTGCAGCAGCTTCTGCACTCACTAACTTTAAGCTGGTGGTCTCGATCCTTCGGGCGATTTTTCTTTCTTCTGGCTGCAGTTGCCATAGCATCTGTCCTAGAGACATCTTCAATATTATACGAGCTTTCGACCATAGGAACATTGGTCATCTTCAGGTAGAGCATGCCTTGTAGTGAACAGCTTAAATGCCAATCAGGTTGACTAATTCGAACCAATCAGAGCGCAGGGTTAAGGCTGCTGCTCTGATTGGACCTCATGCTCGGCTCCAGGCTCCTGCTCGTCGGAATCACATACATGTCCTTGACCTGGAGGTTTATAGAGGGGTTCCTTTCCTTTATGTACAGGGCTTCCAATATTTGTAGCTTCTCCTCATTCTGTTCCGCCTGTATGATGGCAGTGCCCTGCACCAGCATCTCCCTCGTCAGCTGAGTGTTGTGTTTTTCCTGTGTATGTTTCTTAGGGGCTCCCGCAGTCCCCTATACCCCTATATATATATATATATATATAGTATTTAGATATACTATTTTACATATATTTCAGGACATCTGAAATAAATGCAGATGTTAACTCATGACATACCGTGTATGTAATACATGGTCTTCTTAATTTAGAAATTCTAAAAATAGACATACTTTCAGAATATGGTATATTGTAATTGACAATATATATATATATATATATATATATATATATATATATATATATATATAGAGTTGACTGTCAACTTGTCACAAAGACACTTCCTCTTCTGACAACAAATATTGAATCGGTGTATAGTTTTTATTCATGTATTTTTATAATTGGTACTGAGAAACACAAAAAGAAGTCAATCATTCACGACTTCATCTTTTTGGTTTGAATCCTATTTCCAAAAGTAGAATGAAACAATAAATAAGTTAAGTGTGCATGTTAAGTGTGTTAAGTGCGCATGTTAAGTGTACACAGGGCTTTAATTAAAAAGTGATAATAAGTATAGCGTGCTTACAACCATTAACAGGTTAAAATAATAAAAGAAATTATTATTTTAGAAGTCATTGATCAAAATAATAGGGAAACTAAATTATTTTTAATTAAAAAAGTATGATTAGGAAGGCAAAAGTAAGATTGAGAATATAAGGACATTTTTAGATGCCCTCAGGTAGCGAAACCGAAGAATTATTTACGTCTTATTGCGTTATTTTGTCATGTTGATACGTAGATAATACTTTTCTATGTGTAAGTATAAGAAGTATGCTTATATTTAAATACGTATGATACATCGTTTGAAATGTAGGATGTATCTTATCTAAATTTTTCTTTCCATCTAAGATTAGGCTCCGTCTTGATCACTTCTGTGATCCAAAATGATTGAAATGTTGGTGGTAATAAGAGGGAATGTAAATGATAAGCAGGGAGCAAGGCTGACGGTATTGTCGAGGAGTGTTGGTGGTCTGTTCCCACGACGCTAACGACCCACCACTGCAGGTCAGTGCCCCAGTGCCAGTCAGTCCGCAGCTTCTTCAAAAACATCTAATCAACTTAACGCCTTCATCATTGACAAGACAAACAACCACTTCAACTTTGCTTCGTTAACGTTAAAGTTTTGTTTAATTAATCAGTGTTAAATACAACTCCTACAACAAATATTTGGAAAGACAGGCAAAACAGTATCAGTCTTTCCCTCAAAAATTAAAAAAACATTTTATTTTTAGATTTCACAAGTTATATTTCATAATTTGATGTAATAACCATCAACTATAATTTATATAACTTTAGCAACGAATAATTACAAATTAATACACGCAGCACAATAGATGATTGCTTACTCCTCTTCAAGCTTAAGAATACCTTATGTATTATATAAATAGTTGGACGAATGAGTCGAAATATAAATTACTAACACTGCACTAGATGTCAATTATATATATATATATATATATATATATATATATATATATATATATGTGTGTGTGTATATATATATATACACGAGTTCGAGATTAACAAAGAGCAACACACAAAATAGGAAACCACACTTACAGACTCAAATTTTCGGGTAATCCGTCTTCAGGAGAAAAGAGAATGGGAGACCAAGCACGTTGTAGACGCAACGGCAAGTAACCGTTATATATATATATATACCAATGATCAAACCACAATACGAAATGCAAAAACAAGGCTAAGATCTTTCAACCGTAACAAGCGGTCTTCGTCAGAGTCAAAAACCCAACTGAAACACTAGATGGAGAAAACACCTGAATATAGTGTTTCTGCATCTAGTGTTTCAGTTGGGTTTTTGACTCTGACGAAGACCGCTTGTTACGGTTGAAAGATTTTAGTCTTGTTTACCCATTTCATATTGTGGTTTCATCATTAATAGTTATTTCACGTGTTTATGTGAAATTTATATATATATATATATATATATATATATATATATATATATATATATATGTAATTGGCAAAGCTTAGTAGAGGCATTCGATTAATTGAAGTCATGTTTAATTATTTTTTGTAATGGATTCACTTATAGCAACATTGAGTTTTTTTGTTAAAAATCATAATACTTTGTAATATAGGAAATTTTATCCTTGATAAAGTAATAACCATTTATATTTTTTACATATATTTCAGGACATCTGAAATAAATGTAGATGTTAACTCATGGCATACCGTGTATGTAATACATGGTCTTCTTAATTTAGAAATTCTAAAAATAGACATACTTTTAGAATATGGTATATTGTAAAAACAACAACTTCTACTTTTAATAGCTGACTTAATTATGTAATAGCTATAAAGACACTGTTTATAAGATCATTAAGGTGCCCCGATGAATCCATGATGTTTTTAAAGTACTCAAGTACTCATTCTTGTAAACACCTTGCTACATGAATGTGAGTACATGCAACACAGCAGGTTATTTATTCAAGTTGTTTCAAGTATGATTTACATTGAAGCACTTATGATTTCAATCTTGCACTCTTAGTTAAGATGTAAACTCTAAATCAATGATCGTTTTCTAATAGTTGCCTAACTAAGTTTGACCAAGTAGTAAATATTCAATGATTCAAGTTGGAAGGAGGTTTTGCGGTTGGTATGATTAAACCATGCGGTTCATAATGAACTGGCGCTTTACCTAACAGAGCTGAATTCTAACTTTGCTCAAAACAACTCTTTTTTTTTTAATCAGATATACTGCTTTTGTTTCAATCAGTATCCCCCTAAAAATCAAACTCCACTGTTCTGATTATTCCCTCTTCACTTTAGCCTTAGATACAACAGATCTGTATGAATTAATTCAACTTGGCAGAACAATAATATTTATGAATATATATGCTAAAAAACAAACTAAAAATCCATTAGAACTAAAAAAAAATACTGGACCCCTTTTACTAATTACTAAATTACTAAAATTACTAATTACTAAAAACCTTTTACTAATTTTTAAGAGAGCTAAATTACTTAAACTTCAAATAAGAAGTTAAACAAACCAAAAATACAGCTTAAATTAAGAGAATAATCAAAAATAACCAAAACGTTGAGCGTATTACTAACGATTTTTCCATTAACAAGAGAAGTATAATTTTTTGGAAATTGTCTTATTCAAACTCAAAAAACATCTTAAAAACACCATAATATTATGTTCATACCAAATAAGATTCGTTAATATTAAATAATTTCTTATATGTTTGCATTCACAACTTAACAACCATGCTCAAATATTTGAGGAAAGGAGTAAATATTTGTTAATAAATTACTGCAAATAATATTGCAGTAAATATTTTGTATTTGGTTGTTCATTTGAAAATACACTCCACTAATTTTGTGTAATATGTTGTTAATATTTATTAAATATGAAGGATTACAACACTAAACTACGGTCCTCTTTAAAATAAAGATTGATAGCACTTTATGTTAATAAACAGTATCAGTGGGCATGCCCAAATAATCAGACTTTATTGGGCTGCACCCAAACTTTTCTTGGTCCTATCGTCAGCTCCCAAAGACCACTAACAAGCGGACAGAAAGGCAACAACCAACATTGGATCAACGAATCCAAAGATTTCTATTCTGTGAAAACTTGAGAGAATGAGTGGTCTGAATGGCTTGCCATGAGAACCGAAGTGACACCGTCAAGAAGATGCACGATTTATATGGCCTTCAAGGAAACACCAAAGTCTACTGACCCAAATCGACTTTATCTCAACAAAATACCACATAAGATGGCTATATCTTCAATCATCAACTATCAAAACATGCCAATATTTAGAAAGCAGTCTTTCTTTCAAACAATTATCACCATTAAAAATTTGCTTATTTTAGTACTTGTCAATTTAGTATGTGTGACATTACACATTGTTTGTTTTATCTAATTTTTAAGTTTCTACCTAAGTTTTCTAATTTTCTTATTTATTCATTCTCATTGAAGTGAACTAAAGATTCGGCGGCCACGATTTGGTCAATTTTCTAATTTTAAAATCAAAAGAATTTGATTTTGAATCTAGAAAATTTACTATATCACGATTGCATAATATTGTGACAATTATAATATAACAATATTGTAATAATATATTGTGACAAAACTGTCACAATAACACGTGATATAAATATTCAGGTGACTCACCACAAATGATTGAATATAATCGCTCTGAGGTCTTAGTGAACATCGCTCTAAGAGCTTAGTCAACACTAGTCCAGGCCTTTTTTAAATTAGATGAATTTCTAATTGAAGGAATCGTTAAACAAATCAAGACTATTTCAAATGTAATAGGAAAAAATACTGTCAATGATGCCAATCTTCATCCGACTTTAAATCAAAATTCATAATCACCAACAAATTGTATTCACTTGCTCTCTGACGACGTGAAAACTAAAGGCCTCAGAGCGTTATCTCAGCCATTTGTGGTGAGTTACCTGAATATATATATATATATATATATTTCTTTTGTGGTTTGATCATTGATATATATAAATATTAATAAAAGTATCGGCTGTGGAATAGAAACAAAACTAATGTTTATCGGTTGATCGGTCAGTTCTTCAGGTTCAAAATAAACTCTCATTGCCAACGTTTCCGTTTTTATTTAAAACCTTTTTTACAGGCAGAAGTATAAATTTTGAAACAGAAAAACTAAGTATTACAATACAAATGATTTTACAAAGAAAAATAGTCTCTGGATTTCACATACTAGGTATTTTTCTTTGTAAAATAATTCGTAATGTAATACTTACTTTTTCTGTTTCAAAATGTATACTTCTGCCTATGAAAAAGATTTTAAATAAACCCGGAAAACGTTGGCAATGACAGTTTATTTTGAACCTGAAAAACTGACCGAGTCCCGATAAACTTTAGTTTTGTGAATATATATATATATATATATATATATATATAAAATCAAACCACAATAAGAAATGGGAAAACAAGACTAAGATATTTCAACCGTAACAATTGGTCTTCGTCAGAGTCAAAAACCCAACTGAGGGTTTTTGACTCAGACGGAGACCGCTTGTTACGGTTGCAAGATCTTAGTCTTCTTTTCCCATTTCTTATTTTGGTTTGAACATTGATTGTTATTTCACGTGTTTATGTGAACTCTTTATATATATATATATATATATATATATATAAACAATGACAAATGATGCTGGCACATTTAATTGCGTAGAATAATTATGTTAATACAATTTAAATTCTATCATTAATTTCTTATCACTTTTCCAAAACTAGTACAGGACAAAATTCACATTCCAATAACTTCAGCGGAGGAACTAACTATTTGAGTACATATCAGAAATAGAAACTCTATGATGATTATAATTTTCTATTTTCATAATTAAATACATGAACAAAAAAACTACTGATACTGTATATGTTTATTTATTTTCATGATTAAGTAATTTAACGAGAAAATAAAAAACAATTTACATGAAAGAAGGTTTTTACAACATTTGAAATGAATATTCTGTTTCATATACCAGTAAAAAGTAAATTTTAAAGTAAACAAGATTAAAAATGAAATTGTTTCCTTAATTTGAAATCTCATCCCCATTTTTTCTTTTTTTTTTTAATTTCATTATTGTTCTTGAATTTGCTCAGGTTTATAAAAGCTTAGTTAATAGAATTCTGCATTTTTGATTCAACAAAACTGGAAATTGGAAAATGAATAGCCATCAGAAGCAGAGAGAAGAGATATCAAAGGCAGAAACTTAGCTTAATGGGAAATCTCAGATGTTCAGAGAGAGATCCATCTCCCTAAGGAATCAAGTTTGAAACAAGCCCTTTTAGTCCGCACCCATATCTTTGAAAGATTGCTAAAGTCGGACTTGGAACTTAGTTGAGATTAGGGTTGGCATTCTGGGTGACAACCTAACTCTCAACTTATTAAGTATGTGTTTCAATATTAAAACAATGCAGAATGATTACATAGGTACCATAAAAGTAAACTATTTTATTATTATTACTAACAAAAAATTTACCGTGGCCTGCATTCAACTTTACTAAACGTAAAAATAATAACAATCTCGTTTACAACATAACGGGTTTTGTCACCGCGATAGCTAGCTTTCACATTCAATGATAAATTAGAACATTACATTTTATTGAATGTAATAGGAAAGGATTTGGATAAAATCCAAGAATTTGGATCTAAATATGATACATCACTTAGTTCACTAGAAGTGAATCCCTAATTAATTGGTAGTGAAAAGTATCATAAATATATAGCACAAATCAAATAGACTCCGAAATATAATTATGCAGTGTAAATTTCATTATAATCACTTTTATTTAGGTATTGGAAAGAAATAACAGTTACTTTTTTGTTGTTTTAAAAATTTGAATATACCTTTCTTACATTCCTTCTCTGATTAAATCAGAATATGGCTGTCTTAAAGTCATATCCCTTTATTCAATAAAGTGGTGTTGAAAATCATTGCATTTTCTCATTCTCTAAATCTCATTTTAATCGATTTTTATCACAAATTAAAAACTACAATGGGGAAGAATTCCATTAATTAAGCAAATATATCAATTAGCTAAATCAAAATGCTTAATTTATTCTGTATGCTAAATATAATAATAAAGTGTTAGTAATCACAATTTATATAAAATGTTATGAAATTTTCGTTAATAATACGTTTATAAATAAATAAAATTACAATAATACATTCAAAACCATACAGACCACGAGTATGATGAGTGCAAATAAATAAATCATTATTTATTGCATTGATAATAACAAAATAATGTTTGTTATTTTTTATATATGAATGCCTTACAGTGTTATCACTTTGTAAAACATTGTAATTGTTATAACAATTTTGATCTCTGGATTATCTGTACGGTTATTTTATTTATAATATTTCAAAAAATGTTTTCAATTTCGAATTATGTTTTACATTTTGATCTTTTATAAAAGTATTATACTGGGAATGCTATATTATACATGCTACTGTTTTTTTTATAAAATCATTTTTCAATTTTGAATTATGTTAAACAGTTTTGGTTTTTTATATAATTATTATACTGGGGAATTTATGGCTTGTTAGTATTTAATAAAATCAGTTTCCTTCTTCTTTGTCAAAAATCATATATACCGATTTTCTCTGAGCGAGTGCCATCTTTTTTTCTGCGTCTTGTACTCGGTTATAAGGATGCTATGAATGTATATTTAGAAAAGATATATTAGTAATTAGCCAGTTTACATAATCAACTCAAAGTCGAAGCCAGGTATTCAGTATAATTTAAAACTTTTATAGTTTGGAGCTTCTAAATTTGAAAATAATAAATATGAACTATTAGACTAGAAGAGTGAAAAAACTGGATATTTGTCAACAAACATAACTCCTCTTTTCGAGGAAAGAGTCCATTCGTCACATTCAATAGCATGGAAAGATAACAAACTCACAAAAATAAAGTAATTATAACTGATATTAAGTTTTGCTAAAGAGTGCAATATATAGATTTATTAAAGCATTTTATGAGACAAATCCATCATACCATGGAAGACAAATGAAATTTATTTATGTTTATTGACGGTGATTTTTTACATGTAAAAATATTATTCCTCTTATATCACATATAAATCAATAAACTATTTAAATTTTTCCATTATAAACATCTTTTTTATCTTAGTGGATTTACACTTTAAATTCTAAGTCAATGTAAAAAATGTACAAAAATACCAAAAGTTCGACATGTATAGCAATTGATCCCTTAGTCTAGGATAAACAAACATTTTTTATAGTTTTGTTGCTCTTTGCACCAACTGAAATTTCCTTATTTTTTTTTATAAATTGCTAATTTCTTCTTTTATTTTTGGTCAAATTTTCATTATTTTTTAAGCCGTTTAGTACGGCTTGTATCGCTCTCACAAGCTTTGAGATTGAATTATAAGTCAACATTTTTACATTTTATTGAAAAAAAAATTTTCCGTTGTTTTAAAATTTTGAATATATTTTTCGTTTATTTAATTTGTAACCCCAAAGATAATACAAAAATTTCAAAACTCTAAAATGAGCAGTTTAGGAGAAAAGAATGTTTTCCAAAAACCCGTTTTGGGCAAAAAAAATTACTTTCCCGTCATGGCAAAAGAATTCTTCCCAAACAATAGTTTAATAATAAATATTATTAACTATACTAATAATAGTTTAATAATAAAATAAGTCTTCCCTTTTACACTATGGGGCCCATTTTTGTGTAAAATATCAACTTGATCTATCAAAGATTCTGGACCGTAGCGTGGTAATAAGCAATGCTAACACACTCACCTACACACACACACACATATATCGAAAAAATATCATAAAACAACTTTTGGGACCTCAAAACATATAAACATATAAACTACAAAACATATTTGATTCCGTCAAAATCTTGAGATCGAATTTTTTCACAATCACTATGCTTTACTTATAGTAAAGTAAAAAGAATGATGTATTTTGAATAATTCTAATTGTATAAACTGGAATCAATATATTTAATTTGTATAAGGGAACAGGTGAATAATAAACTCTCTGATTTAGAGGTCACTGAAGTCAAGAAAACAAAACAAAAATTACTATTACAAAATGACATATTGCTACAAAGGTCTGGAATGAAGTGTGAGAGGATAGCGAGATATAGGGTGTGAGAGTGAGCAGAAGAAAGAGAGAGCACGTCATGAAAGGGGGTGTATATGACAGGGATGAAGAGGGAGTGGGAGCAAGAGAGGAAATGTGAATCAAAGATGGAGGTAAGCTCCGGAGGGTTTACATCAAACAGTAAACGAGAAAACTGAAACAATCATTTTTTAAAAAAATATTGTTTATAATTATCTAGTACTTATTTTATTAACTAGATAATTATCTTACATTTTGTAATATCTATTTCATATATTATTTATCATCAAACAGTAATGATTTGAATACTTCCTAATTTAAAAATGTATGTACTCTAAATAAGTAAATGTCACACGACTTTTGCAGAATGCTATAAATAATTACTAGAAGTGAATCTCTAATTAATGGGTAGTTGAAAAGTAGCATAAATATGTAGCACAGAATCAAATGGACTCAGAAATATATTTATGCATTGTAAATTTTATTGTAATCACTTTTATTTAGGGATTGGAAAGAAATTATTTTATTTAGCTTTAGATTAGCTTCATAAATTCTAACTTCTAAACTAAAAATGTACATGAACTAATACTTCCTATGATATTGATGGATCTAAAAAAAGTAAAATACAGTATTTATCGTTTAATGTTTAATGTTTCGCAATTCATGCGCAAGTATATATAAAGAAATGATAAAAAATAAAATGATAGGACATAATCGATGAACAAATAGGAATACCTTAGTTTGATGAGACGTGGTTTTCTTCTGCTCTCTCTAGCGAAGCAAGAAGGTGACTGACAAGTTGGGACATGCCTCGAATTAGAGGGTTCAAAAGTTCTCTTACATCCATTCTACCTAGGAAACTACCCCCCACTATACCTTAACAATTGCGTCTTAATCTATTATGAGAGTAAAAAAAATTCTAATAGTATTTCAAGCAGAAATTGTTTAAAACAACCTACTTCTGTTTGTTTATTTAATTCTTTAATTAAAAATTATTTAAATAATTATTAAAATCGTTTAATTATTTAAAAGAAAATAATATGATTTTTTTTTCTTTCAATGATGCAAGTTCAGTGTACTAAAGTAAGAAATAAAGTATGCAAGTAAAGTAAGAAGTTTTTGGAAGAAGTTTAGAGCAAGTAATTACTTCTTTTTTTTTAAGTTTATATAAGTAATGCCGGCCGCCCGCGAGAGACTAGAAGGTTGAAGTCCGTATCAACATTGCCTCTCCTATAAACAGAAGGAGCGGACTAATAAACTCCATTCTTGTCTTCAATCACGTGCGAGCTAGTTTATTTAAATTCCTTTTTTTTTAAAAACCTATTCATTACCCGGACACGCGTAACTGGTGCCGAAACCCGGGAACATTCGCCAACTGTTTAATAGTGTAGTGTTGTGTCCAGTGTAGAAACCAACATGACGAGTAAACAGACAACAGGAGCCGATGTTAGGCTCGCAGTGAAAATAGAACAAGCGAGAGTAGCAAAAGCAGGGTACCTGATGAACCTATTAGATTCGATAAAGAGGTTCGAGGGTGATGCTCGAGAGTTGGACTTGTTCATAGAGAGAATGGACTCCATCAACGAGCAGTTAGTCACAACTCAACTAGACCCAGCTACAGACAAGAACATCAAGACCTACTTCCTCGCCAGGGTCAGCCTTACGGTGATGCTGGAGTTAGGACTTACGTTTTGTGCGGAGTGGAGTGCGGTGCGAGCAGCCCTTAAGGACAGATATGCTGGAGCCGCAAAGCCTGTAGCTAGAAGTGCGCTAAAAATTTTTGAAATGCGGAAGGAGAATGGTGAGACCTGCGCTGAGTTCGGGCGCAGATTGGGGGATGCGACAAGGAAATTAACTATGAAGATAAATGAAAAGTGCACAGACAGTCAAGAAGCGAAATGGAGAACGACGATATATGGAGAGATAGCCAGTGAAATTCTCCTCAAGGCAGCTCCAGAACGAGTGAGAATGGCCCTCCGTATCATGAAGCCCACTAGTCTCGAGGAGACAATTAATGCCATCCGGGAGGAAGAAATGGACCGAGAAGATAACGGTGTTATATACAGAGGGAAGTCAGAAGGAGGATGGGCAGTTGTGACCAGGAGGAGAGTACCTCAGGATAGGCAATTCAGAGCAAGAGCCTATGAGGATCGAGTACAAGGGAGTGGGAGTGGGAGGCTACACGCGAAGAGAGAAGCCAGTAAGAAGAGGATGTTGGGAGTGTGGTGAACTCGGTCACTTCGCGCGAGAGTGTCCGTATTTATATCGCAAGGAGAGACCACGAACGACACAGTATAGACCAACACCAAGAGATGAGCCCATGGAAGTTAACACAACCCGGCGGGAGAAGATGTGGGGCAGGAGAAGACAAAAAGGGGAAGGCTCTTCAGAGGACGGGAGCTCATCAGAGTCAACAGGGTCGGAGCAAGAGACATCGATAGAACGACACGAGCGCTGGTACGAGCGAGGGAAGTGGCCTTCACTGAAAGAGACTCGTGGTGGGAGGATCGCTAGTCGAGAGAAGAGGAAGAAGGATTGAAGGTTAGGCGAGAGGTATATAGGCGAGCAACAGAGGAATAGCATAAGAGGTAAGCTCCCTATATTTTTTTTTCCCAAATGGAAGACTAAGTGTTTGGTAGATACAGGGTCAGATAGCACAATTATGGACAATGAAGTGGCAAAAAGGATGGACAATTATTCAGGGCTGACACCGTGCAACTGCACCTTGGTCACCATGGCAGGAAGGAAGAGCCTGGTAGGCGAATTACAGGTAGAGATGGGAGAATTAATAGGAGAGACCTTGGAGATGAAAGTGCATGTGACCCACTTAGAGACCCAGAAATATGGAGTTATTCTAGGGTGCGACTTTTTGGAGAGAATCAATGCAAAACCTGAGTGTAAAAGAGGGAAGTGGGACATTAAACTAGGAAAAAGGAAATACTTCGTGGAAGGGAGAGTTAAACCAGGGAAGAGAATAACGGTAAACTGTGGAAAAGTGATACCAGGAGAACATCAGGTGAGTGAATTAATGAAAGAATTTGAAAAAGTATTCTATAGTGAAGGACAGAGGTTATCAGCTACAGGTAGGGTCAAACACCAAATAGAACTCCCTGAAGGTACAGTTGTTTACGTGAAACCTAGAAGGTACCCACACCAATTGAAAAAGATAATGCAGGAGCAAATAAAGGAAATGCTGGACCAGGGCATAATACAGAGGTCTAAGTCGCAATTTTCGAGCCCTATTTGGCTGGTCCCGAAAAAGGTCGAGGAGGGTAAACCCCCTAAATACCGGTTGGTAGTAGATTTTAGAGAGTTAAATAAGTACACTAAGCTTGAAAGATACCCTCTGCCAAGGATAGAAGACATACTCGACCATATGGCAGGAGCAACTGTATTCAGTACCTTCGACCTCAAGGCCGGGTATCACCAGATTAGGATGCACCCGAGAGATGTCGAGAAGACGGCCTTTACGTTCGATAGAGGCCACTTCGAATTTTTGAGGATGCCCTTTGGCCTAAAGAATGCGCCTTCCACGTTCCAACGCCTCATGGATGAACTGCTTGAAGGACTGGGAGAAGACTTTACGCAAATCTACATGGATGACATCATAGTGTTCAGTAAGTCAATAGAAGAGCATAAGGAACATGTTACAAGGGTGCTGAAAAGAATAAGGGACTTTGGCTTAAAGGTAGCGATGGATAAAACCCGGTTATATCAAAAAGAGGTTAGATTTACCTTATCTCAGGTGAAGGAGTAAGACCCGACCCTAAGAAGGTTGAAGCAATAGATCGATTACCCTATCCAAAGGGACCCAAAGACATCAGGGCTTTTCTAGGTATGATAGGTTTCTATAGAAGGTACGTAAAGGACTTTGCAGCAATCACGAACCCCTTGACAGACAGTTTAAAGAAAGGAAAGAAGTTTATACAAACAGAAGATCTAAGAGAAGCAGTGGAGCAGTGTAAGAAGGCGTTGCGGGGCCCGCTGTTGCTCCAATTTCCTGACCTAAACAAACCATTCATTGTAATGACAGATGCCAGTCAAGAAGCTATCGGGGGAGTCTTGATGCAGGAAACTATCCAGGGAGAGCGACCAATAGCCTACGCCAGCAGAAAATTATCACCAGCAGAAAAAAGGTATAGCACAATAGAAAGGGAAATGTTAGGCATAGTGTGGACTGTAGAACATTTCCGACCCTACCTTTTTGCGGCTGAGTTCACTATTAGAACAGATCATAGGCCCCTAATGTGGATCGGGAATTTAAAGGAGAAGTCAGCCCGGATAGCAAAGTGGAAAGAAAGGATAGCTGCATACAACTTCAGGGTCCAGCACGTAAAGGGCGTTGATAATCAAGTAGCCGACTGTTTGTCCAGAAACGTCAACGTCATTACGAGAAGTAGTACGAGAGAGCCAAGTACCTCCAGGGACGTGCGAGAGTTCTTCGCCAACTGGACACCAGACGCAGATGAAGACCAAGAACAACGAAATGGACCGGAAGCTGAGATTAGTCAGGATATAATAAACAACAAGAGAAATCAAATAATTATAAAAGACGACACAGAAGAAATAATAAACACCCAATTGCACAAATATGGCCACTTAAAAATAAATATTATTACAGGAGGAACGAAAGCGAACAACGAACAATTAAGTACAGTCATAAACCAACTAACAGTGCCAGGAAAGGTATACCATTTCTTTATAGAATCTCAAGAACTTGAAAATAGACTACTACGACTAATTCAGGAAAGAGGGCTGAGACAAGGAGCTCATTTCATAATCTGTAAGAACCAGGTAGAAACGGTAGAAGACGAAGAGCAGCAGAAAGAGGTCATCCTAAATTATCACAGGGGAAAAACCAACCATCGTGGTGTCACAGAGACCCTTAAACATCTACAGAGGTCGCATTACTGGCTCCAAATGGGCAAGAGGATAGCCCAAGTGATAAAGGACTGTGAAATATGCAAAAGGAGGAAGTATGAAAGAGTACCACTTGTACCTCCATTATTACAAAGTCAGACGCCCGAGGGACCCTTTGAGGAGCTAGAAATTGATATATTTACATACGACGGAAACAAATATTTAACAACAATAGATAGACTAACGAAGTTAGCCTCAGCATGGCCACTAACAAGTAAATCAAGTGAAAGTACAGAAGAGGCATTGCTGTCGTATTTGGCCACGTTTGACTGCCCGAGAACGATCTATATGGACAGAGGGCGAGAGTTCAACAACGTTAAAATAAAAACCCTGTTAAAAGAATTCAATATAAACCCCCATTGGTGTACACCGGGTCATCCAAGGTCCCACGGAGCAATAGAGAGACTACATAACACTCTAACGGAACACTTGCAGTTATTGGCTGATGCAAAAAACATAAAGGGTCATGTGGCAATGGCCAGAGCGGTCCTAGCATACAACAATAGTATTCACTCGACCACAGAGGCAACACCATTTGAATTGCGGAAAAAGGAAGCGGATCCACAAAGGTTACATAATAGAGTCAAAGCAGCAAAAGAAAGATGGACCAAACAATATAATCAAAGGAAAGCAGAAGAAGCAGTAGGGTTGATACAAGAAGGGGACTTCGTATATAAACTGAATAGGCAGAAGCGAAGGAAATCGGACCCGAGATACGTAGGGCCATACGAAGTACTCGCAACGTTACCACGGTACAGAGCACAGATATGGAGGATAGGAACGGACACCCTGAAACAAGAAATAGTTCATTTTCAGGAACTGCGACGGGTGAGAAGGAAAATCCCACCAATGGTGCGAACGATATAGTGTAGTTATGTGTGTTTACCTTTGTTAATTTTGTTATTTTTGTTGTGTACAAATAATCATAGAAGTTCATCTTTTGTTATTTCTGTAATTTCTATAAACAATGTTAATTCAGTTACTTGTGTGGACGTCATTTTATTTTTGAATGTTAAAACATTATATTCATTTCTTATGTTTAGAGTCAAGTTTTGTTTTGTTATTTTATGATATAACTCAGACACTTGTACGGAGAGCATTGTTGATAAGGACTGGGAGGGGGCAGTAATGCCGGCCGCCCGCGAGAGACTAGAGGGTTGAAGTCCGTATCAACATTGCCTCTCCTATAAACAGAAGGAGCGGACTAATAAACTCCATTCTTGTCTTCAATCACGTGCGAGCTAGTTTATTTAAATTCCTTTTTTTTTAAAAACCTATTCATTACCCGGACACGCGTAACTTATATATTAATAGCATCATTCACATAAAATACAAGTCATATTTTTACAACCATTGTAAATTAAAAGAAATCTGGAGAGGCCTACACTAAACTTTACAATAAGTAAGCTCAATATCAAACTTCTTGGGTGTATAATACATAATGTCCCATTTAGGCATAATATAAATCACTAAATGTAAGAAGTTTATAGTCTTTCATTTCTAGAGGTAGTACAGATAGTGAATTGTGTACACCACTGATGCGTATAATATCATTAGTATAACTAGAGGCGGTAATAGAATTTTTGAAAAGCGAAAGTGTAGATTTCGTGTTACGAAATAATCCCTTACAGGAGAACATGGCTTTTGCTCCAATAGCCAGTTGATCTCTTACATAGCCAATTTGACCTCCTTTTACAATGAAGACTTAAAACTTACTCATTTAAAAAATGACTATTTTCCTAATTTACATACATTGAGAAATATGGTAAAATAAAATGTCGTTTTAAGATAATTTTTAAATTAAAATGTAGGATAATTACATTTATTATGCTTCAAAGAATATTTTCAATTTTGAATTATGTTTTATATTTTTGATCTTTCATTGAATGATTATACTGGGAATTTTATAGCTTCCTGGTATTTAATAAATACCACCTTTCTTTATCTTCGTCCAAAATCAAGTTTTTACTCTCAGCGAGTGTAAATCTTTCCCCTCATTCAAATTTAAAGCCGGCTTTTCAGTAAAATTTGAAACTTTTATTGCTGGTAGCTTCAAACATTTGAAAATAATAGATACGAACTATTACTAGAATACGGAAGATCCTTACTCTAATAAACTTGAGTTTAGGAAAACTTAGGACTCCCACTGTAGAAGCAATCTTCATTGTGTGGTATCACAAAGGGCCAATGCTCGGACCACGTGTATTCCCTTGTGAGACTGCCACTGCAACCTAACCTAACCTAAAGCATTTTGTGTGACAAATTCATCATACCATCGAAAGCATCAGAAAATATATGTTTGATTGGCGTTGATTTTTTACGTGTAAGAAGTTTATCCTTTTGCATCTGATATTAAGTTATTAAATTATTTAATAATTGTTCATTAAACCTCTAAAATTCAATTTTATTTCAGTAGAATCGCCTAAAAAAGTTGTTAAGTCAATGTAAATAAATGTAAGCAAATACGAGAAGTATAGCCAAAAAACCATTAGTGCAGGATCAATATCCAGCTGTTATAGTTTTACTGCTCTTTGCCATACTTAAAATTTTTAAAATAATTTTTTTTAAAATGTTGATTACGTTCAAATTTTTTGCAAAATTTCATTGTTTTTTATGAGCTATTCAGCGTCAAAAAAACATTTTCAACAATATAAAATGTACTCTAACGCTCCTTTAGTTAATATATATTTGAAAAAAATTTTAGAAAATGTTTTTTGACGCTGAATGGCTCATAAAAAACATTTTCTAAAATATAAAATGTACTCTAACGCTCTTTTAGTTAATGTATATTTGAAAAAATTATCTCATCTCATTCTTCACATAAAGTTCTATTTTTAGGTATAGTTTAATTTTGATCCGTTAAAGGGTATTACTTGTATTGCTCTCATAAGCTTTCAGATTGAATTATATGTCAAAATTCTTAATTTTGAGTCTTGAAAAAAAATTCAAGACTCTAGAATTAGTAGTTTAGGGGAAGAAAATATTGTCTAAAAACATGCTTTTGGCAAATAAGTGACTTTCTCCATCATGGATAATTGCTACCAAATACTAGGGCACATCTACACTATGAGACCCTTTTTAAAGTAATATATCAATTTGATCCATCAATGATTCTGGAGCGTAGCCTGGCCACAAACTTTGGATACATACTGACACACCCACCCACATAATAATACACACACACACACACACACACACACACACACACACACACACATACACACACAGGCATCATCAAAAAAACTTCATAAAACGACTTCTGGGACCTGAAAACATGTAATTCCGTCAAAATCTCGAGATAAAATTCTTTTACGATCACACTTTTTTCATATTACTTCAAAAACTGATTCAATTTACTTCACCTATTGATAATTGGTTAAGAATACAATATATTAAATTCATTAAAATATAGTAACCAACAGTTGGCTGGACAAATAATGATATCGGTACTCTAGTGTAGAATATGTCAAAACGGTGTTTCACTCTTCTCACAATTATAAAACAAAAAATTTAGTGCATAAATCACATAAGCACTACGAATAAAAATTTATGTATTTATTGCTGTATAATTTGGTCCAGTCCACATTTTATTTTTTATTTTATTTATTTTATTTTTTTTTTATTTTTATTTCTGTAGCGTGTCCGCAAACTCTTGATTACACACCCACTAATGAACATATACACTGATCAGAAAACATCAGAGAAGAACTTCATGGATCTCAAGCATGTAAATCCGTTAAAATCTTGAAATCAATTTTTTATAGTTACCATGTTTACTTATACTAAAGTAATACTAATAGTTAAGTAATAAAACAAGAGTTGATTGACTAGGCATTTCTTATGATATTAGGTTCTCACCTAATATCATAAGAAATGCCTAGTCAATCAACTCTTGTTTTATTACTTAACTATTAGTATTACTTTAGTATAAGTAAACATGGTAACTATAAAAAATTGATTTCAAGATTTTAACGGATTTACATGCTTGAGATCCATGAAGTTCTTCTCTGATGTTTTCTGATCAGTGTATATGTTCATTAGTGGGTGTGTAATCAAGAGTTTGCGGACACGCTACAGACCACACCGTTTGATGGACCAAGTACATATTTCAATAAGTTGTATAGGATGTGCTTTGTTTTGAAGTAATACTGAATAATTTGAAAGCACCCTTTTAGCTAAAATACGTTTTTAAACACTTTTTTTTCTCTTAAACAACTAATTCTATAGTGTTGAAACATTGAAATTATAATGGAAATTATAATATCGTTAACAGAAAAAAATTTAAAACCAGAAAATTTTTTAATAACCAGAATTGTCAGTTACACTATATATTTTAAATTTTTTACCGTACGGTTCATCTGAAGTCAAAACATTGAACAGATAGTAACAAAATTATACAATTAAATAGATCTTTGGGAAGATGTGCTAAATAACTATTTATCAATATTTTACAACACCAACAACTTTCATTAATCACTAAAACGAAACATTGTCCAAAAAATTAACCAAAAATTAGTTTTCTAAAAAAATTTTCAATAACTTTGAATCTCACTAAAGAGGAATTAAGCTATATAAAATGTGAAAACTCAACATAGAATAATAAAATATCTGCTCTAATTTTCCGATTTCTTTCCATTGACTAAATTTTTTTAACAAAATAGTCGGTGATATTTCACTTGTAAGGTTTAATGAAAAATATTTCAAGATATTTCACACAGTTAATATTATATATACAAGCAATAGAATTCATTAAATTATAAAAAGAAATGCTAAAGATACTCGGATGTACCTGATGCCAAAACACAAATGTTATTTTGACTTTTCTAACCAATATAAAACTTGAGTGGCCTATACTAAACTTTACTGTAACCAAATATAATAGCAAACTCATTGACAGTCAATTGAGTTTTTGTTTATTTTAATTAAACTAATGTTCTTAAGTATAAAATACACTATAATAGAGAATTATAAAAATAATAGAATCAATTAGTATTTTCATTTAATAATATTAATTACTAAAATATTAATTAAAAAAATAATAAAATAATATATGTAATAATTTAATATTATATCATTAACTTTGTTTTAGCTATAAGCATTTTGTTAGTTGCAAGAACTTTAAAATCGTTGATAAGAACAGACAAGCTCTTATTATTCGTATCAAACTGAGGGTCTGAGAGACACAGAAGTGCGCAGTTACACCATTACCTGACCCACCGAGCTTTCTATTTGAATCACCAGAAAACCTTGTTGATAATTCAATAGACAAGATATTTTTTTTTATTAGGTATTGCCTTACTATGACTTATGAGCTTAAATATTGTCGAAGTAATATTGCACTAATAACAACAAATATTAAGGTATATCTCTCACGGCATGGTAAGTTTTACAAGGTTTTGTACACAAGGGTTTACATGGTAAAAAAGGATTTTCAAATTACAAAAAGCAGCTATATCAAAAACTTTTGTTAACGAAATAAAAACATCTTTAATAATGAAATGAGTTACTCCAGACTGCTACAAGGATATGAAGAGGCTTTTTGTAATATGCTCTTGAATCTATCAAATTAGAACTAATACATAGATGTATTAATCCAGGAACTATATAATGGATTACAAATGTCAAATGCAAGAATATTTAAAGCAAGTTTTAGACTTACCACAGTTGAAAATGTGACTACTAAGGCACTTTACAGTAGGATAACCTACTAGGTACTCTACATAACCAACATTACTTTAATAAGCAGATAAAATCAATTATTTCAAAGTTCATAATATCTACCATAGTGATTAATACCCTTTTAGGGTATGAAATTAACAATTTAGTGGGCGATAATTTTTCTACTTGCCTCAATGAACAATTTCCTAAGTGTACAACTTTTCGTAATTTATTTATATATGTATATATATAAAAAAAAGTTCTATTTTCTCTTTATTCTTATATTGTTGTCTGTATTTCGTTATAGTTCTCTTTGTTATATTTTCAATATGTTTTCTACACTTAGTTTTAGAGGAAATGTAAAGATCCAGTCTAACCTTTAGGAAAAAAAATATCAAAGAAATGTACCTGCCTTCCAATATGAAACTGATGTACACTCCATACCCTCACCCACTTCCATCCTATTCCCAGTTAGTTGTACCACAGACACTCATACGTAAATTTATTTTTTTTATTTTGTTCTATATTTACTTTGTACTATAGATAACTCTCTGATTATTGTATTTTTTAGTTAATGCCTGAAGAAGAACACTACGTGTTCAAAACGCGTTGTTTATACGATTAAATTTTTATATGTGGAGACCATTTTAATAGCGTTTTACCCGACAGTCAGTAAACACCACATAATAACTGATTGCACTATGACGTTAGAATTTACCTTATAGTATATATTTACCCAACATACTCTACCTTATGGTGGTTACATTCAAAGAAAGGAATTTAATTAGGGACTGCAAGATCAAATACTAAAACCTTCTAATTGCACAAGTAGTGATAACAGAAATCAATAAAGAATGTTCTTAAGCTCCCCATTTTTCATAAATTGAAGAAGTATCAAATATAAAATAAAAGAAAAACTTCCAAAAAGCGAAGGACCTTTAATCCTTTGTCATTTTATAATAAAAGAACAATGAGAATGTATAAATAATTTAAAGTGAAAGGCACCAAATGAATTGAAATGCAGGTTATCTTTGTAATTAAATATAAATATTATAATAAGTTTTCTATAAATAAACAAGCTACTTTTTTAAAAAAATGTATCTCTTACTACTAATATAAAATAATACAAATTAAATTTAAAGAGATAAAATAACAAAATGAGATAAAAATCAGTCTGTAAATAGCTTATATTAGAAGGAAAATCAGAATTCCCTTGTTCACTGACGTCATGTGGAAAATTGAGTCAGTCTTTATACATGAATGTTTAAGAGTGAATTTCATGGTGTTTTTTTTTTATTTTACCTATCATGCATGTTATAGTGTGAAAAAATAAAAAAATGTACTTTACTGCGTGCAATTAAGGTGGTGCACATGCATAATTTCAAATTTCTATTATTTTGGAAATTTATTTCTTTCATACGATGTTGTGTCGATGTCGTATGTTGTGTAAAATTTGATTATGACCTCTTTATGACCGCTTTGGAGTGTTTAAGTTTTGTTATTCTTAAATCAGTCACGCTTTTATAACGCTACAGTGTAGTAGTTGTTAGGGCACCGGCTTCATATCTATGAAAATTTCCAACGATTCAGCACTTACTGAATAACAACTACAAAAGATATTATTTCCCAAATTATTTTATCATAATTTACAGGAAAGATGTTTCATTCTTCTTTAATTTTTATTAATAACCTCTTTAGTAATTACAATAATAACATCATGTTTCATTATTTCGTAATAGAGAATCATTCCTAATGAAATCCTGCAATAGGAAGTATTAGCTTGATATGGTTAGTTCAAACAAAAAACTTTTTTCTTCCCATGTTTTTTCCGATCAATTGAACTTTTTTTTACCAGAATGACCCACACCATTCATAGAATGACAATTGTAATAGAATGTTTAACACATGTACAATGCCCGTACATACAAGCTGGGTTCAATAACAAGAGAGTTCTGCCTCGGGAATGAAAATTTATAGTAATTAGTTAAACTGAATATATTTTAACTTATTTTTTTTATTTTAATTGAATTGTATACTTATATTTTAAAACATGTAAACTTATATGTATGCTTCTTCTACTCTCATAGGTCAAATATACTATTGTAAGCATTAAATAAATGAAAGGAATCTCATGTCGTAAGTTACCTGTCCAAGAACGGTGAATCCGTGCTTCTCAGCGATGGTGGCTGCTGCAAGGGCTCCGCCCTCAATTCGAGCGGCCCACTGGGACGTGTACAGTTGGCTGGCGGATGTAAGCACCCCGAGCAGGGCTCCGAAAACGACGAAGAGCCCCCCGGTATCCACAACCATCACTAGCCCATTACTGCAAAATAACAAACTGGCTTAGTCAAACTATGACACAACTTTACATAACATTCTCCAAATTTCAAAAACAAACAAGCATATCACTGTGATTGACCAATTGTCACTTGTGAAAATTGTCTGTAAGACTCTACCGTTTTCCGAGATGATCTGAGAAGGAAAAAACAGCACAAAGATGAATGGAGGCCAGAATTCCACCTGGGATCTACATTTGCACCCACGTGGGTAGTAATAATAATAACTATTCAATTATATATAGGTTAGGTTAGGTTGCAGTCGCAGTCCCACAAGGGAACACACACTTAGGCCGAGCATTGGCCCTTTGTGATAACACACAATGAAGATTGATTCTACAGTAGGAGTCCTAAATTTTGCCTAATCTGTATTTAGAATAGGGATATTTAACGAGTACCTGACATCGCACAGGCTCGGGACCGACAGTTTAAGGTCCTTCTCCGAGGGACGACGTGCTCAGATTTATTCACCTCCCGCATGAATAAATCGAGGTCCAGGTGGGGATCGAACCCCGGTCCTATCAGTTCAGAGGCGAGCACGTAACCACTGAGATAGCCTGACCCCTTAATTATATATAAATGACCTGTCCAATGACCAATGCGGTCATATCTTTTTCTTCTTCTTTTAATTCCAACGAGATTCATGTCCATACTTCTTCCTCCTCCACCTCTATTGATAGTGTCTACCGTCTAAACTGTACCAGTGTGACACATTTTATGTCGGTTTAGAAGCCACAATATTAAGGCTACCTATGTATAAGTTATTAGTCAGTTTGGCTTGTACACTAACCGTTACGTTTCACGCTACTTCAAATAGATTCAGTTTTATCTGAATGTTATAGAGTCAAAATACTAAAAGAGGTTCTTTGACACAATAGATTTGTCACTTCAAGATCTTCTGAAGAAGTTCTGATTCCTAAGAGTTATGGTAGTTTACATTCAGCTATCAATCTGGACTGTTAAACTATATTTTGAGATCCATAAATTAATTATATATATTTATTTAGTAATTAATTTACTTATCAATTAAATGTGTTTTAATTCAGTTAACTACAATCTACTAAACTGTTTATAAAATAGACGTTTTCATATGAATATAATTTTAAGCTTGGTTTTTAGACTTTGAAATTATTTCAAATTATTAATTGAAAAATACTTACTCAACAATTCCAGATAGTGATAAATTCCTTTGATTAAAAGAAGAGGTAATCTGCTTAATTAGAAAACACTCTTTGACCAGTAGTAATGAGAGATAGTGAGAATATCTGAGGAGCCAATGCTTCTCTAACAAGGTCCTCTCCTACAACTTTAATCTAGTCTTATCTTGTTGCTCAAAGCAAACATCTCAAATTAACATCTCAGCGTAAAACGTGATGTGTGTATTATCATAGAAGTTTATGCATAAGCATTAACCGTCAGGGAATAGAACAAGCTTTCGAAACAAACGATAAAACAAAAAGAAGAGTATTCTATGATGTTGCAAAATCCTTATCCCTGTATGAGTGATAAATCATTGAATGTATTAAGGGTTTGGTATTGTATATAATGCACTATTTCCATTGTATGCAATCCAAAGTATGGAAGGCAATATGTGTACAAGATATACGTTAGTGCTATAAGGTATGTTGATTGGAGTGGAGTTTTGGTGGGTGGAGGTTTTATTGCATACGAGGAATTGGGATCAAGATATTTTTTTTTGAACTGTTCCTTTTTTTTATGTTTGTTTGTCATAAACCACTGACCCTTATCTTCCACCAACTGAAGATTCAGTAGGATTAGGGTCCGGACTTCTACGAGGGCTTGTAAAAGACCTGTCGGTATCGTAGGGGAGGCCTGTGCGATATTCCTTTTAGGTGGTCCCACGTGCCACGCCGTTGATGTTGGACTTGTAGTGGCTCTGATTCATTACCCAGGCTATGTAGACTCCCTGGGAGGCACTGTATGAGAACCAGTTAATCTTCTCAGGTGGTCGCCCGTAAAGTAAATATCTAGAACTCCTTTATTCACCAGTAGAAAAGGAGCATTGATGACAGTTGCTCAAAACTGGAATTCATTCTAAATGAGCCCAGGCCCAGGGTGATGGGTACTCCACTTTGGAACCAAACGAACCTTAAGAACTGTAGATGCGGTCAAACTATTAAGCGGAATTAAGAGATAGGTATTCTTATTGCTGTTGAGCTTTTTAATGTCACATTGTGAGTACCACAGCTCCAAAATTGACTCTAAACTTTAAAAAACTATTTTTTTAAATATAAATTATTGTTTAAATCAAAAAGGGAGAGTTTTTGTATTGCCCTTCAATTGTCTTAATGTTCCTTAATGAACATAATTGTTTGACATTTTCATTGTTCATACAAAAAGCAATTAAAAAAATTGGTTTGCACAATTTTCATATTTCAATAAAAATTATATCGAAGAGTGCCCATTAATATTTTTTTTTTTTTGAAATAAATGGGCAAATAACTCCGAATAACTTTTTTGAAGTTAAAACACAGGAGAAAAAACTTGGCTAAGAGAATTAGGATTCAAAGAATCCAATCTGACATTCTGCTGCCTGACTTCATAGTTAATAGTTCAAATCAAATTAAAAAAAGGTGAAATAAAATAAAAAAGTTACCAGGTCGTCAGATCCTACAATAAAAATTGGTTTTTGTTTCTCAAATATGAGTAAAATTGAAACACCATACCAATCGCTAATTTAAATTAATTCAAATTGGATATTTTTCTTTAGAATAAATAAGCCATTTCATTGTCTGTAAAACAGGACGTTTTTCAATTGATCTAAGGACCTCAGATTGATTGAAAGGTCATGTAGAGGGAGAGAGGGGGAGAGAGAGGGAGAGAGAGCGAGAGAGAGAGAAAGAGAGAGAGAGAAATAGATGTAGTATTTTGATTGATATTTTAAATGTTCGAAACAAAAATAGTTCCATTTCACGAAGAGAATTCCATGTAGAATGAAAATAATAATTTTAAATATTAATTATGGATAGTGTGCAGCTCCTTTGAGTGATCTGCATTAGCACTACACCATCCTTCCATTAGCAATACTCATAAAAAATAATAGTAAAACCTTAAGAGTGCATGTAAATTAATCCTATTAAAACTTTAACTAGAATAAATTTTAATTAATCATTAGCAATATGCAGTTCTTATAACATTAACAAATAAACAAAGTTAAGTTACATACAAATGATACAGCTTAATCAAATAACCATACCAAACAAAACCAATTAATAAATTAATTAATGATTAATAAATTATTATGAATTATTATAATATAAATTATTATAATAGTAAATTTCTATTTACTAAAAACACAACTGGAAAGTGATTTTTTAGTTCATTTCAAAACACAGTTATTGACTTTGTTTCACAATTGATAGTAAAGTAAATATTGCGGTGAAATTTTCTTTCAACCATTATATATGTGTATAATTTAAAGTATACTTAAAACCCATTGATTTTTTATGGCGATAAAGCTGAGAAGCTTTTTAAAAAGGGTATATTTGAAAATGGGTGTTATGGTTTAACTGCTCCAACTCAAAATATTTATTGAAAACTAAATTTTAATAATACTTCTCAGATAAATTTCTATAAATTAGGTTGCCAAATTTTATGAAGAATAGCTGAGGTTGTTTTTTTAATTTTGTATTATTAATAAATAACAGGAATCAATTGTCTAACAAATTGAACAAGTTTGCAAGTACTGAAGAAAAATTCCATTACTTGAAATGCACATTGAAGCTCAGACCACTTCAGCGTTAGAAATTTAGATGAGAAATACCCCAACATATTTTTTAATAGCGGTAACTATTAACAGATAGGTTTGACCAGGTATGGTATTTAAACAAACATAGTTTAGAAGTATCCAATTTGTATAAATTTGATTAATTCAATTCTTCAACACATCCTAAGCTGCTGGAGAATACTATAAAGCGTATCAGATCAGATTCTCTCTTGAAGATACACAACGTGAAAAGCCGCATTGGTGGCTATATCTCCGATAAACTAGGTAAGACGGACTTT
The DNA here is from genome assembly GCA_026182355.1 of Hermatobates lingyangjiaoensis. Lineage (NCBI taxonomy): Eukaryota > Metazoa > Arthropoda > Insecta > Hemiptera > Hermatobatidae > Hermatobates > Hermatobates lingyangjiaoensis. The sequence goes on along the minus strand of JAPFBL010000136.1, from coordinate 2,356,525 downwards.
TAAAATAATATCACATCAGTCCACTTGGATGGATTATTAATAAAAATAACAACCAATAAATTCGATTGTTTAACCTTACATGAAAGGGAAAACTTGTTGAATACTGATGAACTCCACAGCTATTGTAAAATTTAAAGTTTTTGAAAACACAAGGGTTATGTTTTGAAAATGAGTTAAAAAAGTAAGACAGTTATTCTTTATCTAAGTCATCATATCATAATTCGCTACTATAAAATCTAAATCAATGTCAATTGATGAAATGCAGTGTCCAAAATAATATTATTTCTTCAATAAAAAAAGGTAATTTGTACAATAGAAAAATAAGGTGGAGTGATATTTAGTTTACTAGAAATTACTATTCTGATATGGTATATTAACTGTGGGAAGCAGCTGCTCCAAATTGTTTCGATAAATTATTACTTTTCTTATTTATAACTGCTCAGTACAAATTTAAACCCAAAAAATCTCACAATATCCAGAAAACAAAATGAATAAAGACTGAATTGTATAAACAATTCAAACCAATATACCTGAAAAATCAATTATAAGACGACAATATTAAGAGGTTTCCCAGAACCAAGTAGGAACCATCCAAGGTTCCCTGGTGACCACATATGAAACATATATCCCACAAATTGAGAATAGCTCAATTGTATTACTCGACTTGAATAGGGGCATAAAAAAGAACTGAGTAAAGCGCAAAACAAAACAGATATTTTAGTATTAAGCCATGAGTGATGAATAAAGTATTTTTAGAATCAAGCTGTGTGTCGTGGGTCCAAAATTACGATTAAATTGCAAACACATACTGAAAGTGTGTATATATTGGTCTGTTTCATTCCCAGAAAAAATTGGGAGAACTAATTAATAACCTTTTGGCAATATAAAAGGAAAATCTGAATACGTATGCTCATGCGTACTCAAATAAAATGTATGCGTATCTATAGTTAAGTTAATATATTTTATAATAATTATTATATAAATATCAGTAATAAATGTTATTATGCATGGTAATATGTATATACAATGTTGGAATTAATGAAACCCTCTGTTTTTTTTTATTTATCATAAAATCTTGCTGAAACATTCCTCTAATCCTCGGGATTTGTTACATTTTAAGGCCTCTTGATAGATAATTGTTGACTTAATCAGACAGGATCAAGCGTGAATTGAATGTATACGCCAAGTGGCAAACAAATAAACTCTGCTCTTGAGAGAAGTAAACTGCATGTTTGATTTATGTATTCTGCCAACTCTGTTTTTGCTTTGCTACGAATACCTAACCAACTTCGATATCTTTAACTTCACTAAATCTATAACAATATACCTTGAAACCTCAACAATATAATGTATCAAACAGTTTTAAAGCAATGTGACATTAAAGTTATTTATTATAAGTTTTACTGTAAATCCTTTTCATGTTTTAATTTGTTTTTAAAAAAATTGAACTTACATATAGCTACAAATAAATTATTGAATTCTAAAAATATTGAATGAACAGATTATTGTATGTAAGTTAATAATGCATCATGGTTTTAGTGATTTATATTTTTTCCAAATTTATAACGTTAATAAAATATATGTTGACTCTAGGAATGTATGTCTTATGAATTGCAATTGCGAAAATCTGCCTCAGCTAGTCAATGACTATTCTTACCTAACTGCCCTACCGGTATTTGATTGCGTCAGCAGACAGAGTAGGACCATTAGTCAGTCTAAATGTATTAGTATTATATAGTATTAGAAAATACTATCGGTACCATGGGGCCGGGGCTGCCCATGAACGACTTCATTTGATTGTCCCGCATATCTCGTCTTTGGTCTTGGATTCGTGGTGGCTGTGGTTCTTCATCCAGAAAGAGATAACCTTCCTGGAAGTTGCAGTGAAAGAAGCAGTATCTCCTCTGGAGGTTCCCCCCAGAGCACAAGTGGAGCTAGACCCTCGACCTTTAAAATTCGGTAAGGTCCAACAGTTGGCAGATGGACTTGAAAACTGGTACTCACTTAGGTAAGGCCTGGTCCCGGGTTAGTGGGCACTTCCCTAAGGAGGGACGACCGAATCCTATTGGATACTCAGGTAGTGCTAAAACTGATGACGTACAAGGTGTGTGCCATCTCTATTTTTGTTACCTCTATCTGTGCGCGATGAAGTCTTCGTAAAAACACTTACAGTACAGTGACTGGTGAAATATAAATTTTAAAATATAATACGTCATGTACTAAATATGAAAAATTTATTTGACTTAATAGCACATCTTTTTTTCTTCATTATTAAAAGTTTTTTTTTTAAATACTGATTTAAAATCGTCATTATGTAGAGCTACGGGTGAAATAATCTATGATATTCCACTAAAAACTTAAAAACTAAAAATAAAAAAAAAGTGGTCACTATTATAATTATTATACTATATATTAATGAATAATATAATAGCAAAATATATAAGTAGTAATATATAGTAATACTAATAATATATAATAGTAATTATATACTATTATACTAAATGTTACGTTGAAGAATTTACAAATAATTTCATTAAGCAAATTTCTCAATAATTTATAAATTTTAGCAATTTTAATTTATTAGACCTTTTAATTAGACCAACTTGAAAACTCGATCGATAAGAAGTCAAAATGTACACTGTCTTAATCTTCTTATTTCATCGCTTTGTACCGAGCTGAGGGGATCAGCTTTAGTTGATAGAAGCAGCATCTTTAATTCCATTTCTGAAAAGCTCTTCTTGTTACAAAATAAATTAAATAGCATTTATCATATTAAGATAGCCTTTTTAAGATTACTGTTCTAATAAAATGGAGTTAGATAAAATTTAGATGTGATATAGAATTTACCTGCTAACTTCGCTGGATAATAATGAAAATAAGTGCAATTGAACAAATACTCCATAGACTACCACTAAGAGTAAAACATCATAAGTGTGGTTGTTGGCAACAAATAATAATTTCAAAACAACATAACTGGAACTACTAAATTTTACATTATATTTAACATTTTTACATTGAATGTAAAAAAAATTTTCACATTTTTTTTTGGAAAAATTATCTTACGTTAGCGTAATTTTACGTGAGTTTTTATTATTTCATGAACATAATTTCCGTATATCTATATTTTAAAAACAGAATACTGCCAATAATATCACTATGAACAGCGCTTTCCTTCCTGCTGTAGATGTTGTCAGTTAGTTGAGGCTCTTCATTGACAAACGCTTGACTTGGAATCCCCATACTCGAATGAAAAGACTTGAACTAAAACGACGCTACTTATTACTGTACAGACTTCTCGGGAAACATTCAAAATTGACACTCCACAACAAAGTGCTGTTGTATAAAACATTACTGCGACCGATTTGGACTTTATAAAATGCAACATTTATAAAATACAATCATTACTATCAAAAATCCTGCGTACTATCACTAATGCACCTTATTATGTCACAAACCACACTCTTCATAGAGACCTAAAAATCGCTTTTATACATAATTTAGCCATTGATCGTTACAAGGCGTTTCATACCATACTTCCTCTCACCCAAATCCACTCCTACAAAACCTTGCTCCTTCATCACCTTTCCAAAATCCCCCAAGACGACTTAAGAGAAGATGACCGAGGGATCTACAGCCGTGACAATCCAGAATCAGGAAACGAAGTGAAAAGTTGAACCAGTGGGTTTCATCCTCTACTCATGGTTCTCAAAGTTATTTATATTACTCACACTACATATGCCTGTTAAGCAACATATGCATAGTTGTATATTTAAATAAATATGTTAAAAAAATAGTCAAAACCCAAATGAAACACTAGATGCAGAAAACTTCAGGTGAGGGGTTGAGAAGAGTGGGAGGAAAGAGTGGTATTTTAAAAGGGTGAAAGCACTTTTAAAGGGTGACCTCGTAACGAAAGTATCAAGTTTGAAGAGACCGTTACTAATGTTTATAATATTTGATCTATTAAATTTAATTAGAGGTGATTCAATTATAAGACGTAAGATTCAATTACAATTCAATTGTAAGGATTGTAGAGACGTTTCTGACGGAGACCTCTTGTTACGGTTGAAAGATCTTAGTATTGTTTTCCCGTTTCATATTGTGGTTTAATCATTGATTGTTATTTCATGTGTTTATGTGAAATCATTATATATATATATATGAGTTTAAAATCGTAGGAAGGTAACACACAGAGTAAAGGAATACACTTACAAACTCAAACATTTGGATAATCCATTTTTTGAAAATAAGAGAGAGGGAGAGCAAGCACGCTGTAGACGCAACGGCAAGTAACACAATGGGACAAGTGAGGCAATTTCTTCGGCCACATAGCTTTGTGCCAAAAGTATCAGGTGTAGGGCGATAACGTTTAAAATTTCTATGGGAAAAAGGTATTAACAAGAGTGGAGGGCTGTCTAAATAAGATACGGGGCGATTTGGTGAATATATTACAAGTAGTAGGGAAGGATGACAGAAGAAGGAAGAGTTTCTTGATAACCAAGCGTAATTTATTGAAAATTGGAAAGAAGGTTGTGGTGAGGAAGAGGCTATTATCGTTCGAAATACAATCATTACGAGGTGTATGATTGATTTCAGTCGCGTTCAAGAAATATTTGTTTCAATTGACTGATTTGGTGACGTTTGTCTTGAACATGATGCAAATTCTGTGGATGCATCTTCTAAAGGAACGTGGAATAAATTTCTTAATATGAGTCAGGTGACAACTGATAAAATGAGATTTTGTTGGGGATTGGTAGGTTTTGTGTACGTGGAGGTAACCTAACTGTCTTTGTCAATATATATAAGTGTGTGTTTGTGACTATCATCACTGATATGTTACTTTAACTTTTTATATTTTTTTACTTCAAATACAATTATAATGGGAAGTAACTGTTATTACATTCAAACATAAGACCAAAACATCAAACATAATCATTTATTAGTTTGTTACTATGATGTAATATTTCATAATCTTATATTAATCCAGTTTATGCCATAATTTATTTTTCAATATTTACACATGATTATACGTTTTTTGAAAAAAATAATATTGAATTGTTCTCTTTAAGATGAATTAATCTTGTAGGTCTAATGTGAACTAGTTGGTTAACTCAACGATCTGGATTAACAACCATCTCTTTATGTATATAAATTACTAAAAGGAATGGTCGGAGACCAAGTTTCAATCAAACTCTAAGTTTTAATAATGCCATTTAATTAAACTCTGTTTCAGTAAAATATTTCAAATAAAGCAGTAGGTCTTCCTCAGAAGGGTAGAACTACAATGAACACCAGTGGTTTGGTTTTGTTGAGCGATATTAGTTTCACTTCTGAATCACTTAGCGCGGATAAATTCGTAATTAGAATAGTCCGTAGTCTCGTTTCCCATGAACTTATAGTGCTCAGCGGTCCCCTTAGAAACATGAAAATAATAGTCTGAAAATGTATTCAATATTACATTTCTCAAGAAATATTTTGAGGCTTCATTCCCTAACCACTAACTCTACTGCCCTGTTCTATTTTCTATTCAGGAAATATTAAGATATATTTTGCCAATACGTGACTTCATGCACGTTAACATAACTGTTTAATGTTATTTATGGAAAAATGAAAATGACTGATAGTGTCAAACATGATTGTAGAATTTCTAAAAAATGTCATGTGGAATACTTTACATTTTTTTCCATAATTATCAATTGCATATCTATAAATATTCTATCCTCAATGCAAAGCATTGAGTAATCTACCGTAATTTTGAGGCCGTAAGTTTCTAATCGTAATAATGCCAGCAATAAATAAATAAAATACTCGAGTCCGGTAGTATATATAAAATAGCGTGCAAAATTGCCATAAAACTGATATTTGTCAAACTGGTAAATCTATAAAGGCACTTATGTAAGTAAAAAGAACAACGTAAGTAGACAGGAAAAAAGTATCGCCTTATTCTTGCATATAAATAATGAAAATCATCATATGGACAAGACAGAAGTTGTATTTATTACCTAAGAAAAATCTGTATTGTTAAGAAACATTATCGAATCTTCTCTGATTAAATTTAATGGATCAAATTTATAAACATTAGTAACAGTTTTTTCAAACTTGACTCAGTTTTAACGAGGGCAATAGCCTCTTCTAGGGGATTCTAAGAGGTCAGCAATCGGATAGTCTTTTACTTTTTCTTCCTGTACACCATTGTTTCACCAAACATCCTTGCCTGAACAATTGTCCATTCTTGCACTTTACACCCTTTTAAAATACTACTCATCCCTCTCACTCCTTTGAATCCCTCACCATGATATTTCTGCATCTAGTGTTTCAGTTGGGTTTTTGATTTTGACGAAGACTGCTTGTTACGATTGAAAGACTTTTGTCTTTTCTTCTCATTTCTTATTGTAGTTTGATCATTTATATATATATATATATATATATATATATATATATATATATATATATATATATATCAACGTCTAAACCACTATAAGAAATGAGAAAAAAGACTAAAATCTCTCAAACACGACAAGCAGTCTTCATCAGTGACTCACTCATACTCTCTCTCATTCAGAATACTGTGACCCCACTGGTTTTGGTTCAAAGATCTTAGTCACATTTCTTATTTTTTACCGCGGTTTTGACTTTGAGATATATATATATATATATATACATATATCTCAACTATACATATGTTTATAATATAATTTCTCAATACATAAAAATTATTGTCCAATTTTAACATGCGACTTCCGAAATTATTTATTATTCTCAAAGGTACTAGAAGATATATCAGCTCTGATCATTTTTGTAAAGATAAAAATTTTTTCAACTATCTAATATTCAACCAATTAAACTTTCTACTCTTCTTTAAAGGCCTAGTTCAAAGAACTTCGGTTACATGGTGACCAGGAAAACTTTAAATAGTAGCTTACGCATTGTAATCCTTATAAAAAAAAATAGTAAAATAAACCATGTAAATTAACTTTAGCAATCCTACTTTGAGATTAATTATTATTTAGCAGGTTTAATTTATGCTTTTTTTTCAGCAGGAGGCCAATACTTAAATCAAATCTCTAAGATTTTACTTTATATTTTTTTGTATAACATTTTTAGATAATTTTGAATCATAACTGTTTTTTTTAAATATTTTCAAAGGCAATCTAATCGTAAATATGCCACAAATGTATTGATTTTGCAATACAGAATTCAGTGAATTCAGCTTCGGTGAATTACATTTTCACAATTGCATTATATCTCTTTTCCAACTGCACTCTGTTTCAATAACACTATATATAGTGAATATTTCACTAATTTAACACTAAATATAGTGAATATTTCACTAATTTAACACTAAATATAGTGAATATTTCACTAATTTAACACTAAATTAGTGAATGATTAGTAACTAACGAAAGAACTCTCTTTTATAGTTGGGGCTTGTCTCACGTATGGCTAACCTCTCTCTGACCTGGCACGACCTGTCATCCAACCAACGTGCCTAGGTCATTCAGAGCAAACTATTGAAAAAGAAATGGTCCCTACGTTAGAGATGGCAATCTCCATCTAAAATCTGTGCATGAGGCAATAGAGAAACCTCCCTTCAAACACGGCTACATGGTGTTCCGTGAGAAAATGTAAACGGCTTCACTGAGCCGGCTTTTATAGGTGCCTTATAACGTCTAGATCGTGGACTCTAAAGTTGTAAGTAGTGATGTACAAAATTGGATTAAGAGTTGGTTTATAACACAGTTCTTAGAGGATAACTGCCCTTAATTACTTTTTACTTTTTTTAATTTTCCTTTGGCAATACTCACAACGAGTCTCCATATAGAGTAAAGTCCAATCAACGTAATAAAAATATAAATAAATAATATTAGTGTTTCTATAAAAAGTTATTACTGTCAATAATACTAACAATAGTTATGCTTTACAACTGTTATTTTTAATCTGCCCTAACTAATTTGTAGTTATAATAATAAAAGAAGAATCGATTTTGTTATCTTGACATATATATTTGCTTTGAGGTTTCTTGAATTTTCTTTTATGTCTATATTTAGGTGAGAAAAACATCTCAATACCATTGCATTGTGATACCCTTATAAGTCGCATTGTTAATAAAACTAAATGAAATTTAACAAATATACAGTTATTTTTGCGAATAATTGCACTTATGCAATTAATATTAAAACATTTATTAATTTTCTTTGGCCAGTACGGTCGTTTATAAACTTTAAATTACATGACCTACATTTCTTTAATTGGACTATTTTATATATAGCATGATAAAAAAATTATGGATTTTGAATACATTTAAAGTACATGCATTTATTCAGATCTGTAGAGATAAAACAGAAAATTTAATAGAAATAATTTCATCTTCAGCTTATAGTATTGAATAATATATATGTTCCTTTCAATATACTTATATATAAAATCATTGAGACCTTCGAATGATATTAACTTAATAAAATAAATAATGATAGTTAAAAATAAGTAAAAATCAAAATTATCAAAATATTTGAAATAAAATTTGTCATGGTTGTTAATCGAGAGTACATACATTAATAAAATTAATTTTTATAGGTATAAATATTCTTTTCGTGATTGAGTCACAATCTAGACAAATATATTTGATGCATGAATGAGCCAAGGCTGTATTAGCTATATTAGTATAGAAAATATAAATTACATTATAAATTTAATAATTACTTATTTAACTCTAATAAAGTTCGGGAGAACAATTTCGTTTTTATAAACGTTGCTATTTATTTATTATAAGCCCTCAAAAGTAATAACCAAAACTAAGTGAAAATTTAGATTATGCATCCGATTATACCACTTATTAATTAATTAGTTTAGTTATTAATTAATAAAATAATTGAATGAGAGGTTCAAATCAGAATTATTAGTCGTTGTTAGCTGTCTACTCTTTGTTATACTGTACGACTAATACATCTTTGTTACTATGTCATGCAAAGCCATTGAATTAACCTGATTGTTAATGACCTTAACAATACGTTTACTTATTGTAGAATTGAGTGTATATAATTTTAATTCATTTGGATAAAGTTATTAGATCATTACTGTGGCTTGTTGTTTAGTTAAATAGTTGGGACTATTTAACTCTACTCTGGTAATAATAACCGTAGTTGAAAAACACTTGTGGCTTGTTTTAAGAATACGTTTAATGATTTTGGCCAACATATGTTCAGAAGTGTACTCAGATCTTTGTGTATTAATATTTGTTTTCTTTATCAGGAATTAATTGTTAATTAGTTAAATGGACTAACTAATAGATCACTTTCTCTATTCAATAATCTTAAGATCATCAGAAAAATGTACTAAGTAATATAAATACTACATAGGAATTGTATAAGTACTCCAAAGGCTAAGTGGCAATTTCTTCATCAAATGAACAGCAATTTGACTTAGTTTTCTGCATGCAATTAAACCGTAAATATCCAAATTGGGTAAATAAGTTTTACATGGAGATTTCATCAACATGGGTAAAACAATGTTGTGAAAACTACACATAAATAGTAATAATGTACATTGATACTCGTATCGTTGACACACTCTAGTGCAGGAGTTCTCAGCCTTCCCTGGCACATTCACCCCTCTCGCCAGTTCCCACAATGCCATTCCCTCCACCCCATTTTCTTTCAAGGTAGTATATACACTTTTACAACTTTATATTGATTATCTTTTTAAAATAATTTTACAAATTAACCGCTAATTAAAATTATTTATGGGTACATAAAATATTAAATCTATCAAAATAGTATTTTTTCATTTCTAATTAACAGGTCAAAATCTATAATAGCTTTCCTCATACTAAAAAAATATTGTAGTCACAATCCACCCTCTGAAAACCCATAATTCACCCCTGGGAGTGAATTTAACCCCATTGAGAACCCCAGCACTAAAGCATTCAGAATTTAGTCAGTCGTTTATACAATATTATGATTTCAGGCCATAGATTATATTTAGCATTCCTTTATAACTTTAAGAAGTTGTAATAAACATTATTATAAGTCATGGAAATATATAAATTTGTTACAATCTCTTAACAAAATTTAACGTGTTTCATCGAAATTAAAAAAACAAACAAAATAATGAAATCAACATAAAAACTTCGAAATAACTTCAAAAATAAAATATATTGAAATAACGAATCAAATATAAGAAAAAACAATAACTTCTGGTTTAGGAATCCATAAGTTTGTAAAAAATTTTATTGTCTTTAGAATTTTTAAAATACATACATGTTTGCTGTCATATTACAAATATAGATCCTTTATACAGAATGGTTCAAGAAAAAATTAAACAGATTTTAAAAGCAAGCATGTTCTTTTTATTTGCTATAACAAAGAGATGATAGTCACGTGGCATTACTGTATCTTTACTAAAGGGATTTGCCAAACTGTTCAATAGTGCAGTTAAGTTAGGCGGGTCACAGAGGAAGAAGCCGTTACTTGAAATCATGGGAAACACTCCGCTAGCATTTCCGCTACTCAATGGCCAATATCGTGGGCATTACGTAACTAACTGACCAGTAATCTTCAACACATGTTTGCTCTCTAACGTCTAATATCAGCAAACAATAATAAAACCAAACAGTAATTTTATAGAACTAAGGAAATAAATTGTAGCATAAGTCAAAATGTTCTACATATTAAACTTTCAGTTAATACCGAAAAGGGAACACTTAGAAAAACTGTAAAAATTCACTTCGATATTTATATGGATCGTCGACATCAAGACAGAATATGTGATTCACTTGAGAGCGAAACCACTGTGAAGAAATCCTTTGCTGTAGCTGCATTAAAAGTGCTGCCAAAATACATAAAGGGAGTGGAAAGAATAAAAATATAGTAACTAAAAATTAATATATATAAATATAACTAATAAAAAAAAATTAAAACAAAAAAATAAAAACACACTGAAGTGAAAAAAGGTAAATAGAAGAGATGAAACTATAAAGATATACATCCTCAATACAGTATGCTTTAAGAAAATACTTATCAGATTTTAAAATAAACCATGTTCTTTTTATTTGTAATCAAAATCAGTCTAGGATCTCATTTCTTTTAACACTTATATATTAATATATATGGATATATGACCCTTTCATTTCACAACGTTTAATCTCACGCTACAGAACCTCTGTGTTTAGTCACTCATCATCCACAGTTCAATACACTAACCTGCCGTCTGCTATTTGATATTCCAGCTAACTTTCATTGTATTTTTTTAATTGACATCCAGATTAAGTTAATGATAATATAAAAATCTATTATTTTTATTTCAAGTTATTATTCAATGCATTAAAAAATAATTTAAAATGTGCTTGATATTTAGACTAAAAAAATTGGAATTAAACATTCAGATTCTTATACATGTTTCCACAACTTTTATTTAAAAAAAATATTAACTCTTCTAGAAAGTATATAAGCATGCTTATGATTATTTTGAATAGAAATGTTGAATATGTTGTTGTAGAATTGTTGCAAATATTTTTACTATATTATGTGCTTGTGTGCTTGGCATTCAGCCAATGAATATAAATACAAAATAGTTTATAAAATATCTTAATTTAGGAATAAATGAAGCGTAAAAAATGACTGCAGCAGGCTACTTATGGCAGAGAAATATTTTTTTTTATTTCACGAATGCTTTCATGAGATTTTCATAGTTTGTTAAAGTAGGTAGATTTCAAATGAAGCTAATTATTTTATTCTCATATTATTAATATTGAAGAGTTATTCTCTCTTCACGTTGTCAAAATTTTAATAAAAAATGTTTGAACTTCCACCACAACTCCCTTCATTCATTACATCAACACTTCTTAGGCTTTACTGACATTAACATCGAAATGAAAAAATGTTCAATGCAATAAATTAAAATTTAATTATAATAGAATACTTTTACCTGTATTTGTTTATTTGGTTTTAGGACTCCAATATTTGTTAAACAAATTTGCTATAACTATTTTTTCAAAAATGTTTTTTTTTTTCTAAAAATATGGTAATAATTAAAAGAGAGTTTATAAAAATTTTGCTCCAGTATTAGAATTTAAGTTTGAATTGACAGACTTGTAATGCCCTTTAAACTTTTTTTAAACATCACAAAAGCATTGGCAGAAATGAAAAGGACAAAGGTTTTTATTTGAACTCTGCCAGTTAGCTCATTCATTCTGTAAACTTTTAACAAACTACTAAAATGCCTTACCAATAGTAAATCAATAAATTTAAGCTTATATGTCAGAAAACAATGTTTCCCAACTTTTTTTAACATATCTTTCTTTTCCAATCTATTTCAATAAATGTATACAATCTACCATTTATTTTAAATATTAAAAATTTAAAATCAACTTACAATAAACATAATTAAAAATAAATATATATATATATATATATATATATATATGTATAGTTCAATGTAGAAAAAGAAACATAGAGAAATCAAAAGCACACACTTACAGTTTCTAATTTTCTGTTTGAAACTTGGCTTCTCTCTCTTATCTCTCTTGAAGATGGTTCAAACCAAAAATTAGAGACTGTAAGTGTGTACTTTTCATTTTTCTGTGTTTTTTCTACATTGAACCATATTTTTTCCGTTTCGGATCGCATTTCCAACGAAAAAGTATATATATATATATATATATATATGTAACAAGCTGTCTTCACCAGAGTCAAAACTCAACTAAATATCAGTTGGGTTTTTGACTCTGACGTAGACGTAGACCGCTTGTAACAGCTGAAAGATCTTGGTCTTGTTTTAACATTTCACATTGTGGTTTGATCATTGATTGTTATTTCATGTGTTTATGTGAAACATTATATATATATATATCGAAATGAACAAGAATGGTAAGTGTTAGTCTCTCTTTTTTGTTTTCTAGTGATAACTTTAATTATATGTTATATATATATATATATATATATATATATATATATATATTCAATTAAAAAGACACACATTTAATAAAAATAGTTTTTCTTGACAATATTAATACGCAAATTAAAAGAATTTGCATATTCTGTACGCAAATTCAGAAGGAATAAATTCCTTACGAATTATTTTTCCTACCGTTAACGCAGTAACTTGTTAGCATTCATCATTATTACAAAAACTTGATATTATGTGTATATGATATGTATCTGTGTAAAAGAATGATAGTGAATAAGTAATTTGTTTAGTAAAACATTCAATGTAGTAACAAATTGTATTTTTTAAAATTTTTTTAATGCATAGCTAGCCAGTTATATTGGGAAAATTGTTAAGGATCTTAAAAGAAGAATTAAACAACATTCGGTCAGTATCAAAGAAATAAAGTTATTCAATTCTTTATTTCAACATACTAACCAGTTTTATGATAGGTCTAACCAGTTAAAATAGGCCACAGATCAATTAGTATAGTATTATAGAGTAGGCATTAAATTTATATAAATTTAATTATTTGATTAATATTACCACTGGTATGTTCAAGTAAGATTAGTTTGTTGTTAATAAGACAGCGCGATAACTGTTCTAGCAGTTGGAGTTGTACTTAAAGACTGAAGAAGTCCAAACGGGTCGAATAACATCCTATATGGGAGGTACGATGGTATCATCTATTAATCGATCAGTAGATTCAACTAGTCTTTGTGTTTATATTAAATGTATGACAATTTTGATTTCTTCATTATTATCAGCTCTGGTCTGTTCAAATTTGACTTCTGTGTCGTTGATAATACAGTGTAAAGGATTCGGCTTTTCTTATGATCTGTAACAGTACACATGCGCTCTTTCCCCCTACTATACTTATAGTAGCTCTTTTTATTCTCTCCCGAATTGTAATATCCACCTTTTTTACAGTTCTTCGACTGCAGGATACAAATGAAACTTCTCCATCTTCCCATTGCATTTATAGCGATTTCTTTATGTGTAAAGTCACGTGTGTTTATTGTGATACCACTGCATGCAATGCAGAAGTACAGATGTAGGGAGTAGCTGTTGGTGCGGTCAATAAAAGAGTTTTCCAATCTTCTTTATCAAATTCTTATCCTTTTTTAGTAAGTCATTGCTCATCTTAATCAAATATCAAAATAAATTTTCATAACGAAAAATTCTTTGACTTGTTTGCAATGCTTACATTTACTAGTATTTAGAAAAAAGCACTCATGTTTCCCTTCTTTTCATGTTATATTTATGTGGTATAATATGTGTTTCCAGCTCTTTACCCGCACTTAAGCTTGCAATCATGGCAAGGAATAGAATATCCGCACCCTTCATTACTACTCATTAAATATTTTACCAGTAACTCTCTATAGTTTCACCATTCTTAACCACAGTAGTAGAACAAACTACCACAAAAGAGACACTAACCATTGCATGACTAGGAGAGAGTACAGTATTTCAGGAGGGTTGTAAGGTCTTCTTGCGTTTCATTATTTAACTTCCCTTTAACCTGTTCTTTTATGTTATGAATGAAGGGTTCAGGGTGCTTCAAACTTGTAGCAATAGAGCAAATGGGTTGAATTCTCTGGTCCAGAACTACTCACTAAAATCTTAAAAGCTTACGTTGAACAGGAATCGCTTAATAGAAGTGATTAATGAAGAATAATAATGAATATAAATAACTTCATGACTCCACAAACTCTTAACACCAAACTGTCACCCTTGTTCTTCAAAAGATATCTTTTACATATTTACATGCTGAATAACCGCAATAAACTAATCATTACAGTCATAGATTGATGCAATCCATGAATTAAAATATAAAAAAAATATTATTAATTCAGATAAACGGTTCAAATTAGACCACAGTAGTTTATATACGAAGAAAAGTGACACATATAGTAAAGAAACACACTCACTATCTCTAACTTTCGGTAAATCCGCCCTCAGGAGAAAAAGGAGAGGGAGACCACACATGTCAGGAAAGTAACGGAATTTAAGCACTAGTGCTACTGCAAAATAAAATAAAATATACAAAAAATATAATATGAGCAAAATAAAATAAAAATAATATTTTTGAAAACAGAAAACTGGGAAGGTAAAACACTGGTAGTAACAGAAAAGTTAATACAAAAACGTGTATATATATACGTATATATATATATATATATATACGTATATATATATATATATATATATAACAAGATTTCATATAAACACGTGAAATAACTATCAATGATCAAACCACAATTGAAATGAGGAAAAAAACCTAAAATCTTTCAAACGTAAAAAGCGGTTTTCATTAGAGTCAAAAACTGAACAGAGTCAGTTTATATGTATACATATATATAATTCAAATTTTGACAAACAAATTTATTAATAATAAAATAATAATAAAATTAATTAATATTTTAATAATATAAAACACAACAACAACTCGTATGTAGTAGTAAATTGGATTGAAATAACCTTAAAGAGTTACTAATTTATTATTACATTATCCTGACTGCAGTGTCAGCAAATTTACCATACCATATGCAAATTAAATTTTATAATTAATAAAACTCAATTAATAAAGAATATATATATAACCTCCCGTTAGTGAGACAGGATAAATTGAATCAATTAAGAATATAGAGCCAGACAAATAATGTTAGCAGTAAAGAAACACTTAAAATTTCTTTAAAGTGAAATGCAAGATGTTTAATACTATTGTCAATGGAGAAACTTCTAAATTTTGTACTAAAAATAACACATCTGAAAATATATATGAATGATCCATGAGTTAGAAATTTCATATATGGTAAATAATTATTTTTTATTTTAGTATAAACAGTATGAATGCTAATGTATTTTTCATCTATTTACCTTCATATATTAATTGTTTTTACTGAGTATTTTCCTATTCCATACATGAAATTTTCTTCTAACAAATTCTTTATTTTGATTTCTATAGATTTAAATACAAATTAATTAAATGAATCTGATAAGATACCATCGGAAGAACTTCATAGCTTTCTTGTTAGCACTACATTGTACCTTGAAAAATTCAAAATTGAATCAACATCTAACCTGTTATTTTGAGGAAATACTTAATAAAAAATTCCATCTTTCTCGATTAAGCAGAAGATCAAGAAAACATTGATTGCCATTTTGACAAAAAAAATATTTCTATTCTTAAATATCACTAAAAAGACATATGTTTTTTTCCATCTAACCATATATCTGTTCAAAGAATTAACTGGAACATCACTCTATTTGCTGCATTGCTCTGTAATAACTAATAAGCGCTGCTTTGATTTGTAAACATTCATAAAGGAGGACATTTTTACCGTTTGCATAACTCTAAGTGTAATGAACAATGTTATTACTTGTGATTAAGAACCAGGAAAAGAGCCAAGGTGTTATAAATGTCAGGTAGGTTATCGCGGCAATTTTTCAAAACCTTGCTTTTTAACCCCAGCACGTAACTTGTCCATTTAAACTTTTAGAAATTATGTAAAAATTATCTTTAGTGAATAAACTCAATTCTCTTTATAAATTCTATTTTTATGTCTCTATCTTAACTCAAGAGAATTATACTTTTTATTTCCCTTTCTTATTTACCTAATATTACAAAAAATATAGGTGAGTACAATCTAAATTGAAACAAGGTTCGTAATAGCTATTTTGTTTAAAAAAAAGTAATTTTGAAAAATTAGGTACAAGGAATAGCTCCTTAAATCACTTAGATACAAAAGACTGATAAAAACAGATGAAAATGTACTG
This sequence comes from Hermatobates lingyangjiaoensis, assembly GCA_026182355.1. Classification (NCBI taxonomy): domain Eukaryota; kingdom Metazoa; phylum Arthropoda; class Insecta; order Hemiptera; family Hermatobatidae; genus Hermatobates; species Hermatobates lingyangjiaoensis. The sequence goes on along the minus strand of JAPFBL010000136.1, from coordinate 2,339,824 downwards.
CATTCTAAACGGTAATTTCAACATTAAAGTGGGCCTTGACTACCACTTTTAGTGCAGAACGATACTCTTTTGTGATGGACTTTTATGATAGCTCCTTACAGTATGTAAGCAGTATGATAAAACACATACTAAGAGATCCAACTCAATTGTTGTTCATTGATAGAGTCACATTGCTAGATACACAATATCTTTACTATTGCTAAGATGAAAAAAAATTAAGCCAAAATAAAGGAAGTCTTTTAAAGACTTTACAGTATAAGGCAGTGTTTGCCAAAGTGGGCGGTGCTTTGATATCGTGGGGGGGGGGGGGGATGCAAAAAAAAAAGGGGGGATTCTATTTCCATTAATTGAAAATGTTCATGCAATATAATTTCTAAATTTAAGTAAAAACACGACATGTAAACTTCTAGGAAACAATTTCTTAAAATTATTTGTTTTCATAATTCATTTTTATGATAAAAGTATATTCTCACCTAAGTTTCTTTCATTGTGTATTAATTCTTTTCCATAAATACGCTATTAAGCAATACATCTATTGGATTCTAAATAAATATTCGATTAGTAATTATTATAATTTAATTATTAAAATGCTACTCATTTGGCTATTTAGTCTAGGAATCTGATTATATTCAAGGGTGTTGAGTTATAGGTTTATGGACCCAAGGGGGCGGTCACTCGAAAAAGTTTGGGAAACACTGGTATAAAGCATCAAAAGCCAATAAATCAAAGTTCGACTGCCTTTTGGTTATTTCTTTATAGTAATATATTACATTTATGGCTGTTTAAATTAAATAATTTAATTTATAATTAATTTGAGTATACGATATCTAATATCCCATTAAATATTATAAACATAATATTCTATAATTGCAAATAATACATAATGTAAAACACTTTTGAAAAGTTCATTTTCTTTTAGCTTTATATCTAAAACATAAAAGAATAAAAGTAAACAACTAGATAAATTTTTATACCCTCTAACTTTTCATCACAGATAAAATAATGCTGTTCGTAAAGTTTGATGTTTAAAACTTTCTATTGGTTTTTATATAAATTTTAGAATATCATTTGAAAACAAACTGATAAAAAGTGTCTGTAGCTATTTGAAAACATCCAGTAGCTGTTAACTTCATTTTATGATTCTTTCATTCAAATGTTTGTTGATTTCTATATATCAATATAAATTTGTTTAATTCAAATATAACTTTTTATTGTTTTACTAATTATAAAACATTAATTGAATCTAATTTTTTTATATTAAATAAAAACTCATAAAATTAAAAGACATTTTAACAATTTTACATTTAATATCTGCTTGTCACAAAAGACAAGCATTTGATTATTCTATTAAGATTTTCTTTGCAAATTTCTTCTTTTTTTTTAAGCATCAAAACATAAAGGTTTGGTAGCAAGAAAAAATGATAAAGCTATAATCTTATGACATATCAACTAATTAGGGTATTACCATAATATCGTCAAGAAAATTAGGATTTAGGTTTAACTGTATCGCAAAAGCTAGAACAAAATGGTATCTGAAGTCTGTAAGTCAACAAACATACTCGTAGCACAGGACAGCATTAAACTGATTCAATATTTCTACAATTATAATATACAACTTTAATTTTAAAAAAAAAATGAGACCTTCATTTAGAAACGAATATCTCTTTATATATAACTAACATTCTGAGGTTCAAACAGACAAACAAACTAAGGTAATAACAATTAATTTGACAGATCTTTCTTTCTATCTGATAGAAATAAAAACGATATATTTTTTTCTATTTTGCTATAATGGTACGTGTGTTTTGTTATTTCAGTATTGCATACTATCTACCCTAAATTTTAAGTGAATCAGAATTCGTTAGAATTGAACCACTAAATAAACACGAATATGATTAGTCAAAGATTTTCAATTTATATAGATAACTAATTTATCAAGTAACTTACAGTTTGTTTATCCACCAACAGAGGGAAGTCCCAACTAATAAAATATTTTCAGAGCATAAAAAACCTGATTATGGGCGTAATCATACACGTAGATCTGTTCAAAAGGCATTAACGGTATCCATGCTTCATTAGTAGCGTACACACGGAGTTTCGCATGCATCAGCCAACAGAAAGGTAATATAATATTTCTAACATAATATAAATAAATTTAGATAAAAAAAATATAATTTATCATATTCTTTTTTATCAAAAATGTACATCTAAACTAAATAAAAATAATCCAATTGAGGTAATTGATTTAATCAATTAATTTCTTGTACAGTAACATGTTTCTAAATTTTTTATGAAACAATTCATTGAGACTTTTTTATTAAAAAAAAACTTGATAACAAAAAATCGCACCAAAATGATGGCCCATCCAAAATGAGGATGTCATTTTGCCGCTTCTGTCGTGATTCTACTGTAGAATTATATGAGTTGCAGAAACTTATACTGTATTACACAAATAGTAAAGATCTATCTAAAAAGAAACTTAGAAGCTATTTCTAATTGATTATATTTTAATTGTCTTCTTATAAGTCATGGGGAAAACGTGAACGACTGTACTGAAATTACTTTCTTCAATATTATAATACTGAAGATTCAATCAATACTGATTTAATCAATGTATACTGCAGAACTACAAACAGAAGTTAAACAATTCAAAAGTCGTACTCTCGGTTACAATTTATTATCTCTAATCAGGAAGGTAATAACAGTCTGGAGTTATAAATGTTTTATACAAGTAGTGTTCTTCTTCAGTTTGTATGAACTATTGTGATCTGTGATAAGGATTGAGTTTTTTTCAATCACAATTGTTTTTAGTACGAGTCGTAATATGTTTATTTGCTTGTTTACCAACGCTCACACTTATTTTATTAATGGGTGAGCCATACTACTTGTTGATTCCACATTGAGTGTCCTAAACTCAAATGTATTTGAAGTAGGGATTTTTAACGAGTACCTGACATCGTACAGACTCAGAACCGACCGCATAATGTCTTGTCCGAAGGAGAACATGCTTAGATTTATTCACTTACCGCATGAATAAATCGAATACCCAAGTGGGTACTGAACCCTGGATGTACCTTTCTATAGGTAAGTGAGTTACCACTGTGCTAAACTGGCACCCATTTTACAGTCAAATAGTGTATACTGCTCCTTGTGATCAGTATATAAGTAATCATTAAATTTTCATCATATTATTTCTCTGATAATAAATATAATAAAGTATCTTTCTCAAAAAGCTACATTGCCTAACAATAAAACTGTATTTTCCTAACTAAAGACTAGTTTTGAAAAATTGAATTATGATTTCTCATACAACTTGCAGCGTGAATTCATTAAATGAATAGAAATATCTAATTATTAAATAGTGGTTAATTACTGAGGAATGTTAAACAATATTGTTTAAAAATGTTGCTTAATTAAATAAATGCTAAAAGTAAATAATAATTAATATCAAAAGTGATATCAGGATTAATCAGCACATGGATAGTTTTAATATCAAGATTGTTCTGCCTGATACGAATCATATTTGAAATTTTAATCAGGGTTTAATTGGAAAACGATTTATTTTCCTAATTAAAGTTCATACAACCTCTAAATTAGAAGAGATTATAATTGAATACACTGTAATTTGTTCAAATACAATGTTATTTTTTATCAAAAAAATAATAATTAAATTGTTTCTTACAATTGCTAATTCATATTTAGTATAGTTTATTTCGAGTTTAATGGTACTAGCCACGATTTGCTTCAACCAATAGGAGCATGGTTTAAATTATGTTAAATCTGATGAACTAACAAAATTCAGTCCTCAAGACCTGCAAATTTCTTTTATAGGAGACCTGCAACAACTACAGCGATAAATATTGCCAACTGATCATCACAAATTTAATTTAATCACCTAAATATATTTAGTCTGAGTGTATGAAATAGATACAATAATGAACAAAACTATTGTAATGAAAATGTAGAATAGTATAAAAGAAGGAAAGAGAGTGAACCAAAGGGGTGGCGAGGTTTAATAGGGAATAGAGGCAGAGACAAGAGGAATAATATTAACGTAAACACTTGTTACATAATAAAAAATAAGCTATTAGTATATAAATATAAGTTAATAAACAGAAAACACTCTTACTGTTATTGAAAAATTGATTCTAATACGGAAACTTATAAAACTAATGAGATTATCAACATGTAACATGGGCTGAATTTTCTTAGTTCATCAGATATAACATAATTTAAACTATACTCCTACTTTCAGTTAAATTAGTACCTTCATTAATATCAAAGTAATGGATTTTTGGTTATTGGTACTACTTTTACCAGGAAGCCTAATGCTTGTTTGTTTCCATATGTAGGTATAGTTGTAAGATTTTACCATAAGCGCTGATCTAGTTACAGAGAGTTTGCACATCTGTTATTTAGCACCAATTATAGAAAAAAGTGAGCCACTTTATGTGTTTATTCTGTATCGAGAGTCATGAATTTCCTTTCACTCAAGTTTATTAGACACGGAAAACTTTATTGAATACCTGATGTTGTATGAGCTTCGGACTTTCAGGTTGATACCTTGTCTGAGGACGGCTAGGCCAGGATTCATACCTGGTATCTCCAGCACTAATGTTAATCTGACTATCTATTAGACCACACTTGGTTTCGGCAATGTTGTTACGACTCAAGGAAAAATAAATATGCGTTTGTCAAAGAAGTCTAAATGAATATCTTCCAAATTTCTTGTTGATATAAAAAATGTTATACAAATCCAGCACAATAGTATTCAATAATTATATTATACTCAAAAAGGCAACGAAATGATGATTATCTTCCCATCTTTTATAAAAATTGTTGTCTCAAAATTCATAACAATAAAGGTGAAATAACGCTTGCAAATATAATTTACAATATAATTCATCTATTAGTAATAAAAGAAAAAAGTTTAAATGCTAGGAAATATATTGGTTTTCGAGATAGAGACCAAACTTTTAATTCACCTCTTAGTCAATATTGAAGTTTGTTCCAGTTCCCTACTGCTTTCAGCAGAATTGCCTTCTTTGTAACCGTGCACCTTAGAAAGGATTTAACATCAAACAACTCAACTTTAGCCTTCATTGACCCAGTCAATATAAGAAACAATTTCAAACTGACGAGTTGATTATAATAAATTAACTAAACATTACAGTATTATGTAACATACTCTAAGACTCTAACTCTAACTCTAAGTTTAATTTTTATTTAATTTAAGAAAATTACAGTAAGAATAGAATAATTCATTTCGAAATTACAGCAAAGTATTCAGTTCTATATTATTGAGATTCTATTTTTCATATTTATATATCTATATTGTACATAAATAACTGAACGTGCAAACACACACACACATATAAAAAGATTTCACATAAACACGTGAAACAACAATCAATGATCAAACCACAATAAGAAATGGGAAAGATCTTTCAACCACAACAAGCAGTCTTCGTCAGAGTCAAAAACCCAACTGAAACACCAGATGCAGAAAACATCTGGTGAGGGGTTTTAGAAGAGTTGGAGGGAAGAGTAGTATTCCATACGGTTGAAAGATCTTAGTCTTGTTATCCCATTTCGTATTGTGGTCTGATCATTGATTGTTATTTAACGTGTTTATGTGAAATCTTTATATATATATTGATAAAAGTATCGACCGAGTCCCAATAAACTTTAGTTTTGTATATATATATATATATATATATATATATATATATATATATGTGCGTGTGTGTGTGTGTGTGTGTGTAAGTACGTCTAAACCATACTTAGAAATTCAGATATGGGCCTAAGATATATCAACCAAGACAACTGGTCATTATCATTGTTACATTCAAACCGACGAAGAGCAGACGTTTTGGTTGAATTATTGGTCTGCATCTAAACATTTTAGTGTGGTTTAGAAATTTAATATATATATATTACATTTTGTTATAACAAACTTACTTACTTATTACTTTTTGTTATATATTATAGAGACCAATAGAATGACTAATAGATGAGCAATTAAAATAAATTCTATTCCCGCAGCAGAAAATAAACGAAACCAACACCCAACCACCACATAAATCAAAAATAGAAAGGGAACAGGAGTTCACTACAAAGTGGGGTTCATGTTTTCCGCCAATAATCTTATTTCACAGAGTGACTTCTTATCTTTTTATTCTTCTTATCAATCTTATTCTTCTATATTGCAAGTCATTGCCGAGAATTGACCTTCTTCAAACTCCTCCACACATCATCTCTATTTTGAGCAATCAACCTAAAATTTCTATTCTTTAATCTATACTGCAAGCCTTTCCTGCTATATCTTTCATTCATCCAGCGAAGTGTCTATCAACCCTTTTGGTCTAATTTGGACCTCCATCAAGTAACCTTCTTGGAAATTCCTCAGCATCAATGTCCTGCTAAATTTAATCAGCCTCTCTTACCTGATCTCTCAAAGTCCCATCATTGTATACTAGATACAACGGTTTACCATTTCTTAATAAAACATAATAAACCAACACATTTTATACTACATCAGTTCTTTTTATTATTCCACAAATACAATTTTTGGACTTTCGACCAAAAAGGGTCGGTCTTCTTCAGATATAACAAAAACTACGTTAAACCAAAATTTAAGGAAATATTTTGCATTATTTTATACTGATTGTTGAGAAGTGACATCAATTAGGGTTTCCCATTTAACCCAGTTGTATCAGAAAATACTTTAACACTTATATTCAATGAAACCTAAATTGATGTAATATACCAACAATCAGCTTAAAATAGTATAATGTATGTCGTTAAACAATTTATTTAAAATATATTATTTATAACCCAATATTTTTATATCCCTCAAAAATTACAATTTTTTAAATATTTTATATGCTTGAAAAATACTAATTCTAAGTCAAAAGGTTAGAAGTTGTGTTTATCATAAATAAAAGAACTGAGGAGTAAGAAAAAGTGATTTTAATTAAATAAGAAATAGAACAGTTTGAAAACAAACAACAAATTTTATTGAAAGATAATAAAGTTATTTAGCACCATTTTTCAATTAATATTTGCCCTTTTAATTATGTGAGCCCATACTAAGTACAATTGAGACCTTAACGTAAAACACGACTAATTACTGTAATATTTTTCACCATGATTTAATCTAAAAATCGTGTTTCATGATTAAAAATAACAATGCAATACAAAAAGCATAAATTGAATTGGCTCCAATTAAACATGTTATTCATTATATATTTTGCTTTAACACAGACATGTAAATTCAGTTTTAAACCTAAATGGTTTAATTCTAATCCTTTTTAATTAACCCCCAAAACAAAATAAAATAATAACGTACTGAAGTCACACGTGGTAGAATCGAAGACCAACTTAGTAATGAAAACAGGAGCTTAATTGTGTTGACAAAATATTTCAATTAAAAAATCAATCAGAATACTATATTAACAAAATATTTCAGTAATATACATTCAGAAAGCTATAGTAAAATGAACATACCTCAAATTCATTTAATAATTGGGATAGTTATTCAAACAGTATTTATTGCTTCCATGAAATTCAGTTTTGACATTCACCTCAATTCAATGAGCTTGAATTTCTCACATTTGGACAAACATGATTTTGTGCCTTGTTTATATATCTAACCGAATTTATTCTACGCAAAGTGTTATATTTTGTTTACTGTGCCAAATTATAGAAGAAGTTATAGGTAAGTATCGGACATCGAACTGCCATAAATGACTTTGATAAATTTAGATTTTTTTGCAGCATTTAGACTGCATCAGGCAAAAAGATTATTAGATTATATATGAATCGTTTGAGAACGTCAACAGTTTAGATCGGAGATCTATATGTGCATATGATCTTCTAGAACACAAAACACAAAGAGCCTTACAAACAAAAATTACAGTAACTTATCAGAAAACTTTAGTTCCAGGATAACAAACTTTATTGAACATTAAACTTTATCCAAACCTGGTTATCTCAAGAATTTAGAATTGAGATATATAAATACAATAGCATAGACAATAAATAACATTAAGTCTATTTAAACAATCCCCAAGAAAATATACACATTAAAAAAATACATTCTTTAATAATAACAAGAAAAATATTTATCTTGCAGCTAGGCACCATTTGGCAAGCAGCTAGTCTAGTAGATGAGAAAAAGGGATTGACTAATTAACGAGGAAAACAAGGAAAATAGGGAAATAGAGACAGAAGATAAAATATGATCTAAAATAAATAATAGAATAAAAAATATTAATCATAAGAACAGATAAATACAAGCAAAACACAGATACAACAGATAATACAATGTAACGATTAAAACGATTATATGTTCAAAAAGAACAAACATACAGTAACGTATAAATTATGGAAAACATCTTCTATCAACATGAAGTTCTTGAGATTAATTCTCCGAAATCATGCAACACTAAAGAATCTAGCATGTGTTTTTCTAAAAACTTGAGGTAATAAATGTCAAAGCTGGTGTTTTATTAATGAACATGGAAACAGCTACCAACACTGAGGTAGTGCGACTACACATAGATCGTTATAAGAAGGTTGCTGCGCTTATCGTTGGAAACCATTTGACTATTCATAGAAAAATTCAGTATACTTGAAGCCAAGATAAAATAAAAAGCATCAAATTTGATGAAGTTTTGTCAATAGACGCAGTTGGATAAAGCAAAAGAAGAATTAATGCAGATTTGGCATTTGGTATATGGCGGAATTAGATTTACAAAGAATTGAAGCCCAGGTTAACAATAGGACAAGTTCAATAGCTCCAACATCCATATCGTTCCATTTTCTTAAAAAGATTAAGAAGTTGGAGAGATTTTCATCATATTGAGATGTTTGGGGTAAGCAATGATCAAATACTTCTAAAAGATAGACCAAGTGCAGCAGAAAAAGGAAGAAGAAAATACTTCTTCATACTGTGCTAATCTTACAGAAAAAAAAAGGCTCTCAATAGGTAATAGTAGTAGTATGCTTGTTCTAAAAAATTCATCTTTAATAGCTTTAAAACATCGTTGTGCCTTAATATTATTTCAAATAGACAAAGATTAAAGCAAACCTATTCTTAACATGATTACTGATAATTATCACAATTAATTATTTACGGGGAGTTGGTAGAGTGTATGAAAACTAGCTATAACTGAGGAAGATATCGTAATCAGTGCGTGGAAGAGGAAAAAATTGACGGTGGTCAATAAAACCTCGTTCTACTTTAGTCATAAAGAAGTTAAAAAAAAGAAAGAAAAATTATGTTACTCTTGGCAGTACAGCTTTATTGAAGTTAATAAAAACCAATAAATAGAAATTCGTTGTGTTTGAGAGTAAAGTAAACAACAAACTAAGAAATGGGGTGAAAGGAGTAGTATGAAGAATTCTTCGATCAAAATAGTATCTCAGAGCTTTAAATACATTAGAGTGTTTAGCTCTAATTTTTAGCTCTATTTGTAGCGATACCGCTATAGAGAGAAGTAACATTCATGATAGCCATAAGGTGAAAGTGATCAAGTTCTATGATTGAAGTAAAGTGCAAAAACTTAAAAAAACAACAAAGTTGTCCTCTATCTTGTTTTTAATTGACGGAATTTAATGTGTCCCTACAATAAGATGATTGACTCAAACAAGAAGTTGTAAACTAAAACTGAAAGTTTCTCGATTTCATTTTTCATTCTGAGTACACAAAGCATAATATTGGAATAATAAATAAAAAGACAAAAACTATTCTATAAAATAATGAATGTTATTATACTCGTATGATAAGATAGTCGTGCAAAAAGCACTTGCCAACAGGTATATATGGTTTTGGAGTACCAGCCATTAGACTTATTGTAAGTGTCCTGAAATGTGTAGTCGTTGTAACATGAATGTACAAATGTGCGGGTTTCACAGTCCCTGTAACTGTATTCACATATATAAAATATAAATGATCAAACTACTAAATGAAATGAGAAAAACAAGACTAAGATCTTTCAAACGTAATATGGCAATATTCGTTAGAGTCAAAAAACCAACTCACAGTCTTCTGACGAAGACCGCTTGTTACTGTTGAAAGATCTGAGTTCTTTTTGACCATTTCATATTGTGATTTGATCATTGATTGTTATTTAACGTGTTTATTTTGAAATATTCTTATAAGATATAAGCTGCTAGTAGACAGCTCGAGTTATGGTAATTCCGTTTCATAAGCAGACTTTTGATTGAAGGACTTTCATAACATTTAATCAGCATAACATTATCGTCAGCGTTCTCTAAGTTACGCCATTCTTGATAATGTTATTAGCTACTATTTCATCGATTTCTACTCGGTATCATTACTGATATCTATAATAAACTGTCTGGGTTGTTGAAGATGTTTCAATCTACAGAGTTCATTATAGAATTCTTATTCCGACTGAGTGAAAATCGATGAAGAAATACTGAATAACATTATCAGCAACATTGTAAATTACATAAACACCAAACAATAAAGTTGTTCTCTATTCTTACAACTGTTTCCTTGTTCCTAGCACTACCACTGTGGGACTCGACCTCTATTCTTACTAGTTATTTGATTTTTCTTTTCTTATTCTATTTTAGTTGCTTGTTTTGTCTTTTAATTATTTCAATTCTTTTATTATAACTTATTTAATTCATGTATGCAAATGTATAAATACAAACTATAATAAAAGCAACAAAAAAATAGACACCAGCATAATCTACTTCTACATTTTGACAAAACAGAGCGGTGACTGCCCTGCTATTTCCTAGCACTTTCTAGAATTTTATTCAATTTTAAAAGGTATAAATATAAATTAAATTGGTTTAATTTTCGTTCTATTCTTTTCTAAAATTAAGATGTTTCACTTTTAGTATTGTTCCTGAGAATTGAATTGCTGAAGTGGCGTTTAGATGTCATTTGGAATGACGCAGGGAGAGAGAGACCGAAGGCCTCTAGGGACTAATCCCTGGAGAGCAAGATAAATTAATTTGTGGAATGAATAACTTTACTCCATGCTGAATAATTATAACTTTTATTTGTATTAAGTTCGGTCTGTTAATATGATTAATATAACTTGTCTAAAAACGGACTGACTTTCAATATTTTCATAAAACACACTTTTTTTTTCAATATTAATTATGTTTCAGTTTTATTTGATAACAAGATATAAAGGTTTATTCATGAGATAAAACGTTTAAATGTCTCTCAATCAGCAAATAATATATTTATGCTAGGGATATAATTTTTCTTCAGTGAGATAAAATTATTTGGAAAATTTTAATTATCTAATATATAAAACTTCTTATGTCTAATAATTACTAATTATAATTAACAGTGCAGTTAATTACACCACAGCGATTTATTAGATGATGACATTACATTTCTTTATGCAATTTCTTTATGTTCTTTATTATTATTATTTCTTTTGGAGTAAAAATTACCTCCTTTCTTAATATTATGAAAAGCAACAGAGTACATCTTCTCCTGATGATGACAACTGTTGAAATGTAACAGTGAACTTTTCTTTATATTTTTTTATGTGCTTTCTCTGTAAATATCCATTATGGTTTTATACGAATAAATCCTAGAATATAAGTTACAATAAACATAGTGAATCTATAATCAAGGATATCACAAATATATATAAATAAAGTTCAATGTAGATGAACTTTAGAAACATAGAGAAATTAAAAACACCCACTTACAGTCTCTAAATATCGGTTTGAACCATCTTCAGGAGATATAAGAGAGGGAAACCAAGTGCACTGGTACAGAGACGGTTGGAGACAAACAATGTTTTCGGACACTCGGCTGGTCATGGAGAATAAAGTAGACTAGAAATAAATTTATAATTAAATTAGGAAATATAAATCAATCACAAAAAATAAAAGATAAACTGAGGGATGAACAGAGGAAATAGTACCTAAATAAAAGTACCATTTTCGCAGATTCTGCGACAAATCCCCTCTGACTGCAAAGCACTCTCACTACGAACTTCTGAAGAAGCTCATATTTGGTTACTAAATGCGTGCAGTGCACCTTGCCTTAATCTAAAAAAAATAACGCTTCATTTAATTAATTTCTTGTCCCTCTATTTAAGTTTTATGTCACTATTTATTCACTAATACATTTTTTAACTTTCATTATTTAATAATTTCATTTTTTATTGTTGAATCATATTATTTATTTAACATTACCATTTGAATTTTATTTTATTCTATTTTACATTAAATTTTAGTCCGTAACTTTTATTTATGTACCATTTCTTTTGTTTATTCCTCAGTTTATCTTTTATTTCTTTATTATTATCTTTTCATATTTCCTAATTAAATTATAAATTTTTTCTTGTCTAAACTCATCTATTACTGAAATACTTCTCAAGTAACAGTTGAATTCTCCCATACTCCATGCATAAAGAATAACTTTACATCGTTTTCATAATAATTTTATCCAAATAATATAATTCTTCCCCAATTAGATAATATCATTGAGTCAAAACTTAATTATTATATATTTTTTTCTTGCTTAAGTTCCCCTTTCACTATAATCGTTTTATTTGTTAAAATGTACTTTCATATAAAAGTAAAATTTATGCAGGAACGAAATTACACAAGGAGCATAAACGAATGATCAATGTTTTAAAGTATTAATGCATATTATATTATTCAGTAAGAGCCCCCGGATGAGACTGTTCAAAGGTAAAAGATCCATTAGGAAATTGAAAAAAAATCTAAACGGGAACTATCTCCTACTCCTGATTTCTATCTATCTGTCTTACACTCACAATCCCTCTCAAACATACACACACACACGCACACACACACGCGCACACAAGCACACACACACACACACCAATATACACACATACATACACACACACACACACACATATATATATATATATATATATATATATATATATATATATATATAAATGATCAAACCACAATAAGAAAATGGGAAAACAAAACTAAGATCTTTCAACCGTAACAAGCTGTCTTCGTCAGAGTCAAAAATCCAGTTGGGTTTTTGACTCTGACGAAGACCGGTTGTTACGGTTGAAAGATCTTAGTCTTGTTTTCCCATTTTCTTATTTGTGGTTTGATCATTGATTGTTGTTTCACGTGTTTATGTGAAATATTTATATATATATATATATATATATATATATATATATATATATATTCACTGTTTCGTTATTGAGGGCTAGGTCAAATAAAAGAAAATAAACTCCTTTCTAGGCCGACGTTTCGATGTATTTGTACATCATCTTCAGGGCTAAAATTAGAGTAAGACTATAATACATTTATCAAAAACAATCTACAACTCACAAAGAGAAATAACACACACTTTTGTTAAACCAACAGATACATACAAAAGGTTATTTTATAATCAGAGTTGTTGAGTACACATCTATTTAAAAGTATCAGATACTTTTAAATAGATGTGTACTCAACAACTCTGATTATAAAATAACCTTTTGTATGTATCTGTTGGTTTAACAAAAGTGTGTGTTATTTCTCTTTGTGAGTTGTAGATTGTTTTTGATAAATGTATTATAGTCTTACTCTAATTTTAGCCCTGAAGATGATGTACAAATACATCGAAACGTCGGCCTAGAAAGGAGTTTATTTTCTTTTATTTGACCTAGCCCTCAATAACGAAACAGTGAATAGAATAGAAGAGGTCAATAACAATTTTTGAGTTTATATATATATATATATATATTAGTTTGCCATCACGTTTTACGGTTAGTTTGCCATCGCCTTCTCTTATTAAATTAAGTTATTTAAACCAATACTTGAGAAAATAAGTTAATTTTTCTGTTATAGTGTTACTTCTTATTTGGTTAATCTGACTTTTTCATTATAATCAATTTTACATTAACCAAGTGAAATAAACTTCTATATATAAAAGTTTAAATTTGCTTTATTAACTATTATTTGCATTGCATTTAGAATTCTAAATAGAAACTAAGAACTTTCAGACTGTAATGACCCTCTTGAGAGTTTTAAGGGACTCAAATGACATATATAAATTATTGAGATAATTGACACTCTTATTTTAATTTGACCTTAGCAAATCCTGCATTGTAGGATTTATACATCAAATGTATAAACGGTCCGATGTTTTTAAACATAAAAAATCTCCAGATTAAGTTGTGTATTAAATTAAATTACTAAACAATTTTAAATAGCTCAGTTTAACGTTTATATAAAATAGAATTATCAAAAAAACATCAAAATAAATTGTTCATCCATTAATTCTTATATCCTATAATAAGAAATAAATAAATAATACTGATAAACTTGATAATAAGGTACAGAAACATATGATGAATTGTTTTTTAATGCGATTGAATTGTGTTTATTTAACTATTTTTTAAAGAAAATATTGCAATTTTACTTTAGTGGTTCCATGATATATTGTTTATAACACATTATCCATGTTAGTCCACAATATATACAGTCAATCACTATGTGTTAATTACCAAATATTAGAAATTTACAAATTAATAAATATAATAACAAATATAATAAAAATTAAATAAATAAATAAATGTCTCAGTGGATAGTGGTAGTTAATATATACAGTGGTAGTTAATTTAAATATACTATTTTCCTGTTGAGATGTATTGGTGATAAAAATATAATATTAATGTAATATAAAATATTACCATAGATAAAAGTGGACAGTCTAAGAACAAATTAATTAAACTCGTAATATTGAAAAGAAAATTAATATGTTGCCACTGACCATAATTAAGATGTCCAATACCTTCTGTATTCTTGCATTGTCATTCAATCAACGCAATATTTAATTTAAAAGATATATATTAACTAATTTTTTGATTTAGATAGTTTGAATTCATTTAAAACTATTAGAAATAAAAGTGACGCTATTATACAGAGACGTAATTAACAGTGAAAAGTATTTGGAAAAAATGATTGGTTGAAATAAAATGAGCTATTATTGGTTGAAATGAAGAGCTATGATTGGTTGAAATAAAATGAGCTATGATTGGTTAAAATAAACATACGATGTATGGTTGGCGCTAAAAGAAAAGCTGTATCATGATTGAATGATAATTACTTATATACTAAACGGGGACCCATGCATCTGATATTAACTTCCATTCAACTTTTTTTAAACATCATTTCTAATCTAATTTATTCTTTAATAAGAGTAACTTTGTTTTTCTGGCATTATTTAATTTATAAAATCCATTCCTCATTAATGCGTGAGGAGAAAGTACATTGGCTTTCTCCTCACGCATTAATGAGGAATGGATTTTGATACTATTTGTAGATAACTCAAATTTATTATTTTAAAATTTTGAAAAATATTAATTTATATAAAGTCAGTTTAGAATGAAAAGAATTGTATATTATTTATATAATAGTAAAAGAATTGAACCACAGTTTACATACTCTAGTGAACAACCAAGCATATCCATTTGTTTTAAATAACTTTAATTGTTCATGTAAACGTGAATTCTTTGTTCAAAGTGATACATCGTTCTTAGCAGTTTTTGATTGTAATTCAAAACTCTTTGAATGATCTAGTTTTGCGAATTATAAACACAATCTGTTCCCTCATACCACTCTCCACTAACAATTACGTCCTATAACCCATTTCTGTTCCTACATTCTTTCCACAAAAGAGTAAAGTCTCTTTAAACTTTCATATTTTATTTTGTAATTTAATTCTTTAATGAGTTGTAAACACATTATATTTTAAAAATGTAGGGTATTAATTTTTAAAATTTAAGTAGTATAGACAGTGCAATGATATAGTCTCTATTATATATATATATATATATATACATAAAAAATTTCACATAAACACGTGAAATAACAATCATTGATCAAACCATAATAAGAAAATGGGAAAGCAAGACTAAGATCTTTCAGCCGTAACAAGCGGTATTCGTCAGAGTCAAAAACCCAACTCACTCACTCACTCACTCACTCAGTTGGGTTTTTGACTCTGACGAAGACCGTCTGTTACGGTTGAAAGATCTTAGTCTTGCTTTCCCATTTTCTTATTGTGGTTTGATCATTGATATATATATATATATATATATATATATATATATATATATATACATATTGATAAAAGTATCGACCGTGAAATAGAAACAAAACTAAAGTTTCTCGAGACTCGGTCAGTTCTTCCGGTTTCAATTATACTCCCATTGCCAACGTTTCGGCTTTTATTTAAAAGCTTTATATTTAAAAGAAATATCAAAAAGAAATAAAGGTTCTGAGAAAAACAGAAATAAATACGAGGTAAAAGAATTCAAGGAAACAACCACCAGGTGGAAGCAGAAAGCAACTGACAAGAATATCGGCCTATACGTGCATAGAGTAATTAAATGAAACGGTCGAACGTACTATTAAATAAAAACCAATTAAAAAAGATAGCACACAAAACTTCTATATTCCGACCATCGTCGTCATCACGAGGCGAAGAGTACTGCAGGAAGGCAGAGCGGCGACTGAACATGAACAGTAGCAGCACAATTGTTATATTTTGTATATATTTTGTATTTATTTTGTTTATATTTTGTATATATATACATAAAACTAAAGTTTGTCGGGACTCTGTTAGTTCTTCAGGTTTAAATTAAACTCTCATTGCCAATGGTTCGATTTTTATTTAAAAACTTTTTCATAAAAGTATACATTTTAAAACAGAGAAACTAAGTATTATTTTACAAATTATTTTACAAAAAAAAAATAATCTGTGGATTTCAACAACAAATGTAGTTTGAATGAACACGTGACACACTGAACTGTTCAGTGTCAGAAGAGTTCTCAGTGTCACGTGTTCATTCAATCTACAGTTGTTGTTGAAATTCACAGACTATTTTTCTTTGTTTAATAATTTGTAATGTAATACTTAGTTTTTCTGTTTCAAGATGTATACTTCTGCTTATGAAAAAGCTGTTAAATAAAAACCGAAATGTTTGTAATGAGAATTTTATTTAAACCTGAAGAACCGACCGAGTCGCGATAAACTTTAGTTTTGTGTGTGTATATATATATATATACATTACAAGATATTCTGACTTATGTATCATTATAGGTTAATTATACAAGGTTTAATATAATTGAGGTTGTGCTGTGGTTAGTGGATTGGTTAGTATTCCGCGGATCGCGCACCGCAAGCAACCATTTGGTCAGATAGTGCTACTGTCTGTATAGCTTTAACTTCATATATATTGAAATAAAGTAAAATTAAATGTACAATGTGATGACATTGTTTTTAAACAGATTTCAAATGTGACAGATATCAAATTAGTAGTTTTATTATATACCTATGGAATTATATTAAAATCCAGTACTAGACGTTAAAAGACCGACGTCTTTTCATATAATATAATACTCGTACTCTTGATTTCATTCATTGCTACTTTAACGATGTTTGTTAAAAAAAATAATTCACAAACACAACTAGGTACATGAAAGTAGAAAAGTATCAATCAATTAAGGCAATATTTATTAAACAAAAAATATTCAAATCATTCTTGAAAATATCATTATTTATATTTTTGGGTATTGGCTATTTTTGGGTATAATTATATTACTGTTTCTGAGAAGTTGTGACTTATATATAAGTTTTCAAGAACACTCATCAGTCAAAGTTGCATTTCATTGCAAAACTTACCATTTTTATTATCAAATAATGTGAGGAGTTTTCCCTTATTATTACTGTAAGTTTGTGATAATCCTAACGGTTCAACAGCCTAGACTTAGTAGTTTAGGAGAAAAAAAATTCACCTAAAAAAGTAATTGTTTCATGTTATATACTCTTCAAAAACATTTGAGCATATATACGCTATAGCATCCATTCTTGAGTAAAATAAAAATTTAAACTATTAAACAGTGAGGACTGCATCCTACCCACAATCACATACACTCAATCATCAAACCACAATATGAAAAGGGAAAAAAGACTAAGATCTTTCAACTGTAACAAGCGGTCTTCGTCAGAGTCAAAAACCAAACACACACACACACACACACACACACACACTCACTCTTACAGATATCATTAAGAAACCGTAAAAAATAACATTAGGATGCTCAAAAAATATAAATCCACCCTGATTCTGAGAAGGACTTTTTTCATTATCTCTCTAATTTATTAATAGTAAAATAAAAATGCATTAAGTGCAAATGTAGAAAATTGAAGAAATAATTTATTAATTATTTAAGCGTAGCCATGCAAGGATTTATGAGCAATTTTATATAGTTCACATGGTTATTTTTAATTATTTTATATAAACTGTCTCAAAGCTACTTGAGTTTTCCACTTGATTTGAAATATGTTATTTCGATGAACTATAACACAGTGTTTGTATAACACGATAAATAACCGGCAGTTGATTAAAAATAATTCTCTATTAGAATAAAAAATGATAACAGAACAGCTTTCTCATTATTTTTAGATGTTTAAATATCACCATTTCTTTGAATACTCAACGTGGTTGTTGGCGTTCAAATCAATAATGAAACTTATACCATAATATTCCAGGTGAATTCTCTGTTAATATATAAACTGCTTGGAGGTCTGGTAACCATTTTAGTCATACCCTTGACCTCCTCTTTTAAGCAGGTCATCAAAGCCGTCACAGCCTCTCTCTTAGGTTCAGGATCAAGCCACTGACCTGAGAGAAAGTCCTGACCCGCTTATACCTAGAGTTTCCCCCAACGCAAACTTCCTTTTACAAATAACAGTCGTCAAATCACTTACACTTGTAACAAATTGTGGAAAAAACGATAAATTTTGCTTATAAGGAAGTACAAGACTGAAGATAATTTGAAGATTTCATAATAATGTATTTATTATATTTTTTTTACTAAAAAACTGTTATTTTCAATATGCAATAAGTTTGAGCGATTTAATAAATCTTTTATTGTTGAAGATTATTGTGATGTATTCTTGACTTTTAATGATTTTTTAATTTTGTTGTGAAATAATTGATTTTTAATTTTTAAAATTCTGAAAGGAATTTTACATCTCAAGTCAGTAACAAATTCACTGAATTTAACGATTGATTCAAACTGGGATGAACTCATTTCCTAGTTATAATGTTGATTCATTGACATACTTGAAATAATATCTAAGATTTGGGAGGCCCACCAACATTATCATTTCCATAAATACACTGTGCAAATTAACATTGTTATCATTGCATACTGACTTTACTGATAAAATGTGATATGTTTTATCTTTATCACAATTTGTGATTTTCTATAAATATATTTTAGTAGTGTTAAGCCAACTGATAACACTGCTTTTGCATGTTATGATAACACTGTTTCAGCATGTAAATATAATTTAATGTTTATCGTAGTTCAAAATTTCAATAGAATTCAAAATGTGTATAAAACTGTAATTAAGCGAATATTATTAGCATCGCAGGGATTAGTTGAAGTTCGATTAACAAAGAGGGTGTTTAAAAGAAGAAGAAGAGCTTCAGTTTGCCATTCAATATTTCAACTAAAGTTATTATAGTAGTGCTAAGGTATTTGTGTCGCAGTCGGGCAGTGAGAAAGTTGAGCATATTCTCAAGACAGTCATCAAGGCATTAGAGCTGCTACTTTCGTTGTTTAGCAGTATGCCGCTGAAAAGTTGATTAACATCCCTAAGTTATTCAATTAGTATGACCTTCTACCATTGTTGAGGTATTTTGAAATTAATCAAAAATGATTATTTGATTTTGATTTAATAATTTGGGGTATTTGGAGTCTTTAAATTGCTATGAATAATGCCGATCAACCTTGCTGCAAAAATGTCAGTTGGCAACCATCGCTGAACAACTTTCCTTCTTAAATAACTGACTCCATCACCACAAGCTTCAACAACCTACAGTAACCTGGACCTCACAAACTATCGTCTTCTGATCACATTTCACATTTTATATAGTACTGGATTTTATTATTCATAACCCTATGAAGTTGTTACATGCGCTGAATGGGACTGTAAGTTTAAAAGGAAATAATTAATACATTGTTTAATAACTTTTAATTATTAAAACTTTGAAAAATCTTAAAACGCAGCATTTACAGATTATTAAATTA
Organism: Hermatobates lingyangjiaoensis; assembly: GCA_026182355.1. Taxonomy (NCBI): domain Eukaryota; kingdom Metazoa; phylum Arthropoda; class Insecta; order Hemiptera; family Hermatobatidae; genus Hermatobates; species Hermatobates lingyangjiaoensis. The sequence goes on along the minus strand of JAPFBL010000136.1, from coordinate 2,319,721 downwards.
CGCTGGAATATATTTCAGCTTAAATCAATAGAATCAACTTAACTTCATAAACTATTTAAACACTTTTCTTATTAAGATAAAGAGAAATTGTTGTGGAGAAAGTTTGACATGAAGATAAATAAGTGGAGTTTGGTTGATCTGAAGATAAAGGGAAAGTTGGGCAAGGGTTGAAAAGGGTGGAAGCGAAGAGATAAGGCAAGTTGAGAGTGTTTATGTATGCTTGGTACTGGAGTAAACTGCAAGCTCTGCCACTCCTGGCTCTGGCATCACTCTCCTCAATTAACACTCCACTTGGGCTCTACAATCAATAGTAATAAACGAGCCTAGAAACTCTGGCGTTCAGCCAACTTATGTCATTTTACCTGTGAACACATGCAAACATCCATTTCAAAATTGACTAACTCCTTTAAGTAGTTCTGTTTTAACTTAACTAAATCCAGACAAGTTATTCTATGGAAATGCAATTAGAGGAAATTGGTGCAAATATTTGTATCACAACATTTAACCCTTAAGAGTAAAGTGAAACTCTTTTTTGTTTGTAATATGAACAATGGATCGTTAGATAAATCAAATTATCGAATGTTTTCCTTATCTCGACCACATATTTTTAACAATATTTTTCTTTTTTAACGACGTTTGGTCTTGCTTCAATAATACAACGCTTTTAAACCGACGTTTTGTCTATATTTGTAGACATCTTCAGGGCTACATCAATACAGAATTCAATTACAATAATATGAAAATTAATTATATTACATTATTTAATTAATATACATAATTACCTTGGTAAACAGAAAACCAAAGTAAAATATATAGTCTATTACTTAGTAATTAACAAATATGGTTGTAGTTTGCTGGTTCCATTTTGATATAGTTTTAATGAGTTTTTAGGGTTGTTTTCAGTTATTAAGTTTGATTAGAAGATTCGAAAAACAGTCAGTAGGGTAGCACACTAGCTGATTTGAACACAAACCATTATGGTAGTTATTTCTCACAATATAAAAATAATTAAATAATTAATTAAATAATAATAATAATTAATTAATATAATTACTTTTCATGTTATTGTAATTAAATTCTGCATTGATGTAGCCCTGAAGATGTCTACAAATATAGACGAAACGTCGGCTTAAAAGTGTTGCATTATTGAAGGTTGAACAAACCTCTATAAAAAAGGAAAATATTGTTAAATCAAATTATACCATGTGATGGAAATTTAAGTTTAAGTTCCTCAAAAATTATTTTTAATATTAAGCCCTGCTAAAACAACAAAATCATTTTATTTGTCAGATTTAAATGTATAATGTATGGTCAAAACTTATATACTAAAAAAAAATATATTACTTTGTTTTAATGAAAATTTTATTTCTCCAACCATTCTAAGGAGGGATCACAAAAAGAAAAGAACCATTCTCTTCATAACCATATACAATCAAGCTGTATATGGATATCAGCTCTATTATCAGATACACTAATCCTATGTCAGTAGAAAATATCAATATTATACCGAGATATGTCCACCAGAAACGGTTCTAGTCAACCAGTAAATTAATGAAGGTATTAGTATTATTCATTGACTGGTAAGCACCCTTACTGATTTAAAGATCTTTCAATCATTGAACATATATATATGCTTTATTCAAGTATGAGTAAATTCCGAAAAACGGTCTACACTGAATAATACAAGTTTAAATAAGAAGAAAAGTAACACACACAAAAAATTAAACACTAACTCTACACTTCTTTACTGATCATAAGTCTGAGTGCTTTTTCTTCAGATTTATAACCTTTGCTGTTTCCTGTAGTACGAGTATGTGCAGTGTACTTGAATGTCCCCAATTAAGTATTACTCTATTCTTTGTTAAAAAAAAAGTTACCATTAACAAGATAACGAAGATTTGCCTCAATTAGTTAACAAGGAAATATACTTTAAATCTTTTCTGAAACTACATAAATATATGGAGAATTCAAAAAATATTTATGTTAAAATCTAATGCTAATACATCAAAAATGCTTGTTCAGTTCTTTTTTGCTCCCTGCACAGGATTAGTAAGGTTTTATAACCGAAGCACGTAATAGATTTCTTTGGTTTTTGCCGAGTTTTATTTAATTCATAAAGTTAAATACATTCATTGTACTTAACGTATTTAATATATTTATTTATTAAAATATTTGTTTATAGAAATAATCATAAAATTAAGAATAATGTTGGCAACTATATATATATATATTAAAATTAGGAACAACGCTTTAGTAATTAAATCTAGACCGTAAAAAATATATCAATACATATCAATTAATCATCCAAGGAATTATAAGTAAAAGTTAACGCTATTTTAAATTCAGTCAGAAAACAATTTGTTACGTACTTTAGAAGAATTATCTGGAATCCTTTTTACAAAAGTTTGCCGACATAAATATGGAGGAGGTGTCAAGAATGGAAGGATTGGACTATAATGGGAGTGAAAAAGAAGTATCCATCAATTTTGTGTGAGCCTGTGCTCGACAAGAGATCAGGATTATGGCCTTAAACTGGCATCCCACTGGTCGCTAAAAAATCGACCAAATCTTTAGCCACCATATAATCTTTTGCTCTTTTTTCCAAATGATTTAGAGATTGTTTGCAATTTTAGTTACTTTCGTCTGGTAGGAAATTATAAATGATTCTCTAAATGATTTAAACTGTTTGTTGATGTCTCGTATAGGAATTTCATAAATGAGTTTTTTCTAAGGTATTTTAAGATACACGAATGACAAATCACTGTTATTTATCTGTTCGAGGAGACTAGTCTACCTAGTTACCTAGAACTCCAAAACAATATTAGGATGAAATCTTTATATAACCCTCTTCAAAAGCTTCATTTAAACATTATTTTTATAAAAATCCAATAGCTTCTTTCATAACTCCATTATCTTGATATTAGTACTTTTATTACTTCTGTCAACTGGAAGTAATACCATATTGATGAGAATGACAAGATTTTTAACATCCCAACATGTATAAATTAATCCGCTGTGATACATTTATTAAACCAACAGGCGAAAATTTATGTGCCAAATCTCATAATCTGCTTAGATTTTTTGCATGATGGACCTACTCCTGCTAATAGCTGCACTACTCCAAGTCCGATAACACTAACTGCTATTATGTTTGCCACTACTAATTATAGGAAAAACAGTTGAGTATAAAAGGAACTATTTCAACATTTTGAGTAGCATATTTTATGTAGGATGTAATATATAATTTGAGAGAATGTCCAAGTACAAAGAAATTAAAATGAGACAAGCTTTCTGATTAGTCGAATGGTTAATCATGCTATCAATTCTAGCCCTAGATTCCTTCAAATACCCACATTTCTAGTATACCTGGAATGTGTAAGTCAAAAATACTAATTTTGGACGACCCCGAAAGCCCTATTAATAGCCTCTTGTATCTGAAACCAAGGACAGTATATGTCTGCAAGTGCGATAGTTCTGACCACTACTTTATAAATGAAGTCCTCCAATAACCATGGGATATTTCCGGATGAGAACGAGTAAGAAGTATAAATTTGACGTCCAAGCTTACTTCATTATTGTTATTTTGAAATGATACTGAAACGTAACTCTGTTGTTGATTACAATACCCATGTATTTAACCTATAACCTTTACTGGTAGGGTATTTATTTACTCAGTTTTACAACATATAAATAGATTCAAAAAGAAGTAACCCAATTTCGACATCCAAACCTTCAAGAAATTTAGTTTAAAAGGATACAGATGGCATTTTATTTGACAATTATTCAGCTGTTTGGCTATACATTTGATAGCTATTCCAGCAGTCTACATAGCTGGTAAAGTGTCAAATCCTAATCCAATAAATATACCATCCTGGTTACACACGTTTCTAGGCTGACTCAGGCATAACTTTAATAGAATTACACTTGCTATAAGTTGACTCATGTGGGCTTGCAATGACCACAATTGTTGGCGAAATATAAAATGCCTATTTCACATGAGTTTAATGTTTTAATCAATATGATAAAATTGGCATGATGTAAATACTATTTATTCATAAATTATGCACACTTCGACATCCGTCGTCATTGGGAAGAAGTGCGAAGTACTCGCACTGAGAAGCAAACTGCTACTGGCCTCCAGAGTAACTCGTGGAACCACCGCAATGCTGCCACCCAGCGGAGCATCATGGGTCTAATTCCCATGTCATCCTTGCAGCTTCTGAAGAGGCATTCATATGCCTCCTTGGAGCTCGCTCTCCTCCTTGTCTTAACCTCTACCGTTAATTATTTTTCCCCCTCATTGTTTATACTTTTTTCTTTTTTAATTTTATTTGCCTTCTTATTGTAGTCTTCATTACTATTTCGTATTATATATTTTTTATCTTATTTTATAAACAAATATTGGAGAGATTTTTATTTTTCCTCTCCTCTGCTGGGGGGCATCATTGTGGTGGTGATTCTCAACGCGAGTTCTTCGCACTTCTTCCCGATGACGACAGATGTCGAAATATCGTAGTGAGTTCCGTAGTGACTTTCTGTGTTCTTTCCTATGTGTTAAAGATTATATATATATGCTTCTCAACTGGAGTATTTCGTACTTATTCCTGATGACGACGGATGTCGAAATGTCGAAATGAGTTCTGTAGTGACTGTTCTTTTTATGTCGACCCATTACGGTCGAAATATTGAAAAGTGAGTCTTTGTTGTGTTTCTGTTTATGTCCATTACGGTCGAAATATTGAAAAGTGAGTCTTTGTTGTGTTTCTGTTTATGTGTCACTGCTTATTTTAATTGTTATTATATATATATATATATATATATATATATATATAGAGAACACACCTATTCAATCAAACGGTCGATATATTATTGAATCTGATATATATATATATATATATATATATAAAACACTTTGTCAATGATAAAATGATCCAAAACTGACTGCTAAAATGCAATATAAATAAATATACGTGCATAAATAAAACACACGCTTACAGTGTCTAATTTTTGGAGTTTGAACCATCATCAAAGGGGAAATCCAAGTTCACTGGTGACTGCGCTTTTTTTCCCTCTTTGTCTTCTCCTGAAATTATGTTTCAAACCAAAAATTAGTGACTGCAAGAATGAACTTTTAATTCACCTATTTATCTTGGTTTATATTGATTTATATAAACTAAAATCAAAAACGATATAAACATAAAAGAGGTTACAAAAACTCACTACTATATTCCTACTATCTCTTATCAGATAACAAGATGTTGCGTTTCTCGGATGAAAGTGTCGGCAGAAGTGAAGAGACTCTCAATCAGTGTTGCCAACTTAATTAAAGAGGAAAGACTTTTTAACAGCCTTAAGAGCTTGACTTTACGATTTTCAGAAGAAGCACTTATTAGTCCCCAAGTAGGTAGATCTGCTCCTCAGCTTAACCTCAATCCTTAATTGTTTTGTAGTATTTTTATTTAGCCTGTTTTAAAGAATTTTGATTAGTTACTATTATTTTATTTATAGTTTAGTTTTATTAATTTTTAACACTCTTATTGATTTAAATGCTTTTATTTATCCTTTTTTCCCCACCTTCCGTAATTTGACTACACTGATTGAGTAACTCGTTACTGAAACTTACCTTCAGTCTTCACTTGTTATCGATTCACACCTTTTTACCTGATGGCAAGGCAGTTGAAATATGGCATTGATTTTTTCTGTTCTCTTTTGTGTGTGTTTTTATTTCTTCACAAAACGTCCATCTCTTCAAAGTATACATATTTTTAAAAACAAACTATTTACACTCAATATTAACTCAAATGACTAGATTATATATGTTCCAATGCACGTAAGCCATTACCTATCATACAACAGCTAACAAATGAACCACATATGCAATAAATAAATGAATATTACTAAGCAGCCACTTACAATTCTGAAAGAGAATTCCTTAACAAGAAATCTGTAGAGCGTTTGGAATTTAGCATTTTAACTCTGATGTGATTACTTCATCTAATGATTTGAGTTTGTATTAGAAGGTTAGACGGGTGAGGGAGATATTTTGTGCAGATGTGGCTGTTAGTGAACAGATCTGAGGAGAGCCATGCATTTCAGACATTGCATCGAGTTTGACTTGAATGGAATTTCAGCCCTAATGGTGCTCTAATCAGTCATTAGCTTTCCTAGTTTGCTTGATTACTAATGGCGTCTAGATGGATTACTGTAAACTATCCCTCTGCAATGCATTTAACATTCACTTTAACAAACATTTAAAGATATGATTGTTTAAACGTATACTCCACAAATGTCAAACCAGATATAACATAGCAAAGAGTTATTATAAATCTAACATTCGTAAATTAACGTTTAATGTATAATCAACGTAAACTTATTATAATCTACATATGATCTACATGGTTTTTTTATGATAATTATATATATAAAATTCAAAATAACGACCCATTACCAAAATGATTTCCAGTAAATATATTTTTTTCATATAATGTGTATTGTTAATAACTTAACAATACATACATTGTTATTTAACGATTTCCTCTAAGGTCATTTTGTCTTTCCTCTCAACTTCAACCGTTAATTATTCTTGTTATTCTTTTTTATTTTTTTTTTTTTGAAAATTTTATTTGCTTGTTTTTTAATTTTTCTATATATCTTATTGTTATGAGTTATTGTTATTACATTGAAATGATAAATTTGTTATCGAAGTTTAGGTCTAAATTAATAATATATTATTTCAGGCCGATGTTTTGTAGAAAATTGTTAGGCATTCTCAAGAATGACTAAAGTAAATACATATTCAAAGAATTATTCACATCTCATCTCTTTGCAACAGATATAACAAAAAGAAAATGTATTAAACAGTACAAATTAAATTACAGTGTAAAAAGAAATGATGTGAATAATGCTTTAAATACTCTTTCAATAAGCCTTGAGAATGCCAAACAATTTTCGGCGAAACGTCGGTTTCAAATGAGATATTATTTTTAAATTATTTTGCAATAATTTTTTTATTTCTTTGGTTTTACGTGATATTATGTTATATTTTAATTTCATTTATCATTTACTTACTTATTTCTTTTTTCATCTCATCCACATGGTGACACGCTCATAAAGTACTTCAGGAAAAGAGATTCATTCAGTTCTGGCTTTCTTTCAAAGTGACTCACTTCCCTTCCTGATAACGACAGATATCGAAATCAAAAGACGAAGAGGTAAATGTATGGAAGGGAAGGAAAGTTCATTTTCAATGAAAAGTAAAGTAGAGTAGCGTTAGACAAGGAAACCCGTTATGACAACAATTACACTATTTCATTAAGCACCACCTAATCTAATTTGAACATACCAGGGCTGATACCAATCAAAAATGAAAATTCTCTTTAATCATGCAAACTCTATTATATTTCATTTATCAATTCCTTTTGGTAAACTAATTGGCATGTTCCCAATCTACAGAATTATTGAACTGACATTTTATAAACTTAACTTACTTTCAAATAATTCCCTCTAAAATTTACTTAATAAAGGTTAAAATCAATTTCCATTGCTAAACTAATTCTTTTTTCATAAAGTTATATGGAAACTTTTTTTTATAAAATTGACATAAAAATTTTATGATAAAAAAATATTATTAAAAAATAAATTTAATTGTAAAAAATAATTAATAAAATTTTATTAATAAAATTAATAAAAAATTTTATAAAAAAATATGATAATATGTTTTATTACAGAACAACATATGTTTATTGCGACATTTATGAATTCTTTATCAATCAATCTTGGTGTGGATTTTTTATAGCTTGATGTATTTCTTACTTATCATTGCCGAATATGTTCATTTTATCCATTATATGAGCCGAATATAAACATTTTATCCGTTATATGAATGCTATTCCTATTCGACTCGTATATAGCCGTGTTGAAGGAGCACCGTGAACTACTAAATATATAGTAGTTCACTATGTTGTGAACTACTATACATTCAGTAGTTCACAACATAGATGTTGTGAAACTATAAATTATTATATAGAAAATTGTTATTACAATGACCTTTGCAATGAGGTAAACAGATACAGTGTTTAGTATCTGTTCATACATCATATAAAAAAATATTTCAGTTCAAAACGAGTTAAAAACTTGTAACCCATGGTGTCAGAGCTCACATGATTGTCAACTCATATTGGCAATTAGTGTTACACGTTCTGGCTTTTTACACTAACACCAAACAGAAGCTACATGAAACCATTTATATTGAAAACACTCATAACATAAACCCTAAAGGTAAATATAAACAATATAAATTACCTCTCGAACTTTTTTTTTTATAAATTTTACACAATTATTAATCAATCACAGCCATTTTTGACTTAATAATTAATAATATATTTATGAATTGTAACTTTCATTTTTTAGTTCTGAAAAAAGTAGGAAGAAATGTAGGTGCATCCTTTTGATTAGTAATGTTGCAGTAGTCTGTGTATCAGTGAAGTCTCAAGATTAAAGCTAAATGTAATGCGAAGCATCTCCGTATAATCCTAACTCGTTCACCTATATTATTTATAAAATGAATATGAAAGTCTTTTGAGAGTTTATATTTCATTAGAGTAAAAGGATCTAATAATCTTGAATTTGCTTTATTTCTTTGCAAGACTAGCTTTTTTCCTTTAAAATGATAGAAATAACTAACATAAGTACTGTGTTTATTTCTTGCTTAAACTAAGCATTATTACTTCTTAGTTCCTATGCATTAAACCACAGGTGTCAAACATACGGCCCGCGGGCCGGATCCGGCCCACTTGTGGGTTCAATCCGGCCCGCAGGATAAATCTGCATTATTATATAAAAAAAAAATCAGTTTACTCTAATTTTCTTAAAAACCTGCAGTTCTTATATTATCCACTAGTGTTTTAGTACACGCTGTATTATCCACGTTTCCTTTTCCTCTCACCTTGACTAGCGAAATATCTGTGTCAAAAAGGATAATAGTGGATACTGAGTGTTGGATTTTAATAAAGATTTTTATAATTGACTTATTCTTCTTTGTAATATTTATTAGTATTAGTGACTGGTACAAAGAAATAGATAGACTTATTATTAACTAAATGTACTTTTGCAATTAGCTTGCTGGCACGGCCCGCTTGAGATCAAACTAAGCTGCATTCGGCCCCCAAACCAAAATGAGTTTGACACCCCTGCATTAGACTATCGCTGGCTTAGTTCTGCTTCCGGTAGTTTAGCTTGCTTATCATTTAATCTAGAAGTAAACAGGTCCGTATAAAACCAAAAAATATAACCGCAAATGGATTCTTTTAGATCAAAAGTCATTAGAACATATCTATTTCTTTTTCTTTTTCTAGCAATTTATTCATTTAATTCTGATCTATGACATTAATGTACTTCTAAACCAATGTTACTTTTTAATATGGCTATCATTCTTTCTATATTTATATGTTATTATCAAATAATTTGTGAAATATTTTTTTAATTGATTTTCTAAGTCTTGGAGGTATAAATAAGTTATTTATTAGAAGTAAGTTTATTTATTAAAATAATTTTTATCAATTATTGACTAAATTTTCAAGACATGAGAATGAACATGTGAAATCCCATCATTTAAATAGAATCACTCAAAAAAGTGTAAAAATATAATTAAACAACAAACAATTAAATACAACTAAATTAACTTGTATTTTATTTACTATGATTGCATGACGTTTGCCAAATGGTTTCTGGATAATAAAATGAATTACCTAAACTCTTCTCCTGTTCATTATCCATTATTATAATTATTTATAAGTAATTATTATACATTATGGATATGGAAATAGAATTATGGATATAGATAGTAGTTAATATCTTCAAAAGAGTGGAACAAATTTAACAATTATTTCTGGTTTCTGGCTAGTTTGATGGTATTTGCAAATCACAATAGAAATTGTGAAACATAGGGATTAAATATTTGCTAATCCCTGTTTTCTTTCTTTATTGAATCAATGTTGAACAGTAAATTACCATTCAAGCGTTTACCAATTGTTCTAATCAAACATGATATTCCATTTCAGTAATAATTGGAAGCATGTTATAGCAAAATCAAAAAGAATCATTCAAATTGATCAAACTTGATTATTGAACATGTTTTTTTTTCGTAAAGATGAGTGTGACATTCTGAAATATATACTTGTTTGCAGCAAAGTCTTTTTTAAAGTTATTAAATTTAAAGATAACCTAGTTATCGATTTTTTTTTATTAATAAATAAAATTTTGTTATAATGCTTTTGTTAGATTTTAGTTCAAGTTAAGAATGTCAAACTTTTTGAAAGGCAGTCTTAAGGCCGTCAAAACTACTAAACTTTACTTCACTATTTCATTTCAATATTCATGGTCTAGTGCTTCCTTCATGCCAGTTTTAATATTATTGTAACAAACCATTTCTATAACCGACTTTAAATATTTTGTGAGTATTTCCTTCGATATTGTTAAACTGCAAGTCTATTATGTAAGTACTTTTATACTACACCTATGAGTACCGTTTTCGGTTTTCTTCGATGAAAGCAAATACATATCTATATATATATTCTACCCAGTGTGCACTTATATTAACTAAATTTTGAAGATGCAATTCTGCGAAGAAGATAGTACAATAGTAAAGTGTATTCACTGAGATAAAAATTAGGTGATCAATAATATATCGTGGTTAATTTTATATTACTAAATATGTATTTCTTATCATTAACAACCAGATAATTTACTCCCATTTTATATAAAAGAAAGTAAATTTTGGGCAAAATATTTAAACAAAATAAACCTTTAGAAAATGGAAAGCTATTTAGCCATACATGGCTATAGAAGGACTTTTCCTCTGTAAAAATGGTTAAAGTTATTTGTACCTTATGGTATGAATGGTAGCAACGGTGCGTATGGTGTAAGGTAAAGGTAGGTATGTTTTGGTAGTGAAAAAATTAATAAAGTGGTACCAGAAGTGTGTCCATCCTTCAAACAGAATAGTCTGATTGACCAAAAACTCATGTTTTTGGTGACAATGCCGACCCATGACAGAGCAGTGGGACTGAGTCTCCATGTTTTCAGTGCCTTTTCCCATGTTGCCTAGCCATAATTAGTAAAAGACAAGCTACTCATTATTGTTATTTATTAATATTTTATAGAATTTGTGTTCTTTTTAGTTTGCTCTAATTGTCTGATATGAAACAATGATAGTTTATTTCTTGCTGAAAAAATTAAAACTTTTAAAGATTTAAACAGCCTGGCTAAGTAGTCCATTATACTTCTGCCACTATATAAGAGACAAATATTCTTATTCGTATCTTACATACAGTATTTGATCTGACAGCCATCAGAACCTCATTGCTGGTGTTAAAAAAATACCATTCATCTCTAATATAGTGGAATGAATACTAGTAATACTTTACAAGTTCACAGGTCCTTGTTGAAGCAGCTTTGTGAAACCTCCATATTAACCGAAAACATTCAAGTTTGGACTTTTGCTCACATTCATGTGTTTTGGCCACTCAGGCCACTAACCAGAGTTCTGCTCGAGTTCCTTTGTTATGTGACAGACAATGAGAATTAAATGTCCAAATTGCCTATTGAAATTTAAGTTTAATATAGTGTTACTGAAGTAATAATGGAGGAGGAAGAGACATATCTAGAAATGTCTTGATATAAGAACCTGTCTTCTAGCAAGTAAACTCGTATAGCCAGGTTTGTTCCTTCTCATAATGGCTTAAATCGATCATTTAAACAACTAATTAAACAACAAACAAGCGATTTTCGTCAAAGTGAAATCTCAGATGAGATTTGCTTTTAAGAAATACCGCTTGTTATGATTGAAAGAATTTAGGTTTTTTCTTTGATTTCTTACTCTTATCATTCAAATCAAATTATTTTACTTTATGCATTAGTTGGCTTTAATTTCCTGTATATGATTCTGATAAAACATTCATTGAGTAATGTAATGTAATCAGGTTAAGTAGATGAGGTTGTCCTTGGTCCAAGTAGGGTGTGCGTTTATATGATTCTATCGAACTTTCTAATGAACCAAAAGATTCTCAATTTTTTCACATCACTGTATAACCTCGCAGTACAGTTTAATTGTTCCCAGACCAAGCTCGTATTCAGATTCACACGTATTACGAAGAAATTTTTCGCATTGACATTAATGAAAAAATAATTAATCTGTACCATCCCCAAAATGTCGTTTTTAAAGTTCATTTTTAAAACAGAAAATGTGTTATTCTAAAAAATAAACAATACTGTATATATAATATGAATAAAATTACTTGTATAATAAATGCATACAAGAAATTGTAATATTTTATTAATTCATTAACTGTACGATATGTTATAATGTGGTATTTACTCATATTGGGAAATTTATTAAGTCTCCACACAAAAAAGCTTATGATAAGAAACTAAACAAGGCGTTTCGAACACTTCATGTTCTTCTTCAGGTTACATCTGCTCTGCTGGGGTGGTTATTTGGTGTGAGAGACCAAGCGAGGACTCAATGTAAGTCCTTGCTTGGTCTCACCCACCGAATAACCACCCCAGCAGAGCAGATCTAACCTGAAGAAGAACATCAAGTGTTTGAAACGCCTTGTTTAGTCTTATAATAAACTTTTTTTTGTGTGGAGATTTATTAATACTTTCCCCAATATTTTATTAACCTACTAAACATAAAACGGAGACCATCTAGACGTTAGGAAAACGGTCGCTTGTACTACGAATTTTCCCTGTCATACGAGGCAAAAGTTCTTACAAATGGCTGATCGTAGGCAGAATTGCTTGTACAAGGAGGCAGTCCTACTACAAGGTTCTACTGTATAACAACCTTAGATAAACCAATCTTAGATTAGCATCACATGCAAGTTAAGTCATCACTCAAATCAAGTTAAGTAAATTAGGTAAAAAAAATGTCTGAATTCACAAAAATGTACCCTATAGTTTCTTCAGTTCAATTTGGCCTACAACTTATAGCTTACTCTCATATAAACAGATCCTTTTATGTTTATTTTATTATTTGTGAAACAGCGTGACAAGCATCGTTTTTCAAAGCTTAAGAAAGCAATCATAAGTCAAAATTTTTACATTGCTTGGGCGTAAACTCAATGTATATTTTTTTATAACTAGTGATAATAAGGTAAAAGTAAGTAAAGTTGAATATGAAATAAAAGTAATGAAATGATGAGTATAAAAATAAAAACAAATAAAAGAATAAAAAAAATATAGTTATCAGTAATTGTTTATTAATGTTAAGTTTAGAGGGAGTCGTAGCTCTGAGAAGGAAAATATGTAAAGCCATCAAAGTAAAGGTCACGAGGAAAAATGTTGTGATGAGGAAAGTAAAGTAGACTAAACCTTAGCTCATAGGCTGGGCCTGAATTAAGGAGTTGTTCCCTATACATTCTTCATCGTCCTGTACTTCTTCTATTCTCAGAAGGCACTTTCTATCTCTTACAATAAACCTCCAAACCTCAGATCGATTATACAGGTATTTCTTCTCCCTCCCAAGGCTCTTAATATATCTGCTGATAATCCTATGTGAGCCACATCCCGTCTAACTTGCCCTATTTTTAATCCTTCACATACCTTACTCTATTCACTTCCATCCTTAGTAATGACACTAACTTTCTTCTTTATATGTCTTCCTGTAAGTCTTCTAAGTGAATTTATTGTTTGTATGACTACATAAGTATGATCAACAGATCACAAAATTTAAGTTTATCTTTCGTCATGTAGATTTCTCATAATATTTATATATCTTTTGTAAATAACACATCAACCTTCTCATTTTCATTCAAAAAAAATTTCATAGGCACAGTTTTAATGGTGTTTTTTATGTAAAAATTCTTGGAATACTAAATATAAAGAAATTAGAAAAAAGATTATGATATTTTAATCGTAAGATGCGATTTTCGTCAGAATCAAATCTCAGTTGAGATTTACTTTTGATAAATACCGCTTGTTACGATTGAAAGATCTTAGGCTTTTTTTTTTAATTTTTTTATTGTGATCTGGACGTTGACATATACATATGTACCTGTATTAATGATCAAACCACAATATGAAAATGGGAAAACAAGACTAAGTTCTTTCAACCGTAACAAGCGGTTTTCGTCAGAGTCAAAAACCCAACTCTGAAATATCAGTATGAAAGTGTAAATGTAAGTGTAAGTGTGTGTGTCTTTGTGTGTTTGTGTTTGTGTGTGTGTGTGTGTGTGTGTATGTGTGCGCAAATTTTCAATAATGAATTGTTACTTCATTGATGTTAATAAAGTAATAATTTGTAATGTAATCATTACTCAATTACACCTGAAAGTCGTTTCGAATTGATAGCTTACATATGTAACTAAATCAGATTTATTAACGTATAATTACAATACCAATAATTATGAAATACAATAATTTACAACAGAGCAGACAAAACATATATAGTAATTGTCTGTATTTAGTATTTTTATTTCTTTTATTTCATCAAAGAGTATTTTTATGTTATATTATCAAAAAATGGCAGTTTATTGAAATATGCTTAGCTACCAGATCATTTAATGAAGTGAATATAGAACGCCTAATTAACGTTTAATTTATAATTAATACATTCATTATGTTTACTGATTAAAATAATTGTCCTCACCATAGTGAGCTTCAGGCAACTGAATTGAATTGTTTACTGAACTATGAACTGTGGCTTTATCTCAGTGCTTGTAGCCCATAATCTATTTTAACCCCGGAGTTATTAGCTGAATTTCTTGAGAACAAGGAGTCATTGCTCTCAGCAAGTGTAATGAATTCCCTGTCACTTAACAGAGACGTCTTAATCAATAAGAATTCAAACTAGTTTCAGCTTTCAATAAGCAGATGTAAAAAATCTTGAGTACCCTACACTTAGCATTATCATGTTAACCGAAATAATGGATTCAGTATAAATAGATAACTGGATATAATATGGTTATATATATATATATATATATATATATATATATATATATATATATATGCATCAATTAGAAAGAAAAGCGTGACTTTTTTAAAGTTTACTATCCTGACAAAAATATAGAAATAAACAGCTGTACTTCAAACTGTAATATTTCCCTCCAACACTTTAGATATCTTACATTTTGACATCTATATTAAGATAGCAGTTAATAAAAATTTAAATTTTTTAGAGTGACTGGAAGAACCAGTTAAAATATTATTCGTTCTGACTTCAAGAATAATAATCTAGTTTTAATTTTAACGTATTTCAATATTAATCAGAAACAATAAGCATCTAATTCTATTGTATGTAAAAGCTCTTTTTGAAAGAACTATTATATGTTACAAATATCAGTACCTTCTGCCTAATGAGTCACATGTGGATAGTTTAAAAATTATTGATAATGCATCCAGCCAGATATCATCAAAAATAGATTTATATTAGATCAAAACTGGTAAATTCATTAAAAGTGCAAACTTGTTTTAACAATTTCTATACTTTAAACCAACCAAGTAAAATAATTAAAATACATGAGTGGAAAAAACAAATTAACCCTTAAATATATTATTTGAATATATATGTATATATAAAAAGATATATATACACGAAGACCGCTTGTTACGGTTGAAACATCTTAGTCTTGTTTTCCCATTTCATATTGTGGTTTGATCATTGATATGTATATATATTGTGATTATATTTTAACTATACTTTTTATATTACAAATATTTATAATTATCTTTCTAAAATAGCACGATTAAGTAATAAATTTTGATGCTTCTGTTCAAAGAACACACGATATCAGCTGTAGAGGTATTTTATATATATGTCCACACCAGATTCAACTTAATATATTCTACTTTCTACACTTTAAGTTAAGTTAATAAAAATTCTTCTGATTAAAAACATATTATAAAGGACAGACATTCAATTTTTTTAACATACAATATTTAAGTGCATGCATTTTGTTAGTATAATTTATTATGAGGTTAATTAACAGTCTTATCTCATTTGTTGGTGTTGGCATCGTATGGCCGGTTTCGACCAAACGGTTCTGTTTGAAGATGAATTACATCTACAACCGGTCAAATAACTCGATCACCAGCGTACGAAGTAACGTGGTTAACTGATGTCATAATGTATATCAAACTGTATTTAGGATATGCGTATCAAAATATTAATATTAAATTTTAATTTTTTTTGGAAAAATAATATTTTAGGTCCATCAAGACACCTTTGCTTTGACAAAATATCTCTAAAACACTATTTAACTCATCATCTTGTAAAGATCTATCTTTGTGTTAATTATGTTTTTATCCATCAAACGGTTTTATCGGTATTCATGTATAATATCACATTCACAATTATTCAAATTGAAAAAATCTGAAGTTATAAAAAATTAAAAAGCCAAGATAAGTTTTATACTAATTCAAAATTACATCTTTCTGATGCTGGAAATTCAGGAGGAAGAAATAGGATCAAAAAACGCATATAATTGGCAATAAGGAAGCTTTCTGATGATGAGATATTACACAATTACATTATAAGCACTGCTTTCAGGTATTATATGAATTTCAACTATCAAAAATTATAGCATGCAGTGTGTGACCGAACTACTGGACCATACAAACAAATCCATGGACTATAGTTCACATTTTTTCGCATGATAAATCAGATTCCAATGACCCAAATGACATATATGATACATGAAAGTAACTGCCTAAATACTTGATAGCTTTCATCAAGGACATAAAGAACTGTAACTTACAATAACACAAGTATGCAAATATTTAAGCATAAAACAATTGACCAAACCATAATTAGCAAACAGATCAATCACCTGTTGATGATTCACTTATTCCACTGATAGAATCACTGACATAAATAAAGAAAAGAGATATATTGACCAACAGTAGAGAGAAGAAAAGAAAAATACTAAATTATAAATTACATGTAATTAATAAATAATTTGTAAAAAAAAATAAAATAAAGTTATTCATTGGTTATATGTGGTAATATTAACCAAATGAGTTTGACCATGAAGGTAATAGTTGACTCAGAAAAAATGTGTATATACACGGTAATAGTATTTACGTTAATGTCCGGGAACGTAAAAACCAGTAGAGCTATGAAAACTGAGCGGGAAGTAAAACGGTTCTCCCATGATAACTTGCTAACAATATTTGTTCTACTATAAAAATATTATTTTAATAAGTATTTGATAGCTACCAATGCTTTGTTTTGTAAAACTTTTAATAACTTCAGGAGTTAATGCTGTCAATAATAATCGTAACTGTGAAACTATAGGTATGATTTGAATCTCTGAGGATCACAGTTATATTAACTACGACTGGCTTGTCTCTTGTCCACTTGTCTGGACCACAGATGTTGTGGGTGAAACTAACTTAACAAGGGGTTCAGTTAAACCCCTTAACTTATTGGTTGAGTACCTAAACAGCTAAATCCTTATGGTCACTAATTTTATTATACCACTGATTTAAAAATATGTTAAACAATATATTCATTATACTTACACAATCATTTGAAAAACTCTATTATGTTGTTCTCAACCAATACTGGTAAATTTAGTATAATCTTATCAGAATTTAAGTCAACTAATTTTCTATTCCACTTTACTTAAAAAGATATTCCTAACTGTAATAAAATTCATTTTAATCGTCTATCATTTGAAATATTATGTTAAATATTTAAATAAACTAATATTAATGTTGTTAAATGATTTTAAATTATCAGTAGAAGTCATTTTTTTAAAATCCTTTTTTTATTAATTTTTAATTATTAAGGTTTAAATATTTGTGAAATCAAAATCAATTGATTTCAAACAATGACATTTCATTCATCTTCTTTTGAGAACATCATTCCCATTGTCATAATTTTTCTGCAAACTTAAACTCAATTTATAAAAAGTTAGTTAAACAACTTTATAAGTTTTTCCAAAAAAAATCTGTCAAGCAGATAAAGTTAGTAAATTTTCCATTGTAATAGTTGTTATTAAATTTTCTATCTTTAATATTTCATTATTTTACTTTATTTTTATTCTTTCACAGGTCAAATCCATTTTATCGTCTTTTCATACCATCTTTTTTAGAAAATAAAACCTACCCCGAAATACAAATCCAGTCGGACTCCACCAACAAGATACAAATCATGAGGGAATTTTATACTATTAACTGTAGTAACCACTGTACTACTCATGATATATATGTATGTAAAACTAAAGATTTTTATATTAGCATGAAGTAACATGATAAACTTCCCACATTTCCTCTCTTAACTCAAACACTTTGCTCTTCTCTTTCTATCTAAGGTGTGTTCAAAATACAACAAATTTCATGTTGATGTTTCAAACAGTTGATCCTAGCATCCATTAAATAGTTAGCAACAACCAGTCACTTAAATCATGCAAACTATAGAAGAGTATGTCCAGTACACCATACATACATAACATACTTTACCTACACATAATGGAAGTAAGTAAACAACATTTAAGAAAACTGATCTTATTTTTACATTATATATCATGTAACATCAACTGAAGAAGAAACATTAGATACTGTTTGAAATCATTATAAATAAATTGTTAAAACATATCTGTCTGAAAACATAAAATATATGGAATATTCCATAATAGAAGTTATTTATGTCTCTCAATTGATAAAGATTCTTTAAACAATAAAATTTTATAACTCACTTATGTTAAAATTTCTGATTCATTAATATTTATTCTAATCTTCTCTTAATCCTCTGATTAACTTCTTTTATTAAAATATGAATGATTCTGTGCGGTTTAGTCAATAATCAAGGCTGTGAGTCCTTTTAAATCCGATTGAATAAAACTACCTGCAAAATACAACCAAGAAAAAATCTAAATAAAGCAACAAAAAATGTGTTACTTGTCGTAATCACATAAACCAGACAATTAAAATTACACAAAACCAACAAATATTGTTGCAATGCATAAATAATATTCAAATTTTAAAACAACAAAGCGTTAATTTTTTTAATTATAGTTTTGTAGCTTTGGTAATTGTTAATTCTTTTTTTAGCAATCACTGAAGCAAAACATTAATCATAGTCAGCTGTGGACTTTGTTTTCATACTGAAGATTGAAGGTTTTAACTGTGGAGATAGATGTAGAATTCTCATGGTGGAGTTGGAAAACCTTGTTTACGCCTTACCTTAGAAAGGACATAAACCTACAGTTCCTAGCCCGTACAATTTCCAGAACTCATTAAGGAAACCCTACTCTAATAAACTTCAGTAAAGTAAAATTCAGGACACCCGGATGTAAAATAAACCCTGTAATATGACTTAGCTATGACCAAAATGAGAGCTAAATAACAAATAAAATAACACGAACAAAAATTATAACTTACACTCATAAATATGCATAAACAATACAACGAAATAAAATATTATTTGGAAAAAGTATTTCAGACTTTCTGATTTAGTATTGTGCAGGAGAAACTGGAGTATACTCCTTTTACAATGAACTGTCATTTATTAGAAAGCCGCAATGTTTCGGACATCAGAGAAGCTAGAGACGAAATACGAATCAATTCATATCAATGTTTATGAAGAGCTGTCTCCTTCAAGTTGATTTTTCTGTTTATTTCCTTTATTGGCGTATCAGCGACTACGGGTACAATAGCAAAATTTGGATAGCAGAAATAATCAAATGTCAAGGAAATAAAACCCACGTCCCTGTGTCTGAGATAATCCGCCATAATAACTTGATAATTTGGTTTGCTATATTTGGGAATCTTTAAATAATAGCAAACACATTTTAGAATGAATATAATTTATAGGAATTTCTCTACCAGTAATTTTGTTAAACTGATTTTTACTCACAATCTTGGTAAAACGTTTGCAAACATTTTCTCACTTCATCCGAGTAAGTAACTTTTTCCCATTCTATTTGGTGCAAATACAAAAAAAAATTATGAATAATATTACATTTCCTAAAAAGAGGTCAAAACTCAGTAACAATTTTAAACAAAAAAAAATTGTTATATATTTATATAAATATTTATATTATTTATATAAAAACATTATAATAAGAAAAGAATTATTTGAAAGACAAAAATATAAAATCTCGTGAAGGGAGAAAGTAGTATGAATGAACAAAAATTTCAAAGAATGAATGTTTTAAAGAATGAAAGAAAACAGAAGATGGAAAAAGAAAAGAGAGTAGTAATGAGTGAGAGAGAAAATAGGAACTGCTTGCTTGCAAAAAATGGAATAAGAATAAAAAAGAATCAAAAAGAGATAGCTATATAGAAAGGAAGACAGATAAACAGAAGTGGGGATACAGAAATTAGAGTGATACAAGAGATCGTAAACTGAGTAATGAAAAAGTAGAGGAGAGAAAAGAGGGGTGGAAAAGAGTGTTTTTGAATGAATAGAAGATGATGTGGAATAAAAGAGCTATGAAGAATGAATAAAATTTATTCCAAATGAATAGAAGAATGAATAGAAAAAGAGATCAACTGATGTAAAATAGATAACAATAAACACAGATGGTTGGATATATAGATAAATAGGGAGAGAGAAAGAGAGAGATGAGAGAGAGAGATGAGAGAGGGAGAGAGTGAGAGAGAGAGTGAGAGAGAGTAAGATAGAAAGCATAGAAAGGAAAGGTACGAGAGCCAATGGAGACAAGACCAGAAAAGTAAAACTGAGAGAGAATCTCACTGAAATTGAGATTAAAGGGTCATTCAAGATGTACAGATTAATTTCCTTAAAATGTTTCAGAATGAACAAGCAGATATTCAAATCAATACAAACACATAAAAAATTAAACAGAGAAATGAAGGTGATTCTACGAACCAGTCCTTTTACACTTATTAAAATCGATTTAATTCTGCAACGCTTTTAATTCATCAGCATCACTATATAATGTAATAGCTAGAGAAAGAAGTGTTCAAAGTTGATTACAGCACTAAGTAATTTAATTGATCAAGTAAAATATTACTGCATTAAAGTGCGATTTACAAATTAGCATTTAATTTGCCTCAAAAGTTTATCTAGAATTTGTTATAACTTAAAAATATTTATTAACTAAGATATTTTTTCTTGATAAATGATTTGATTCATGAATGCTATTTTTATGAAAGTAACACGTGTGATATAAGTATATAAGATATATATTATTTTCTAAATATACTATATATATGATACATAAATGATATAAGCAAATCAATAAATACGAAAGCTATAAAATTCAAAAAGTCACCAGTAGTTCATGCAAGACTATTGAACAATCATGTAATATTACTATTCTTACATATGTATTACCATGCTTTATAACTACTGATGTACATAAAAATCATGGTAACAACGTTCAATAACCATTCCACTCGTTACCATTATTGGGATACCTAGACCAATGACTCACTTCTAGTAAATTGTCCGTAAGTGTATCGAGAGTAAGATTAGCTTCTAGTAAAAAAAATTACATCCACAACTCTGACTCCTTTAGAGAAACATTATTTCGTAAGAAAAGCGTAAAATACCATAAAACCTGTCAGAGTGAAACAGCTTCATTTGTCAAAAGCTCTTAGTGGTTCGGGCTACTTCCATTCAAGTTAAATTAAAAGTGTTTAAGAGACGAGACAACATTACGGTTTAGGGTTGTTAGGAGATGGTCCAGGTTAGCGCAGTAAAAATGTGTTCGTCTTTGGATTGGTAGAGCCGGGGTTCAATACGTACTCTCGATTGATTTACGAGGTAGGTGAATAAATCTTAGTAAGTCACTCCTCGGATACGACATTAAGTCATCGGTCCCAACCCTTTACGATGTGAGTTAATCGTTAAAGATCTCTCGTCTAAATAAACTTGAATTAGGCACAATTTAGGGTCACCAAAATTATAATAAAATGTTCACTGCATGGTATCACAAAGAGCGAATGTTTAGTCCATGGGTCTTTTGTAAGTCTACCACTGCACCCTAACTTAAACTAAGAGAGTTGAGGAAAGTTGATCCTTTGACCAATAGGTTTAAGTTAGACAATAAACACATTGGTTTATTTACCAAAAGAAGTTCCACGGCAGTACATATGGAGACTTAACATATGAACCTATTTGAACCGTTTTAGCGAAGTTTCATATCTATAATTGCCTGCAAATAAATTAAATTTTTTAATAATTTTATTATTAAAATATAGATTATATATTATAAATATAACGTTTTAATAAACAATTAATTTATATCTATATATTAAGTGGAAACTAAATCACGAAAAAAGAAAATACTGTCAGTAGACACCGATATGGGACATGTAGGAGTTTTTAAGATGAATAAGGACCTGTTATTGAAGGGACAGGAACTCAAGTAAGATAAGAATTATTGATGATACAAAACTAAATCACGCTAAGACCATCAAACCATTGCAGTATCATTGACAGTATAGTTATATCAGAAAGCTGAGGGGAAAGGTAGCATTGTTTACTTTGAGGTGCGAAGCCCTTCCGTAACAACTAGAGCGTTGCTCAATTAACTTAAAAGAATATAATAATATGGCATAAACAAAAAAGTGCTTAAAGATAGAAATAAAAATAGCAAAATTTTATTTCAGGCAAATATAGAAAAATATGAATAAGTATTTATCTAACTCAATAAAATACTTATGAGATAAAAGCAGCTGTAACATATGTAACAAAACTTCCTTGGAAAAAAAAAGAATGTGTCATCAAAATAGGATTGTAGAATGTCAATAAACAGGATTGTATCTTGTCCTTTACTATGTTAAAATTAAAGTAGTTTGAATTGCGAGTGATCGGTGTCAGGCGATGAGGCGAAAATATATGAACCAAGTCAATCTATTGCACACCATAAAGCATTCCAATCTCCGTAAAAGCCCATCTATCCGACCTTGTCGAATCCTTTCAACAAGTTTTATGCCAACTTTCAGATGTCCAAAGGAAAATTTATCTTCAACGTATTCTATAGATTAGCCTATTTGAACCATTTTAGCGAAGATTCATATCTATGAAAATTGACTACGAATAAATTAATTTTTTTTTAATAATTATCTATATATAAATTCTCTTTGTGGCTCGGTATGTATGTATGTATGTATGTATGTTTGTACCTTATGGATTCGGCCTACAATGGACCTTTTTCAAATATTCTTTTGCAAGGCACTTTTTATAGGTCTTGGGGTGGTTTTAGGCTATTAAACTCTTTGGGGCATCCTAACCCCGGCCCCCTAGGGCCCAAAAACCTCAAAAATTTGCCGATTTTGAGTTTTTGCATTTTTTGTCAAGAAATATGGCGTCTACGGCCTTAATGCATAAAATATGAAATGTTGGAAATAAAAATCGAAAATCAGAGTTGTGATTCATGTAATATCCCAAAAATATTATAATAGATAAGGTTTGCTGTATAACCTGTTTGTTTACATTTTGACTTTAATTGGTAATGGCGGCCGCAGGTAGGTTAATCTTTAAGATAATATTTCCACACGCTTTGTTCAATTGGAAACAACCAGGTACCAGAAATTTTATTATTGTTTTCAGATTGATATTAAAGACATTATTGTATTTTTATATGGGTTTCTTATTAACTTTAACAAAGCTTTAGCTATTATCAATAGTTTCTTAAATTTTTTTTAAAAGTTTCAAATTATAAATTCCAAAAATTATTTTTTTGCCACAAGTTTCACATAACAATTTCAACTATTAAACATTTTGTCATAAGTTTCACATTACAATTTTCAAAAATCAATTTTTTTGTCCCAAGTGTCACATTATCTTTCAAACAAATTTCATTCACAAATTGTAGATTTGACCTTCATTTTTATAACAAGTTTCAGAATCTATATATAAATTGTCTTCGTGGATCTGTATGTATGTATGTATGTTTGTACCTTATGCATTCGGCCTACAATGGACCTTTTTCAAAAATTCTTTTAAAGGCACTTTCTATAGGTCTTGGGGTGGTTTTAGGCTATTAAACTCTGGGGGGGCAGCCTAACCTAGGCCCCATAGGGCCTAAAAACCTCAAAAATTTGCCAATTTTTAGTTTTTGCATTTTTTTTTCAAGAAATATGGCGTCTACGGCCTTAATGCATAAAATATGAAATGTTGGAAATAAAAATCGAGCTCTATCTATATATAAATTCTCTTCGTGGCTCTGTATGTATGTATGTTTGTACCTTATGGATTTGGCCTACAATGGATCTTTTTCAAAAATTCTTTTGCAGGCACTTACTATAGGTCTTGGGGTGGTTTTAGGCTATTAAACTCTGGGGGGCAGCCTAACCCCGGCCCCCTAGGGCCCAAAAACCTCAAAAATTTGCCAATTTTTAGTTTTTGCATTTTTTTCTCAAGAAATATGGCGTCTACGGCCTTAATGCATAAAATATGAAATGTTAGAAATAAAAATTGAGCTCAAAGTTATATAAAGATTTTTTGCTCTAGGATGCTTCTTTCATAGCCTAGGTACCACTATTCTCCAGAAAATGTTAAAAAACGTCCAAGGGACTGTAGATCATGAATGAAGAATCGTAAGACAAAAATGCATAAAATAATATTGAACCCAATTTTCATTTCGATCATTTCAAATTTTATACTTAAAACTTCTAGACCCGGGCAACGCCGGGTATTTCTGCTTGTAGTATTGAAATATGGATTATATATTATCAATATAATGTTTTAATAAAACAATTAATTGACATCAGGACATAATGTCATTAAAACTCTACTTTT
>JAPFBL010000136.1:2045000-2292500 GCA_026182355.1 Hermatobates lingyangjiaoensis | reverse complement strand
AAAACCTCTAACTACCTAGATAGAAAGTAAATTAGTAACATCTCTGTTTTCTTCGTTTTCTTAATTCAAGTGACACAAATAACCTGAGATAAAGGAATAAAATAGACATAGAAAGTCAATGACGCGAGTTAGAGAAGGGAGGTCGGACAGTTTGTCAAAGATGTTATTCCATTATTCATAACACGTCTGTTCGTATGAAAAAAAAGGAATAAAATATTCAGATTCCTCTCGACTTCACTTTTTTTTTTGTTCATTTTAGATTTAAATATTTTAGTGTGATAGAAGTAATACAAATTTTTGAAAGTCAACCACTATAGGTACTACTATTGAATAAGTTCAATAACAATTATAATATGACAGCATAAACAATATTAAATATGTTTCTTTACAACGTATTTTAATTAAAAATAAATTTATTAGCTTTTACTGTAACCAGGTAAGACAAACTGAATTCGTACCACAATTATCTACTCATAGCAATGAGGTGTCCTGGAAGTGTTGAACATCACCGGAGTTGCTAGTTTAATATACATCTTTAACAATATTAAGCTTTTTGATAAAATTATTATCAAATGCGTAAAAGTATTGAATATTTATGTCAAGCGATCTAAGCATTGCATACGGAGTAATACACTGAATGTCATCGTTTACAGCTATGTTTATACAGCGGTTCCCATCTGATCGTCAATGTCAAGCAACACTGGGTGAGATGAGCCCTTGAATGAGTTACTCACGAAGTCATTCGTCTCTCCAGTGGTATAGTGCTCTCTTGTTAAAATCTCTGTTAGTCTGCGCGGGCCATTTGTCCGATACAATAATGGTGCTAGCTGCATTCTAAGCAAAAGCAGACTCCATGTAAAGGTGGTGCAGATGATGCACTGCACTATGGCAGAAAAGAGTCAAAGAGCCCGTGAGTGCTAAAGTACAAATTTGATATCTTCAACTTTATATTAGGAGCTGAAAACGTTTCCATTAAATGTCATTTGAACAAACACTACTGAAGAAAAGGAAAAGTTAAACCAAATTATGCAAAAACTATGCATGATTAGAGTTACTTACTGCTGTAAAGGTGTAAGTGACGTGAACAGCATAATAACACCAACCTTTAAGAAAGTTTAATGGAATGGTTCAGATACATTTTAAGAAGATTCCTGCTTCCTACGAACACATATTGTCTGCAGACACTGAATTATCAAAATATCACTACTGTTAAAAAAGAAGGGACCCAAAAACTTGAATAAAAGAAACTCTTACATGAAAGAAAGCGGCCTTTATATGAAAAACAATATAGCGTAATTTATAAAGCACTCTGCAATGATTCCGTTGAGTCTAGAACAGGCAAGATGCATTAACAAAAGAATGCACATTACAGAGATACATGGTCTGCGAGAAAGTTAACCCAGAAACACCTCTACTACATTAAGAAAGCCACTTTAAATAAAACAGTACAAATAAAGTGCACCTTGCTTCTTGAAATCACCGACATTAGTTACCCAATGAGAATTACGCGAAATTTAACCCTTTTAATGTATTCCGGGCATTTCACTTTTATATTATTTTTTTTAAATTCACAACGTGAAGGGAAATATATGATGATATTGAATTACTAATAAGATTAAAACTCGTTATAAAGTATCAGTTGAAACACATATCTTTAGTTCAAAGTTGAATAAATGTAATATGCTCTAACCAAATTCTTTGAACCTGATTGTTTAATGAATTTATTTGTTGTACCATTCAATTGTATTAACATCTGTTTGAGATTAAGACAGTCAGGTATTAACACGTAACTGGAATCACTTAGTATAATAAGCGTAAACCCTTTGGTGGGAGTATACCAACCAAAAAAATCATCCAATTTGCTCCTCTTTGGAGAAAACTTCATTCGAACTGAAAGTATGTAGTAGTCAGGAATAGTTATAATAATAGTAGTTAATAATATAATATAATATAATAATAGTTATATAGTGATAATAATAAACTAGCTCTAATATATCAAACTAACTTTGTTAAAAAGAAAAAAAGAACGAAGTATATTATTCTTAAAAACGATATGTAACAAAGGCATGTTCAACTCTAAGGACACATGTTAAGTTTGCGATGAAATTTCAAGCAACAAAGTCAGTTAAGTAAATGCATTGTTTACCTTTGTTTATATTTATTCATGTATACATTAAAAAACCATTATACAAATCATAATTAATTGCATTTTATGATTTAGATTAAACTATTAAAGTATGAACCTTGAAGCAGGCGTAGCTTACGTGCTCCACTCTGGACTTGTAGATATGGGGTTTGATACCGATTCTGGCCCTCAATGTGAAAAAAAATCTCAGCACGTCGTCCTGCGGACTGAGACCTTAAACTGTCGGTCACGAGCCAATACGATATCAGGTATACGTTAAAGATCCCTACTCTAAATACATTTGAGTTAGGCAAAATTGTTATCCCAATTTAGAATATAGGCCAAGGGCAATTTTTTTGGCCTATGTAAGATTAATTAATAAGTGAAGTTAATAACATACACATATTAAAGCATATTAGTTTTATTCATTCAATGGAATGAAAGATAAAGCAATGGAATCTTAAGGATGTCAATCTCAATCAACAGTTTAGTAGTGTTTTAAGGATGAATCATAAGGATTTCAATTTCAATCAACAGTTTTACCAGTGTCTTAAGGTTGAATCTTAAGGATGTCAATTTCAATCGACAGTTTACCAGTGTGATGATCATTTAGAAATTTATGCAACATAATTGAAGATATTGAACTAAAAGTATATCTTCAACCGGATTATTTTTAAAATGTCTAGTTATTGGTTTTGTCATAAGAATAAGGTAGTATATAACTTTTGAAAATTGTATAATAAATTATTGTAAATATTAAAAATAATTGTTTGATTTAGTTTTATTATTTACACAGTACATTTTATTTCAAATAACCTGAGTAATTATATTTTTCTATAATTAATAATCTTTATACATGAATTATTTAAATTTATAACTAATTATTAATTTAATTGTTAAAACAAATTTACTTCTAATAAATTACGAACTTTGAAATTCGAGTTTTTAATGAAATTTAGGTAAACAAGTGCTATATGACTTTGACTGAAATTATAATCCTTTCTTATGTTACGCTGGCTCTTGAAATAATACAAAATTCATAATTTTATCATTAAATGCTCATATAAAGATAAAAACAGTCAAAATATTACAAACCTGTAGAAAACTTAATATATGGAAAGTTAGTGCCCATCGTAATAAAGTATGTACAATAAATATTTATTTTTAAATAATGTACAAAAAAGAGCAAGGTTCAGTTCTATACCAGAAACTACAAATCTATCAAAAGTCACTAAAACCTTTAGGTGGAATTATTGTTAAATGCACTCTCACACCCAAATTACTACAGAAATATAAAAAAATAAAGACCAACTTATTTTAATTACAGTAAATTAGGAATGAATCTTCAAGTGGACTCATGCCATCGATCTAGGTCTAGAGTTCCTGTCACCTTTAAATAATGCAGATCTACCTGAAGAAATCTACGTGTTTGAAACGCTTTCTTTATCAATGCAACTTGTCTATGACGAGACTTTCTTTATAACTCTCAAGAATAAGGAAACGCAACACAGTAACTAACTTCATGAATAATGAATTTTGAAAAAATCTTTCAAATTTATATTGAAATGAGATAATATAAAAATTATTTTTCAAATTCTTCACTCAAGCTCAGAAGTGAAACTATTTAATGTTTATCTGTATTGGTTTTGGATGTATCAAGTATTTTACCTTACACACGATAAAAGATTAGTTATATTTTTATTAGAATATCAATGGCCCACTAATATATCAGAGGAGCTAATTTTCTAAGTTCAAAAGTACTTCAACAGTTCACAAGTTTTAATTGGTAAATTCAAACCTCTTAAAAAACTTAAGTATTTCTAATCGTATTGCTTTCCAAGGGCTCAGGCGCTCTCCCCTGGGAGAGCTCTCCTTCTGAGGGGAGGCAGACCCCTTGATTCCCATGTGCCTATCCATCGGTGTCGTCACCACGAGAGCAAGCAACAGGTTACACTGATTGCGTAGACTGGCTAAAAGGCGGAACACTTTGTCGTCACAGATCAAAGCATGCTGAATAGGACCTAGGACCGGAGTGTTACCCGAGAACTCTTAAAATATTGTCAGTACTACGAGTGTGGGAAAGCACATGAACAATTCTTACGGGTTTCCGTATTCTTTACCTTTGTGTTGGACTCGTGTTTACTATGGTTCCTCGTCCAGTAAGGCGACCATAGGGGGCCGCTTTGTGAGAATCAGTATTTTCTCTGGAGATTGTCTCCAGGACAACAATAGGGAGCTTGACCCTCAACCCTTACCATTGAGTAAGGTCCATCAATTGGCAGATGGACTTACAATTCCTTTCGAGGAATACAACCAAATCCTAATAGAAAATGGTGCTTAAACAGAAAGGAGCGAGTAGAACATGACTATATTGTAGTTACTGGTTGAACGGGTGACAGCACGTGTCATAGACCTCCCTTTTAAAGTAGCTCTCCCTTGTCTAATGCGTAGCGAATTCAAAATGAGCCACACTTTCGCCTTTTGTACAGCATCAAGGCTTCAAGTTTACAAGTGTCGGCGTCTGTAAAAAACGTAAACCGGTGAGCACGCTTTTATATTGAGAAATTCAGTTCTTCGGCTCCAATAAATCTGCAGATATAGATTGCTTACATATATTTCTTTTCAGTCATTATGAATATGTTTTTAATTACAATGGTATACATTTTCTTTGATAAGGCTTCAGTCATACAATACCGTCCATACCATGCAGAACCAGAATAATGCATCACTATAGGCCGTAAACCATAGGTTATTTGTTCCGTCCAGATTTGTATCACTGACTTCGAATAGTCACAGTAAACCCAGGACCCTCAATGACTTCATTTATGCTTTACTTATCACTCTTACGGAAACATGATTATAAATCCTTTTTATGAACTTTTTTGTGTCATGCCAACTTGTTTGACTTGTCAAACAGCGTCAATAATCATCTTTGTTAAAAGAAACTCTTATCGAAAGACTAAAATAAGTAAATCTTAAATGTTCTACAACTGTTCATGACATCTGAAAATGAAATAAATTAATATCAATTTCTTTAGTCACGTTATCAATTACTATACGCTATTTTCTCATAATTGAAAATTATAAAACACAAATAACCAAAGTCGTTTCATAATCATAACAGAAACACTTTCTGTAGTGTTCCTGTCTAGGTTCATCCCTTCATAATGCAGACGCACAAACAATAATGATTCCAGGTTGCAACAGCAATCTGTATTGAAACGCGCTGTTTTCATTTTGATCATAAAAGAACATTTTATGGAGAGCTATTTAATAATTTCCAACAATACAGATCTATGTAAAATACCTTGTTAGAAAAAAAAAATTATACATTAGAAATTCACAGGTTACAAATCATTTACAAACGGGCTTAATCATATATTCGGTGAACATAATTTTTAACAGTGAAATATACAAGGATTATACAGTCTAAATGTCAAGTAACATTGATTCCCGTTTCATACTTCTTAAATATGAGTTATTTTAACTAAAATATCGTGTTTCTCTTCTGCACTGAAACTTTTAAAGGTATTCCTACACTAAATGGTTAGATAATATAAACCCCTCTTCACTCTAGAAAGATTTTTTTTCTATTAGGTTTAAAAATTTTGTTTATATATATATATATATGCCATTTATTTTTTGTCTCTTTAGTACGAGTTTAACACATTTCATGTATGTTCAAGGAGAGTTATTAATAACTAGATGGCAAATTACTTGCAAAATTATATTTTTGAACAATAATAATGTATTCTCAAATTCCTGATCATATAACCGAATAATAGTTCAAGTTAAACCTGATACTAGAATAAACTAGAATAATCAGTACCGAATAAAATCGTTTATCCTGATTAAAAGAATCAAGTGCTTAAAGCAATTAATATTGCATATTACCAAACTTTAATGTACAACATTATAAAATGCTACACAAAATTATGAAAAAGATTTACTACTACCCTTTGATGTTATAGTAATATAAAGCAGTTTGAAATACAAATACCCTGAAAAGCAAGTTATCCTGGTGACCACAACCATGAGGGCAACTCAATACATACGAGACTTGTGCTGTTCTCATCGCCTTTCTAATTTAACCAGAAACCTCTGAGTAAAGATTTACATAAATGACTGGCGTTTTGGGAACGTTTAAAATCATTGAAATTTAATATTTCAATAAAACCTGTTTTAACAAGAACTGGGGGAGTTTAAATACCTGGTGTCATATTTAATCGGTAGCAACTATACCCAGCGTGTCTCTAGTTGTCATTAGCCAGCTTAGCTAATCATTCGATGGAAATTCTAAACCACCCATTAAATACCAAACCAAAAGATAAGTATTAAATTAGTGCCTATATCCTATTCTCCTAAAAACTACTGTGTTACTTCAAACTTCCCAGACAATTTACTTCCCGCTCAAATTTGCACGTGATAACAGTAAACTTGTTAACCTTAGTCAATTTAGTTGAATCATGTGGTTTCTATTCAAATTCTCACTCTTTTTTAACGCGCACTTCAAATTTTTAAGAATCACAATTTATAACAGATTGCACAAGTAATGAAAATACAGTGAATTACAATACATAAAATACATAAATACAGTGAAAATGAAAAACAGTGTTTTATTTATGAATATTCTTACATTTATTAATATTGGAACTAAAATATACCGTATTACCTTGTACACTGCTGCTGAAGCTCTCAGACCGGTTTCGGGTGTCACCCATCTTCAACAAGAAATGATCTCTTGTTTCAAGAAATTTCTTGTTGAAGATGGGTGACACCCGAAACCAGTCCGAGAGCTTCAACAGTAGTGTACGAGGTAAGACGGTATATTATAGTTCCAATATTAATAATACTAACCTCTGTGGTAATGACAAAATGCATGAATTCTTACATTTGTTAGTTCATATATTTGTTTACAAGTTACTTATAGTTATTTCTTTAAAAAACCGATATGATTATCTTGGATGTTGTTGTATGAACAATAGTATATTCTTTTGATTTTTTTTTCATTTTGCACATATTTGTAGGCTTACTAAAAATAATTTTGACAATACTAATTTTAAGCAAAATATATTTAAAAGTTTTAAAATAAAAAATGTCAATATTCAAAACTTTATTTGATGCAGAAAGATTGAACGCATTTTAGCCCTTTTCTATATACATTCATATGATCAAACCAAGTTGGGTTTTTGACTCTGACGAAGACCGCTTGTTAAGGTTGAAATACCATAGTCTTTTTTTATTTCATATTGTGGTTTGATAATTGTTATTTCACGTGTTTATGAGAAATCTTGTATATATTTATATATATATATATATATATATATATATATATTCCCATTTTCTTATTGTGGTTTGATCATTGACATATATATATGATCAAATCACATTAAGAAATGAGAAAACAAGACTAAGATCTTTCAACCGTAACAAGCGGTCTTCGTCAGAGTCAAAAACCCAACTCCCAACTCGAGTTGGGTTTTTGACTCTGACGAAGACCGCTTGTTACGGTTGAAAGATATTAGTCTCGTTTTCCGATTTCTTATTGTGGTTTGATTATTGATTCTTATTTCACATATTTATGTGAAATCTTATATATATATATATATATATATATATATATAATTAGAAAAGTGGCAACCTTTGTCCCACATAAAGATTATTGGCGACATTTAGGTTATGACCTCAGAATAGCCATCACCTAGTTAAAAGACCTTTATCAGTTCTTTTTAAATTTCATGCTATAGTTTAAATGTTGCATATATAAGTTATTTAAAGCTGAATTTAGAAACATTCCTT
Organism: Hermatobates lingyangjiaoensis; assembly: GCA_026182355.1. NCBI lineage: Eukaryota > Metazoa > Arthropoda > Insecta > Hemiptera > Hermatobatidae > Hermatobates > Hermatobates lingyangjiaoensis. The sequence goes on along the minus strand of JAPFBL010000136.1, from coordinate 2,284,576 downwards.
TAGAAAGAAATACTTCAATTTCAATTGAAATAAAGTTTATTTGAACAAGAACCTGTTTAAAAGTTACTCGGCTGTCCTTACCAACTCTGCTGAAAACTTTGCTTCCTCAAGTTTTCGAATACATTAAAACAAATCTAATTCTTTTTTTTTATTTCATAAAATAAATGCCTTCACAAAAATAATTTAAATTTCATTTGTATGAAAATAAATTCGGCAAGGAGTCAATTTCAAGGTAAACGAGAAGTTATTTTAAATCAGACGCCTTTTCTGCAATAAACTTGTTTTGTTCTCTTTATTTACTAACCTATTTAGCTTTGTTTTATTCTTAGTTTTCATTCAACTGTATAAACAAGTTTTTCAATTTAAAGTTGTATCATTTACAAGTTTATAATCGTATTTATAAAGTTTAACTAATATTTTCCCTAAGAATGTTTAAATTAGAGAAAGCTATCAATTTGAGGTTGAATATCAAAATTAAATATTAAATTGTTTTTAATGAAAACTACTCTTTAGATATTTTTCCATATGCTTATGGTTCCTCTTTTTGATTAAATTATCATGCCATAGCCAAAGAGATTAATGCTGGTGTTCGGGGTACATTACAGATGACAAGGCGATGCACTGGTCATAGTGATAGCACTGAAACAGGGCTCTAAAGATGCTCTTAACAGGATAGTATTTAAACTTCTTCAAGGTCTACGGCGTTTTTATCGTTCCAAAACATGAGGCTATAAGCTTGATGATGATGCTGTAACATCATTATAATTTAACTAATATACTAATTTATAATAGGTACTCAAAGACTTTATTCGCTACGTCCATCTATTTATTTAATCTTTTAAGTAAAATTTATACTTTTCAAGTGTTTGTTATTAGCGTTGGTAGTTATTGTGCTAATTATAATTCTTTTAGAAGATGTTAGAAAAAATCATTCATTTTTTAGGAAGTCAAATATTTCCTCGCAGTTAAGAAATCCTATAGTAGAAACTCTTTCAATTCTAATGAACTTTCTATTAATCTGCTTCATGTAAATAAACAGCCCATTACACTGTCTTACAGTTGACTCAGACACAATGATTTCTATTCATAATACATGAATCTAGATACATCTTGGTTTTTTAGTTAATTAATGTAGGACTGTTATTCGAAAAGTAAAATCCTATTTCTGATAAGAAATAACTAACAAAGCTTGTTTTTTAAAATATTTTACTTAATATTTTTGCTCTTTCACTAACCATTTATTTTTTTTTTTGAAAATTTGTCATAATTATATAAAAGATAAAAATAATTTATGTACACTGATGATCAGTCTGACTGGAGTTCATTAGTGACTGATTAAATCATTGTCCAGACATAAGCTCTGAGCAGCTTACGCACTTTGCTATCATTCATAGTATTGGTTCATTTTTTAAAATATTAAATTCAATTTATACAAAAATTCATCTAAGTAGTTAATTTATCTCTCACTGAATTTTTACCGCTGAAACGCTGATGCTGTCAAAAACTGAATCTCTTAACATATGCCGCTATCGGTTGGTTGAACATTTGTTTTGATCATTCAAACTGACACTATAAACAGCACACTGCAGCAATAACAATGCAAATAGCATCATTGAAGTTGCAAGGCACGCGATGAGTAGGTGACGCGTGCCTTTTCAACGCTTGTGTGACACTTGATTAGCTACGACAATTCGGGCCTTACGTCTCGACTAAGCACGTAGATTAAGATCAAAAAGGAGTTTTATCAGTGTTTCACTCATCAACAAATATAACTACTTCACATTTCTAATTAATTCCCATTATATTTCAGTTTGTTGTTTGATTTTGACACTATACGAAAGACATGGTGGCAAAATTTTTCAGTTATCCTTATTATTTATCTTTTTGATATCAATAACTTTTTTTTAATTGTTGTATGTGTATTCATATTATTTTTCTTCTTTATTTTTTTCTATTTTCTCATTTTTATCATTTATTCTATCTTTATCTATTATTTTAATTCCTTGTTAACTTTTTTTATCCCTTCTCATTCTTTGTGAATTTTGGCAGCATTTTCTTTACAATTACGACAGTGATTTTCTTTAAATGTTTCCACTTCTTACGCAAATCACATCTCTCCTGATGATGACAATTCATCAAAATATTCAAGTCAGGTTTTGTTGTGTTTCCTGAGTGTTTCCTTTTGGTGCTTTTAATATGAGTATAAATAAACATGAGAAGATATTTTTCAAACACTTTGCACAAGCACTTTGAATGTTGCATGGTTGATGTAGCATTCTACCTTATCACAGCTATTCTCTACTGAAAGCTGACAGATACACTGTCAAGCGCGATAGAAAACAGCATGACATGTGTCACTGTCTTCTCAGGAGCTAGAATTGGCATACACGAGATAAACCACGTTAGTCTACAAAACTAACACCAGACTGCTTTCTATAGTTCAAACTTCTATTATTTCTAAAAATAACTGTATATTCACTGCTATAAAGCGGTTGTATATTGTACAATATGCTTCTGGATCTGTGAAACAGCTCAATACCATTTACTTATGGTGAAAATCAAAACAACTAAATTGTCATGTTTTCCTATGTTCAACAAAAATTCACACTACTATCCTGTATTTTTTCAAACATTTTTATACATGTTGAAGTACTACTGTGATTTGAGAATACCATTTTAACAAAGTAGGTATAACATTTCTCTTACTCATACCAGGGTGTATGATAACTTGGCCAGTTTATCACTGATTTAAGTATACCATTTTAACAAAGTAGATATAAAATTTCTCTTGTTCATACTAGAGTGTATGATAACTTGGCCAGTTTATTACTGTTTTAAGACTAAATCACATATATCTAGTGATTCAAGCATAAATAGAGAGAAGTGAAATCATAGTTACATCCTAGTTATTCATATACAGATTTTTTTTTACAAGAAATTTTAAGGCATTAAGTTTGTATACTGCTGAATGGACTATTGCTTCATCATTCCAGAAAAAGTTACTCATTCCCTGGATTAGAACTTCACAATCATGTAGCTCACATACCTAAAGTGAGCTACACAGTCATACCCTTCTTGTTTGTTAATGTTATACCGGAGTTCAAATAGGTCCTATTAAGATAATCCAACATATCCCACGTACGTTAAGATAAACCGCTCGCATGATCTAAGAAGTTAACTGCAATTATACTTAGTTCTGTGGATAAAAGTCTGCAAGAAAAAAAAAAGATACTATCTCATTAATCTTGATTACTTTAGATCTTGCTTGGCGAGGGCAAAGCTTGCGATAAGAAACAGCTTCTAACTTCTCTTTTTAAACTTAAAACCATTCATTATTTCACTATCTTCACCTTTGGACCACTTGTTTAAGTTAACTATCTTGATACTGTCAACCAACAAGTTGCTGAATCATGTGATAAGCTGCATACCTAAGAAACTAGTATTACTTTTTTGTCCTTGGAAATCTCGTGACTTTCTTTTAATATATATGTTGTAAACTCGAATAAATACTTAAATTGTTCTATTAATTTCTCTTTTTAGCAAAATAATATTATAAAATCTACCAAGGATGAATTTTGTAATTTTTTAAGGGAATACAAATCCTCTAGTGAAGAAATTCGGCAAATTTTGAAACTAGTTGAAGAGAAGTAACAATAAAAACTAAGGTAAATTAGATTAATTAAAATAAATAATTTTACTGAATAACTTCAAATTGATAACAAAAGTAGTTTAATCGATAAAGGGATGTTTGGGGAAACAAAGAAGTACAGTAAGAAAAGTGTAAAAAAACTACCTGCTAGTTGTCAACCCTTTTAGAAGATTCTATTGCCCTCGTAACGAAAGTATGAAGTTTGAAGAGACAGTTACTAATGTTTATAATATTTGATCTATTAAATTTAATAAGAGACGATTCATATATATATATATATATATATATATATATATATATATATATATTTCACACAGGAAATAGAAAAACACATAAAAACACACACAAAAAAGACTCACAACGATATTTCGATATTCGTCGGCATCAGGCAGAAGTAGTCCCTTTGAGTAGCTGAAGCTGACTCTATATATATATTCACTTGATAAACGGGACACAAACTGGATACAATAACAGTTCAAAAATGAAGATAGGTGGCACACAAAGTAAAGAAACACTTCAAGTCTTCAAAGAGAAAAGAGAATTTCTAAACAGCCCATTCAGATCTCCTACTGGACAAAGTACAAATTCAGAGTTGGTAATGTAATACCAATACGTTAACTCGAAGCTAATAATGCACAAGTTACAAACAGCGATGTATTATACCTACATGTTCAGAACATGGGGCCTTATTACAGCCAAATAGCCTTGTATCAAACATGATTTTATTTTGACACGTCATCGCTCCAGTTACAAACAGTGGACATGCGTAGGATTTTATCTCGCCTTGAGACCTTCTAAGACATCTGACAGACACACCAGAAAAAGCAATAATCATTTTATAACCATTTTCAATCAGTTATAAGACCGTATATAACAGGCATACAATTCTTTTACCTGGTGAATAAATAGATTTGCTGTTTGATAAATTTCCCTTACCTCCCTAATCATAGTAACACAATAATTCAACCAGAGTAAGCTTTCGGCCAAAAGTTTTTAATAACAACATCCAATATACTGCGCAAAAATATTCATTCTTCATTGGCCATAATCTATCACTATTAGGGATTATACTTCCACATTTTTTAAAATATGAAACTAGAATTTTAAGATATTTGCAAAAAATTGCCAACAAAAATTAATTTCAATCAGAAATACCCTGAACAATTGACAATTGATCCCAACTAAGGACATTAACCTTCAGAAGTAAAACAGTTTAGTAATTTTTCTAAACTAAAGATATTTCTAAACTAAACTATTAAATATTTGGGTTGTAGTTTTTCAAGTAGTTCATTATAATGAAGTCTCTTCAGATCAAAATTGAACTGACTGTGAGGCGGAACAGGAATTATTTTACTCTGTATCTTTTTTGATCGGCCGTTAGGCAGAAAAGAACAATTACTATGTAGTATATGCAATGTTCTCTAGGACTTTAACATATTTTTGATATTTATATTTCATTATACTTTTATAAGTGTTTTCACTAAATCCTTGGTTGTCAAAGTACCATTTGTGAAAGTGCTAAGCAATAGAGACCTGCTGATTGGGGAATGGAATTCTCGGTGCTGTCCAATAAATGGTTTAGAGTTCTGCATCCATAACTATATATGGAAATATTCATCAGTGATGAGAGGACAAGAAATTGCGTCCAGTTTAGAAAAGGTAGCAAGGCCTACACTTCTTACAAGGTACATAATTAGTAGAACAAATTATTTGAAACTGAACTTCCTTTTTCTCCCAACTGCTGATTGTTTTACCAGCTGTTGAATAGTCAAATGTTTTTTGATTATTTGTAAAGTTATTTATATTATCAAGGGAAGTAGTTTCAACTGGTCTTTGTAGGCAATCTCTTACTCTTCCCTATTATCAGATACAACATTGCGACAAATAACAACAAAACTTTCAATGCACTACTACCTGTTTAGCTATACTTCTAATCCACATCTGCTAACCAGTATATTAGACTGCATTATATTATATTATATTAACAGAAACTGTAATCATCTTCAATAACAAAATTTCGTTAAAGACCAATTTTCGGGTAAAAACTTTCAATATCACTTAAGAAGATGGATAATATCCAAAACTGATTATCCCAGGAAGAAAATGTACAATGCAAGATGTCTTGCTCAATATGCATGCTGTCGGATATACCTTTCCAGCTTTCAAAACTAGTAAGCATTTTATAATCCATCACATTAATTTAAAGAACAAGAATGTTGCTTAACTTAAAGTTTGATAAAGCTAAAACTTTTTAATTTTGTTTCAATTATTGCAAATTGATATTTAAAGATAAAAAAAAACACCAGATTCATCCAAATCTAATTAGATTTGTGGAATTCTTTTTATAAACTCAAGATTTTCAAAGTTATCGCCATCAGTTCTACCATCTAATCAGTCTCACTTGAACTAATTTTTCTCTGACTTTCTTTTTTAAATTTCCTCTGTATTTCAAGTTTTTCCATTTATACTTAGCATTCTATAGATATTATCTTAATAATAAATAAACTTGTATAAAAAAAAATCAAATTCAATTACAAAAGTTTTGAACATTATAACCGCAGAAATTCGTAAAATAATGAAATCATAAAAAAAATCCCTTAATTTAAAACTCTAATAACACCTCAGATTTCAGAATTACCTTATGCTATAGTTCCATTTTCAAATGTTGTATGCACTGTTGAGGTGAGTGTTGAATTATGAGTAAATAGTGAATTGTATCAGAAGAAGAAATTCCTGTTCGTTATGATGTGGGTCATAATATACATAACAAACCCACGATGGCTGTCAGGTAGTGGTATTTTGAATATCCCCCCCGAAGTGCCTTCACCTTGTCTGTGGGAGGGGGGGGGGGGGCCTAACATGCCTGGATGATGGCTTGAACTAAGAAAGGCACAACCTGTGCGAGGTGCTTGCCTCGTCTGGCGCCTGTCTGGGAGCTGGTCTGGAGGTGGTCTGTCGTTATAGGTAACATATAAGAGGGGTCCCTGGTCTTCAGCTGGTATCCGCTGGTATCAAGTCCGCTCACTCACGCGGTGGTCTCGGGACGGGATTCCAAGTCATCTTTTCTTCTCCCAGCTTGCACCTCTTTTCTGCCCCGGCAAAACTCTCATTCTCTTAGAGACCAACGGCCATATGTATTCGGGTTGGACTGTTGCGGCTGGTTTGTGCTGGGCATGGGTCTACCCAGCCTGTCGCGGTGTGTGACCGCCTGGATGTTTCTCCTACTTTCTCTCTGCACCTTCCCTTGCTACCTCTGACTCCTTCCTTAACTTACCTATTCTTTGCTATCTCGCAACTCGCTATTAACTGTTACCCTTGTAGTTTCCCACCCAAACTTACTTATTCTTTGTTATCTCTCAACTCACTATTAAATGTTACCCTTGTAGTTTCCCATTTCATTTTTCTACTGTACTTCTTGATGATCCCTTTCATCAAGTAACCCTCAGTCTCCTAGAGACTAACTGGCATAGGCCTTAAAGCATTCGTTAATGTAGATCGTGGAAGCCAGCCTCCGCGAGGTCCATCTTGGGCACTTCACGAGGACATATTCGTCCTGTATCATTCGTGAGAAGACGGCTGGTTTCTCGTGACATGGGAAAAGGATTCCACGTTACAAAAATCAACCTATTCTGCTTTATCGTGTAAGGGCCGAGAGGCTGGAGACATGAATAAATCAAAACAGGTATTATGAATTTTCCTGAGGATACCGTTTTATTCAAGATGTCAGCTACTTTGTTCATAAGACTAACTGTACACAATTCGAACTTCAGTAAATCTAAGTCCAACATACTTCATACAGCATGATAAATAAGATACCACTGTCTGCAGGTCAGAATCGTTTTACCACCAGGTACGAGAAAAAAAGTATAAAATAAATTAATAATGTAACAGATAAATAATTTATCAATAATAATGAAAAATAAAAGAACAGAAATTAAAATAAAATCTAATAAGATATAATTGTTTCAAAGCTTAACACACATTCTCCTGATTCCAACAACTCATAAAATATAAAAATGGGTTCTGTCAGTTTTTTTCTATTTATTCTTTCTGTCAGCGGGAACTGTCCTTGTTTTGTATATATTTTTATGTAGGACTAAAAGAAACCAGAATTTGATTGATCTTCCAGGTTCAAATTGTACTCTAAATCGACTATTCCATGTTATTTAAAATTCTTTTCATAGGCCTACAATGCAGAGAGAATATAAAATTAGTAAATCAAAAATCAACAAATATTTATTTAAAAAATAAATAGATCATTACAGAAAAAAAAAATTGAAAAATAGTGATTTTACATTACAAGAGTGTTTAAACTATACCATTTTACATTTTACTTGGGATAAGAAATTTTTATTCATGCCCTACAAAAATAAGCAACAACGAAAATTTCATGTAATGTAAGGAAATATTTTTCAATAAAATTACAAAAATAACTATTTATTATTAGAAAGTTGACTTGATAAAATTAATTGATTTATTAAAGACAGTTAAATGTTATACTGATTTCCCGAGAAGTCTGTGTTAAAATATACTTAATTTTTGTAATTTTAGTGGAAAATGTTTCCCTGATACTTACATATAGCCTGCATCTAATCTTGTTATTGGCAGTACGGTGTAACTCTCTGTTAGGTAAACATCATTATTTCTTATTTATATTTAACACTCTTATAATGTAAAATAAATATTTATCATTTTTAAATATTTCTACTTGTGTAACTTCTATTATTTATATAAAATTTACGAATTATTATTTCATTAATATGATGTAAATATCAATATGTTTTTATACGGGTAATTGCTTATTTCATAACAATTTCTTATTTTTCTCTATTCTTTTAGCTTATGAAATAGATTTATCGCAACGTTGACATTGAGAGTTGATTTAAGACAAATGGTGGAAGTAAAGACCACATTAAAATCATATTGAGTGCCGGCTAGTCTATAAACACAGCTACAAGAAGTACAGGAGATCTTGTAACGAATAGGGTAAGTGTGATTTTAAGGGAATGAAGAAAAGGGAAAAACAGGATTGATGATAGGCCAATTTTTACTTAGTTATTTCTTATTTTATCCTTTTATTTTTTCTTGTAACCCTTCCCTCTATAAGTTTCCAACACTGATTGAGTACCTCTTCGATGAGACTTCAGTCCTCGCTTGCCTTCAGAGTAGCTCACATCTGTCTATCTAATAACAACGCAGTCTAAATATAGTTGTAGTTTCTCTGAACTCCTATATGTGTTTTCTCTCTGTGAACTGATTCTATGCACTTTGTCAAATCGTTTTCTATATTTTTTTTCTTTATATACATAATTTCACCTTGAATACGTGAAATAAAATTAAATTAACACACAGAATAAGAAATGAAACGAGTTCTATCTGTCAATACCAATTTTCATCAGAGTCACAGATTGAATAGATACATTCATATATGAGGAGGAAATCATATATGTACATGGTATTGGTATGAAGGAAGGTAGAAGAAAGGAAACTAAGTCTAATTCCATTAAATATAAAAGAAATCCTTGCCTTAAACGAGTACATAAATAATAAATTTACATTAGATGGTGGATAATGCCTTTTTCTCAAACTATCAATTAATTGTCACTCTGAAACATCGCTTTGTGGCTGAAAACTGTCCTTCCTATTTCTCAAGTTCTTACTAATCAGAAATGAAATGAAGTAAAACTTTAAAATTCATTTTAACAACGAAGTCGATTGAGCTACATTAACTCTGAAAATAAATTTCCGTGAGAATGACGTGCACACTTCTTACAAATATAAACATATAGTGATCATTAGCCAATTTCATTTCCCTGTTGTTAATAATCGTAATAAAAAAGTTAAGTAAATACCTGATAAGGTGATAAAATCAAGGGAAATAGGCAGCTTACCTGAAATAAAAAAAAAATAAGAATAATTTTAAGTTAATAAACAAAGATGGCAGAGATAACAAATGTTATTATTTATTTCTTAATTGATCTTATCGATAATAGGACAATTATACCTACTACAGGATACATACCAAGTCTATGTAGGTATGTAAGTTTTGATATTTTCGTATACACTGAATTTTTCTTTTTAAATTTTAATGGATTGAATCATTGATTACGTGCAACTCTGTAATAGATTCAAAACGAATGAAACATTAACAGATCGTTAAGTGGCCAAAAATTTCTATAAATCAACTCTGTAAAAACACATGCACCGGTGAATGTAAACGAATAGAGAGTTTTAACTCTGTTTGTTCCTATTATTTAATTGAATATTCAGCATTTGTTTAAGATCTGTCAGAATTATACGAGGTGTGTAAATAAAGTAGTGAGACTGGCAACGTCGCTTTCGATCTGGCAACGCTGGAGACGCGTGGCCTTGAGTAGCGTCAGGTGCACGTGTGATGCGCCTCCAGTATGAATCTGAACTCGCCACAGTCATTTGTTTGTCCGTAGCGTTGGTTTTCGTGAAATGGTTTTTTCTTGAGCGTTTTAAAAATGAGTGACCTCAAAGTTGAGCAACGGTGTGCAATCAAATTTTGCTTCAGACTTGGACATAATGCAACCGAAACTTTTGAAAAACTTCAGGAGGCCTATGGAGAACGTGTTTTATCAAGGGCACAGGTTTTTCGGTGCTTTAAGGAATTTTCAGAAGGAAGAGAGTCGATTGAAGATGAACCACGAAGCGGAAGGCCTTCAAGTGCAAACACCGATGAAAATGTCAACAGAGTACGGAACCTTGTGCGTTCAGATCGACGCTTGACAGTCAGAATGATCGGGGAACAGTTGAATTTGAATCACACCTCCGTTCATCACATTTTGACCAATGAATTGGAGATGAGAAAAATTTGTGCGAAAATGGTTCCGAAAAACCTTCCCAAGACCAAAAGGATCTCAGTTTTTGGCCAGTAAAAACATTCCTGTTGCTCCTCAGCCTCCTTATTCACCAGACTTGAGTCCTTGTGACTTTTTCCTCTTCCCGAGATTGAAAAATCACCTCAAGGGAACTCATTTCGGGACACTACAAAACATACAAACTGCTGTAACCGACCAGCTGAAGGCCATTCCAGAAACCGAGTTCCAGCAATGCTACAATGATTGGAAGGACCGTCTCCAGCGCTGTGTGGCTTCCGAAGGGAACTATTTTGAAGGTGACAATATCACATTGTAATTATATTTGAAGAGAAAATTTAAAAAAAAATCAGTCTCACTACTTTATTTACACACCTCGTATGTTCAACTCTTTTTTTGAGGTCATACTATAGAATAATCATCCATCATCCTCACGCCTAGAAAAGAAAAAACAAATTTTACATTTTCATACTGTTTTGAAATTTTAATATCTTAGATGATATAATAGAAAAAAAGTTTTTTTTAATTTTTGTGGTAAAAAAATAAATTTTTATTAAAAAAACGTGCTATGAGATATTTTCTATTGACATTGATTTTTAAAGAATTTTCAAACAAATATCTGGTTATCAATTTCTTCAACTCATAAGTTATCACTAAATTTATTTGGTGATATCTTTGGGGCTGAATGTCGCTGAAAGCTTTTTTATTCCTTATTTAGGTCATATGTCATAAAGAATTCCTTGTTCTCAATTCATGCGCCTAGCGTCATAGCTGTGTGTGTCTCTGTGTTGGTGATTCATTAAGTCGGACAATGTTGAAGTCCCTATTTATATATTATTGTATAAACATATACCTACTATTGCCATGTATATAGTAGGCAATATTTTTTTTCTAGCATAATATGAAAATAATTTGGAAACTTAAGCACAATTTCACTTAAATTAAGTTTCATTTTCAAGTTTTAAACAGAAAAATATATCACAACTATATGAATGTTCCCACTTTATCTCCAGTCATTTTCAACTCTGCATCATCATTACATACATGTTTAGCTAACATTAAATTGATATTATCACACTAAAATATATATTTCATAATAAACACATGAAATAGGAAGCAACGTCTAAACAATTACAGTATCTGTTGGACACAGAAGCGGACCGCTTATTTAAGTTGAAAGACCTCAGTCATTTATCTTATTTCTTACTATGGTTAAGACTTTGATATGAAAGCTAAATGTAATATCTATTTGATATAATAGTTAAATGCGGTATATGCAAAAACTTTGAGTGTTTTTATAACTAATATATCTTCATGCATTTTAGTTTTGGTAGTTATGGCCAAATGAAATATATAGTTTCCACTAGTAAGAATGATTGAATTGCGAGTCATTTGTAAATATTTTGTTCAAAATTATTAATTAAGTTCTTCGGTTTGTTGGACAAAAGTATCACATAATGTTTATAAACCTAAAGAAAGTTGAAAGCTTTGAAAAAGTTTGGAGACGTTGAATAATAGTCAGAGAAGGCAGATTTATGAGATGCCTGTGATGGAAGGGTCAAGTAAGTTGTAAATATAGAAGGATGAACTAGTGGGATGAAGGTCAGAGTAGCAGGTGGTCCTTTGCCTACCTGGCTGAAGGAGTAGGACATTCCTTTCAAACAGCCACACCTTGTGGACCTTGGCAATGCTCAGCACGTGCACCATATGGGCTCAGTCTTCAGCACACTTCATGCGTGCTAATCTCATCGTCGCTTGGCACAATCAATTAGCCGTGCAGTAATCACAACCCTAATACACAATTCATCTTCATTTACATTATAAAAATAACTTCATATGGAACTTGATTCCCTAGCACTATTATGATAAAGTACTTCACTTAGGATTTCGATAAACTAGTATAGGTATCAATAGATCCTGAAATGGTAATTTCCCAAAAGATTTTAAAATCATCCAAATATACTATTACTGTGTTAATCCTACATCAGGAGTGGTAAAATTATTTCATTTAATGTTACTGGAGCAGGAAACTTTAACATGTTGCACAGTTCATGCAGGCTCTGCACTAATAAAATATTTATGTTATGCCCTCTAGCACAGTGTTTCTTAAAATATTGCTTGAGATTTCAAGATAATTCAAAATGTGTAGTTTTAATAATTTTATTAGCTTATTTTGTTCATTTGATATAAAGAGGAAATATGAATTGTATTAGAATGATTCACTTGGAGAAATTTCAAACTTCACCCCAATTTCTGAAACCTCCAAATATATTTTCTCCTGAAATCGTTATATATATTTTATTTATTATGTTGAACATAGTTTATTCAAAATACACAAATATTATTTACGGGTATTTACAAAAAAATATTTATTCACTGGAGTAAAATAATTTTAATTTTGGTGTGATATTAACAATATATATTCACCAGCTTTTATTACATGGTGCTTTAAGGTTTTAGCTACTAACAATTTATTAAATCATGTAGTGCTCTTTTTTTGCAAGTTTATAATATTTTCTTGTAAGAGAACTTTTAGCAAAATAGACTTAAACAGTGACAGAAATTTAAATAAGAAATTTTACTAAAAAGATCTATTCACATCAAAAAATGACACCAAATTATGAAATAATAATGAAAGAATTCGTTTAAAATATTTTTTCTGATCTCAAAACCTAAAATTGTATTCATTGATTATCTCTGAATTCTAATTTAACACTTATATTGTTCTTTTTGTAATAGTTTATTCCAAATATACTAATGGAATGAATAGAAATTTAAAAAAACTACTAAAATAGTTAGCCAACACATCGACATTAAGTAATTAATTATATTAAGTAATTAAGGACTAATTAAGTAATAGTAAGTATTAAGTAATGAACTCCTTAATTTTGTTTTATTGATTCATACTAAATTCTACTAGTAATTTTACTAAATTGCATAACTATTTTCTTTTAATGAATATGGAATAATTATTCTGTGATATGCAACTTATTTCTGTTTTTAAATATTTCTTTTTTTAAAGAACGAAATAACTTATCCTTAATCAAATTCCTTCAATAAATAAAATTAACAGTAAATAAAAACACTAATCAAATATTACGTTAATTTTATTACATTCAGTAAAATTTAAAAATTTGTCAAAAAAATTAATAAATTCAATAAATACCATATATAAATGTTTTATATTAATCAATAAAGAATTTTTTTAAAAAACAAGGATATTTTTGGTCAAATTATAATGAAAACTTAATTAATTGTTTTTATGACAATATTGTATACTTCTACATCAAACCTTAATTATTGTTTAAAATATTGTTTGAATGAATAGACTCGGCTTATTTGTGGACGAATAAATAGAAAATCCTATCAGTGTTTTGCTAGTAATTATTTTATTTATTTAGTAAAATAATAGCAACTAAAATTATTTCTATAATGTAATCAATAATGTAGGTCAGCTAATGTACTATTTGGATTATTTAGAAATAATATAGTTGGTTTTTAAAACAAATCATTTCAATGAAATACTACGCATGTGATTGTTGACAGCACTGCTAAAACTGTCACTTATCATCATACAAATAAAACTTGACGAGCATGTTCTTTTCATCATTAATTAGGTGGCTGCGTTTTCTCGCCACCTCAGCTAACTTCATTCTACTATAGACTATTGTTGTGAGGTCTTTTCATTCAAGTATTGTTTCTACAAGAACACAACTTTACTTTCACATCCCTTTTGTTTCATTCGAATATCTACCCATTCTATTGATTCTAGATACTCCGTAAGTAAATGAACTTAAAACTATTGTGTATTAAGTAACATTTTTGGGAAAATTTATTTCATTCTTTTCAAGTTATTTTTTTTAAATCTCATAAAAAAAGTAAACTGCTTGATAAATTTATAAGAAAGTTTTTAAAAAATTTTACAATAAAGATATAGAATAGAAGGAATAATCAGTTATAGTTATTTACAAAGGAAGTACTGTAGGAAGAAACACTATAAATAAATATGTAATAAAAACATTAAATTGATTAATAGTTAATAAATCTCTTCGCCACAGTTTTCTTATGTTCGCCACACTCTGAGCATTTTCAGGGATACCTGTGGGAAAGGTACCTAGTAGTAGTGGATCAAAATGGAATGTTACATCACATAAATCTGTCTTTTTAACTCTTGCTCTTAGAACATTGCTTTAGTATTTCGTAGGGAATGATTTGCTTCTTCTTGGATGTTAAAGACATGTGTTTGTGTTCTATGTAAAACGCTATATCAGCAGAAGTGAATAAATGTTCAAGAACTAACTGTACCATTCTGTAATTCTTTCTATGTATTCTAAAAAGGAATAACTAGTACAGATAAAGAATGGATTCTGAGATTTCTTTACGGTGCCCTTGTGATACAGCATCTATTAATATGACTGACTGGGGAAAACTATAAAAGTAGTAACACTTAAACTTGTCATTGATCATTCAAAGAACTCCGAGAGACATTTATTAACAAAAAAAATTTAATAAACAATACTAGTGCAAAAATCAGTAAGAAGTCATTGCCTGTGTAGAGATTTGGGGGAGACGAAAAATGTAGGGTGTTGATCAAGATTTGAAGATCAAAAATTTCCTACTAACGCAAGCATGTTAGCTCACTAGATGTGGCAACTTGCATGTGAAACTGAAAAATTAATCTTCATCACAGAAGTATAAAATATTTTTGATGAATTTTTTTTTCTTATTCATTTAATAACAATAGTAAATAAATAAAACGTAAGAATTTAGTAATTTCCTTGATGTTTCTTATCCATTAACCACGATATTCATAGTTTGTTGTAAACTATCGTTTCCGTCAATAGTTTTGATTTCTTTATTTATACCTTTTTAATGTTATCATAACATATTTATTTATTTTTAAAAGTTTGTTTTTACCTTAGAGAATATTTAAAGAGTTTTTTTAATATAACTCCTCTTTTTTTTTACTTAAGTATAAAACTATCCAGCTCATTAGAAATACTTACATAACTAGATTCTTTTCTGCCACTCTCAGAGGTAAGCCGGAGAAAGATTAAACGCTTAAGGGGGGTTGAAAAACGTGAAAGGAAATGAAGATGGGGTAAGTAGTTTGCAGACGTGTTTTGTGTTGAAATGAAGGTCAAGGGTGGGATGCAATTTCAGAGGATTATCCAAGACTTTTAAATGTTAGAAACCTAGTCTTTGTCAGTATAAACAAACTGCCTTTCAGTAAATTTTTTCTTACTTTAAGCTAAATTGAAATTTCGGGCATTTTATTGAACGTTTTAGAATTATATATAAACAAACATTAAAAAAAAAGGATATTATCTATTTTATATATATATATATATTGAAAATCTACATGAGGTGTCTGGTTCTGATATCTGATTGGTTGATGCGGGACCAAATAAGATTGACTCGTTTTTCAGTTGAAGGCTTCTAGCTCTCGTCAAGGTTGCGTACAGCGGTTCTTCTCATCCATGGAGTCAGACTCCATGGAGAAATTGACTCCATGGATGAGAAGAACCGCTGTACGCAACCTTGACGAGAGCTAGAAGCCTTCAACTGAAAAACGAGTCAATCTTATTTGGTCCCGCATCAACCAATCAGATATCAGAACCAGTGACTCCATGGATGAGAAGAACCGCTGTACGCAACCTTGACGAGAGCTAGAAGCCTTCAACTGAAAAACGAGTCAATCTTATTTGGTCCCGCATCAACCAATCAGATATCAGAACCAGACTGACTCCATGGATGAGAAGAACCGCTGTACGCAACCTTGACGAGAGCTAGAAGCCTTCAACTGAAAAACGAGTCAATCTTATTTGGTCCCGCATCAACCAATCAGATATATATATATATATATATATATACAATATTCACATAAACACGTGAAATAACAATCAATGATCAAACCACAATATGGAAAGGGAAATTTTGTTTCATAAAAGGTCAGGTGTTCTCCAGCGGTAGTATGCTTGGCTATGGCGTAGCGCACTGAAAGCCAGCGCACTGAAAGCCATTAGACAAGATCAAAGATTCTTCATGGAGGAGAGCGAAGCATTTGAATAAATACTATACAAATTGAGAACGTCCCTTCTCTAAGAGATAACTAATTGTTTTTACGCGTAACATATCAACGTTTTTTTTTCAATTTCTTTCCTGTAAATAATAATTACTTCATTTGGATGGCATGTAAAGCTCTAGCTCGCAGTTATTCTGCATTAAATTCATTTGTAATGCACGGCATTCATTACTAAATAGCTCTACTCTGCCAAAGTGTGGCATTCATTACTAAATAGCTCTACTCTGCCAAAGTGTGGCATTCATTACTAAATAGCTCTACTCTGCCAAAGTGTGGCATTCATTAAAGAATAGCTCTAATCTGCCAAAGTGTGGCATTCATTAGTTTTACTCCGATATCAGTTTTATATTTTATTATTTATATTTATTTATTCGTGATATCTCACTAAGGATGATCAATTGTTGCATTGTTTTGCTTCAACAGTGCTGACTCAAGACTGCAGATACAATATTAGAAGATATGGATCAGAGAGGATGGGAATTAAATCAAGGGATCGATAGGGGAGAAGAGCAACTAGACTACCTCCGTTATCGAAGGGAAATTAATTTTCCCCTTTGCAGAAGTGACTGGGACCAACACTGTTGACATTCAGAACAATTTACCAGATAATGGCCGCTTAAATTGGATACAGATGGACGAATCCATAACACTCTTGTACAATCAATCAACATCCTCTATAATATATCATTCCGTCAATAGTGAAAGCGAAAACAAAATAAGAAGAGAAAAAAATAAACAATGACTTGTTTCCTCGGATAGGAGCATAACAATTAATTAATGCCTTCATGAATTTAGATATCATTCCTCAGAAAATTCATTAGCCCATCCCCATGTTAATTCACTAAAAATTTACTTACAACTAACATTGTTACATTTGTCGAAACATAATTTTGTTTTATAGCATTTTCTAAAAGAAGATATTAAGAAATATAGATTTTCATTATCACCAAAATTTTGTAAATAATACTGCTGTTTTGTTAAAAAAATTTGTTACCAAAATAATTTAATATCATTTGCAAAATATACATTAATATAAAATAATGATGCTTATATAACGAACTGAGTAAAGTTAACATACCAGAAATTCGATTTCCAAAAAAAAGGGAAGATCTGTTAGTGTGGAATAGTTGAATATTTGTTTTTGTGTATAGTTGAAACCGTGGTATGTGTGAAATTTGTTTCTTAGTTGCTTGCTGTCAGTGTGCTATGCTTAATGTTTATGGGTGTAACATCAGACTGCTGGAAGGTTTTGTCCTGTTAACCTGATTAGTACACTCAGTTGAGATAATGAAACGTTCATCGAACACATCCAAAACTAATATGATTATACCATCCAGTAGCATGAATATATCTACTGATAACATAAGATAACTATATACAAAAATAATAAATATCTGTATAACTATATATGATCAAAAGAAATCTACTTGGTGTCACTAGTCAAGGCAATTATCTATCCATAGAACTATCAATTGCTCATCTAAACAGATCATAGAACGTTTGGTTTGTACAGTACTGTGACGGTATGACACTGTATTATATGCCTTGAACATCATAGTCCAGTAGAGAACACACAAAAATCCTAGCAGTGAATATTATTTTGTATTGCATGACTATGACGAAAAATTACACTCAGCACTGTTTGTTGTGAGTGGCTATAATGTTGGCAACACTGCATAACGTTATACTAAATGGTAAGATTGTTAAGATGGTAATTTTGGATAAATAAACATTTTTCTTAAACAGTGGTTTTTTATTAATTTGACATGTTTTAAAGCCTTTAAAAGAATCATAAAACATGGTGAAGTAGAATTAAAGAGATCTAATATTTTATTTCAATAAGAAACTGATCAACGATATACTAATACAAATCCTGGAACAACTCCTAAACCTGGTGAAGGAATTAACGTTATTCTTGTAAAACTTTTTAACGTATTTACTTTAAACTTACAGAATGGCCCAGTTGGAAGGAAGATTTTAAATAAGTGTTCATTGTTTGTGGAATCTGTCATAGCGTAATATTTATTCATGATGGGTAATTTCAAAAATCAATTCATTTTTATGTTCTTAAAGCTCATGGATTTGTGTGTTTTTTAGATGTAAATCTGAAGATGAACAGGAAGTCTTCGAAATGCGTTGTTAGTTTTTATATAAAGCTCTTTTGTGTGGAAACGTAATTTTTGCAATTCCCCATCCTTGAGTGTGTTAAATGCAGTTCCTATCAAAATGCAGAATGACATGGTTTTATATTTAACAGTCAAACAGGCTGAAAATATTATTGTTTCAAATTTACGAAAGGCACCTGGTTAATAAAAATGTAAATTGCAATCCCAAATTCACATAAATCATATAGTTCATACTTGTCCATAGTGTGCTCAGAGTTAATAGACAAACTACGAGTATTGCTTGTTAGTAAACTACGAAATGAACTTGGTAAAAGCAGTAATATATTATGCATTGAAAGACAAACAGTTTATCGTTATTATTGATTTCTACACTACACACTATGAGGTAGTTCCATTAATAAACTACCAGCTACAGAAGTGAGAGATAAATGCAAATCCACATTTAGCAATCATGAAATACCAGAACAAATTCATACTGACTGTGGTCAACAGTTAGTTCTGCAATACTCACTGATTTCAAAATATTTTCTAGGCAATACGGATTCCGGGCATTGGCCTCATATTTGCAATCCATATTTTTACGAAGATAATGGAACTTACGGAGGCAGTTGTGAAAGTGGCAAAAAGTTGCCTAAAGAAAATTTGAGTGGATCTCTCTTTATTAGCATATCGAAATACTTCATTGGTTATTAGACTAAGTCCTGGACAACGGTGTTCGGATCTTCAAAGATACTATCTTGCATGAGTCTGGCAGAAAAAGCAGACCTGTAGTTGAAGCAGAAAGAAGTAAATTACAGGAACGCCTATAAAAAGAATTATCATAAAAGATCCGAGGTAAGAAAGCTCACACCATTCAAAGAGGAGATGATCAGTTATGGGATTCACTGGTATTCAGCCGGTTCGTGCGAACTGGTGCTTAAAATATTATGAGTTCGGCGAACCGGTTGTTAAAATTACGTAAACCCCTATTCAGACCTGTATTAATTGGCTCGCTATCAAAGTCCACAAGTGTCGCGTGACTCACGTAACTTGTGCATGTATGACAACGTAATTTGCGCATGTATATAGCCTATATATAACTAAACAATTTAGTTTCCAAACTCATAATATTTTAAGCACCGGTTCGAACGAACCGGTTCTTAATAAATTTGAATCAGACCACATCATCTCAGATGATATATGTTTGATGGTAGGGAACAAGCTGGTACTATAGAAAACCAGATTACGAATATATCTTTAAATATATTCAACAAATCACCGTACACCAAAACAGGGACGATATATAGCCTGCCCGTATTACTCCACAAATAATAGCCTTCTAAACCCAGTCAAATTAATAATGATTTAGGAAATTCAAAATCTACTAAAAAGTATGTAATATCATAAACTTAAGATGACTACTAGCTTTGGAAGAACCGTCAAAGCTTTACAAGAGCTGTATATGTATAAAACTATGTCAATCTATAATTTAACGGAAAGTACATCTAACATACTCAATGATCATAATGAGTAATTATTCTTTTTTCTTGTCGAAGGTTGATAATCAATGGGAATATTGCATCTGCCATTCATTGATATTGATATTTCATCTACATTCGGAGCCATAAATTTTGCCTAACTCAAAAGGATTTAGTGTAGAAATTTTTAACGAGAACCTGACATTGTACAGGCTCAGGACAGACGGTTTAACGTCCTCTCCAAGCGGTGAGAGTAATTAATTTCTAATATAAGTTTTTTAATAACAAACTGACTATTTTAAGAAGGGAGATGAAAAATGACAATAATTTTAGCAACACTTTATAAGATTAGTATAAGTGAGTAGGTTGTAATTTTGGATAAGTTAGGTTAAACTGCAATGTCAGTCCCACAAGAGAACACACATCGACAGAGAACATTAATTTAATACGTGTAAAAATCTTTCAAACAAGAACATAACAAAATAAAAGTTATATAGGTGTTTACTGAGAACAGCAATAGACACGTTGAGGAAGATAGATGAACACCAAAAATATATAATCTATTGGATATTCATGTAACATGTAACGACCCTAGTGAAGAATTTTTGATGGTAAAAAATTAACATAAAAAAGTTGTATGTTAAATTTATACGAACGGTATTGAAGTAGTTACAAAAAAAACTAACAATGTATGATTTCATTATTGTATTTAATATTTATTCACTTGTTTTCAATTAAGCAGTTCAATAGGTGAATTGAAATTACTTTCATTGTTTATGCTGTCTTGTCTTTTTTTTTTATGGAATCGGAAAAGTGAAGTAGAGGGATCACTTCAAAAAAATATAGCAGGACGCTAGATAGATCTCTGGTGGAAGAAGGGATTAGACAGAGAAGAAGCGCGCGTGACGTCACGGGAAGATCCTTTAAGTGGGTTAGAAACCTCCCTCTCAGAACTCTATGAGTCAGCATTTCCTACCTCCCCTTCAGCATCCCCTTTACCCCATTTCACAAAGCATCCCATAGACGCCCTTAATAAGGAAAAAACCTATAAAGCAATTATTATAACTTATAATAAAGATGGAGAAATAATTGAATCCTATAGGCAGATTAACAGTCTGACCAAAGTTAAATGGGTTATTAATTATAAATCTTATCTATTTTCATTTCCTTTTGTTTATTCATTTTCATTTTCTTTTCAATTAACACCTTTTGTCAATTTCCTTTTAATCAAAATCAACACTTTGATCCTCTTGTTTTAAATGTTCAATTTCAAAAACTAATTACCTACTCAAAATTCAAAGGAATCATTTTCTTTACTTCAATGTTTTAATAATCATTATGGTATAACGCCAACAATGATAGTATATTTTCCCATTAAACTAAAACTAGTGTATATGCCCGTATGACTAAGTGATCGGAATATAATGTCTCTAATCGGAATCCTGAAGAATATTAGTCACTGAAGCTCGGTTACATTCTTAAATAAAGATAGAAAAGATATTATTTAAAGGATATTATATAAAAATTACAGTATAAATATATTATGTCGGTACATGATAACATAAAGAAAAGAACGCAGTAAGTTACCAACACATCTCGATTTGGTATTTCAGTATTTTTTGTCATCAGGAGAAAATGCATTATGCTCGAATGAAACATAGAGACTAATCCCACTGCACATGGGCCAAGGTAACCCAGTAGCTTGCATTCTTCTCTCTGTACTGATAGAACCTTATTCTCATTGTCACTCAGGTCCACAAATTTCTTACTTGAGGGGTGAAAAATCTATGCGCACGTTGTCCATCAAAGCGGATGTTAAAATATTGGTCACAAACCTGTTCACTGTTAAAGATCCTTCCTCTTAATACACTTAAGTTAGGAAAAATTTAGGACTTCAAATATAAAATCATGAGGGAGATGCAAATTTCCTTGATATTTCTGCCTCTTAGAAATGAGTGTCAGTGGTGAAGCTTTCTATCGTACCCTCAATACCACCCTCGAAAAAAATCCTTCTGCGCACAGAATGCGTGTTCTGCCACCTTATCATCATCTAAAGTACGTAAAAAATAACTAAATAAAAAAAATTATCAAATAATTTAATTATCAAATAATGTCCTTGTGTGAAAAACAAGGACAAATTGATAGCATAACATTAACAATCAAACAAGTGTAAACCAATTGAAAAATGTATAATAAACCAAAATTAATTTGTTAATAACAAATTAAATTACCATAATTTAAATTACATAATAGGAAGAGAGAAGGGTTTCACGGGAAGAAGCATCTATGTTATCTGAAGCTCTTAAAGTTACAGGAAAAAGAGAAGAGATTTGTTTATGTATTTGAACACAGATATTTTTAAAAACAAGGCCAAAAGTTGAAATGAAAACAAAAAGGAAAGTTACTGCGGGGGCTCTGTGGTACTCTGTGGTACTCTGTGATACACTACGTTTTTTTTATGAAAAGCCTATAAACGTAAAATGCAACTGGGCATAATTCACACTTTCAAAGCAGTTTTAAGAAGTTCTGACGCTAAAAAAAGGATTAGAAAAGATATTGTTGCAATAATAGGGTATTAATGAAGGTTTGGGGGAGGGGGGGTTATAAATGAGTCATATTTTACAAACATGATAATGTTACATTCTCCAACCAAAACAGCAATTCTTGGGAAAAAACACTTGATCTTACTAGTTTACTCTAAGAAACCGAAGTGGGTTGAATAAAGATAAATGAGGTAGAATATGAAAATAAAAATATTGTATACTTTAAAGAACAATGTTAAGTTTCTGGGCACCAAAGAAAAAATGTAGGCATTAAAAACGTTCTATCACAGTGGCTCCTCCTAAGCACAGAACGATGAACAAAGTCAGTTTGTTCAACATGACTGTCGTTTAAAGTACTATCATCAAACCGTCTTTAAATTTATTTTCAAAATTACTATTACATCACCTAATTTCATAGCTGCATATTTGATCCACACATTCTTGGTACAGCTTTCATGATATGACTGGGATCACAACACTTATGATGAAGATGCTGCTAAACAGTAGTAAGTTTAATTTAGACAGAAGTGAGAGGCAGCCATTATTAAAGGTAAAAATAACATGCAAGCCTAATTTGAAACTTTTAATAACATGTTGAGAAAAAATAATGAAAAGAGAAAATTCTAGCGAGACAGTAGGAATATATATGAAAAATTTTCATCATGAAACGAATAGAAAAAATGTCAGCAGTTTAGAGAGAATAAAGCAGAAAAAAAGTTATTGAGTAAAAAGAAAAGTTTACTTACTTTAACCATAAATAAATTACTTGCAAGGAACAGTGTATGCCGGGATGGCTACTTCTCTGTTTTTCACTAAAAAGATATTTAAATAAGGGTGTAATAAATTATACAATATATTAATTGAAACAAAGTTACAACTGTTTATCATTTAGTACCTTTATCTTTTAAAGCTCACATTTGTTTCTCTAGATAACAGATAATGTATAGAGTATAGATATAGCCAGAGCTAAAAGATTGTAAATAGTTTCCCAACTGGGGAATACTTATCCATAATAATTGGATAAAATTGGTTTCCATCCTAACCAACCTATATTCAGTGACAAATGTATCAATAATTTAAAAAAAATGAAAACTAGGTTTTGACAGCTGTGAATATCAAAAAGCTTTTATCAGTATACATTTAAAGATACTCTATGTATTTGAAAATGGTGAAAGAGGGTTTCATTTCTGAAACATTGAGAACTGGTTTTCTAAAATAAAGCAAAGCAAAGGTTTATAAATTTCGTATATTGCGACACCCAGGAAAAGTTGTAGGAGACGCAAAGTATGGACCTTGATCTCAAGCACCATATCTCTTCTCACTCTGTCTGGCTTCACTAGTCAGACTACATTTAACATTTTTGTTTTTAATTCTGCTAACATCAGGTCACTCTATTCTTACTCTATTCGCATATTTATATTAATAATACTAATGTCATAAACTAATAAAGTATTAAATTATCTTAATAATTTAAGTTTTATATATGTTATCCTTCCATTTAACTATTGTTTATAGAGTGCAGTTTCTTTGCTTCTATAAGTTATTTATCTATATAAACTTAACTCATTTGGAAATTACAGCATGATTTTGCATGGTAGTTCAGAGAAAAAATGTATGCTTACACTTAACAATATGAATAACCTTATAACCTTCTTTTGACATAAATATTAGGTATAACGGCATAAAAGGCTGCTTTTTCACACTCTCTCCCTCTCATTCTTCTTTAATCCCTCTTTCTCCTTTTTCCTATATTCATCCCTCATATTGTCTATACATCTCTCTCTCTCTCTCTAACGTTTTTAAGGAATAAATCTCCTTTTCTTTCTCTATATACCAGTCTCTCTGTTACACTATCACTCACTTCCTATCTTTCTGTATCCCTCCCGTCATCCCTCTTACCTTCCCTCGAGTTCTATTTATTCATTATTTTCTTTATTTCAATCTTTCTACTACTCTCTAACTCTCTCTTTATGTTGATTCATCCTCTACTCTATTTTCCTCCCTCCCTATCTTATTACTCTCTCTTTTCTTTTATCTTAACCCCCCCCCCCCCCCAACTCTCTACTACCACTACCTCACCTCTCTCTGCTAGTCTCTCCTGTAGAATAAACTCAAGTCCCATTGTCACAATATATCTGGTCACATTATTAAGGAAATACTCCTCTTATTTCCATCTGACAGAAATATTTTTTATTTTTTTTTTTTAATTTTATTTGTTTAAAGTCACAACAATGTAAGTGTTACATTACAAGTGACACTGATAACACAAATGTATGAGGAAACACAGGAGGGAAGAAGCAATCCAGTGACTACACTTCCTCGCGTAGGTCTAGGTAGGAAAAAAATCACTTAGAACGGTTCATAGTAATAAGTCTCTTGGCCACATCCTCTTCAGACGTCTTCTGGGATTTCCTGGAATGCTTGTGGAGGATATTGTTAGGATTAAGGGATTATTATTTTTTGGAAGACAGAAATATAAATAGCAAAATTTGGTACACTCTATCTGCTAAATAGCCACAACAGTGGCTAGTAAAACCCACTAAATTACTCAGTATTATCAATAAAATTATTATTAGCTGAAGCTAACCCTCTTATAGTTTATCAATAAAACTATTAGGGTTATTAGTATAAATTATATTTTACTGATTTTTATATATCTTTTTAAGAATGTTCTCAAATTTGGTTGACAGTGGAGTAAGTTTATGACATGGTAAGTAAGATTGTCAAATCGAAGGAGATTAGAAACAAATTGAGAGAATGATTAGATAAGGTTGAAGTAAAATGCATATCTTATTTATAAAGTTTAAAGAAAATGCTTTTCTTTTTTTCATGTTGGTCTCTTAATTGTAATAATTTGAAACCATAAATACTCAATTAATGACGAAAGGATATTCAACATCGGAATACTCTTCTCTGTTTGTGTAATAGTTTTCTACAAATGCTTCTAGCTTATGTTGAATAATTGAAAAATAGTACAATACTTATAAGTAAATTATTTAATATGTATCTCATGATTTAATGGTATTGAAAGTACTATGTGGATGCAATGAACAAAATATATGAACCGTACTGAGGCTTGGAATAGTTTTGTCAACGGAATAATAGGAGGGACTGAATTTGGAAGGATGTTAATTAAGCATATTGTGACAAAGGAAGATGAATTAATTTTACAGTTGATAATTTGTAAGGAGATTAAGCCGGAGGAGACAAAGGGGAAGTATGAATTAAGGGGAGAGGGTGGATTGAGATTCTGCGAGAAGATTACAATGGAAGCCAGCATCCATCTTGTACACTTGATTTATCAGTATGCACAGGGTGGAACTTAAGTAACCTCTGATTATTCAAACAACTGTCAACATTGTACAGGCATTAATAAGCCAGTTTGTCATAACACCTTACAAAAAAGACACTAGAAAGGAAGAAGAAAAAATTTGATATGAAATCTGACAAAATGTTTTTAAAAAATAATATATTATAATGCAAGTGCTTAGATATACATATATCACTAAGCTATTAGAGGTCACTAGACATTCAAAATGCAGAGAATTTAAAAGTCTGAGGTCCAGAATCCCTTTGGGAGTTTTTAAGAACTACTACAATTGGGTTAAAATTGTACTAGTAATCAGTGTACTTTTTATAAGTACGGAAAGTAAAAAGAAAGGAGATAAATGAGTCTTGTTGCATAAATAAATGTGAGAGTTGGTAGTCTTCTGGAAACCATTAGTTAAAGAAGACGTAGAGCTATCAGCTATA
The DNA here is from genome assembly GCA_026182355.1 of Hermatobates lingyangjiaoensis. NCBI lineage: Eukaryota > Metazoa > Arthropoda > Insecta > Hemiptera > Hermatobatidae > Hermatobates > Hermatobates lingyangjiaoensis. Next base: position 2,258,121 of record JAPFBL010000136.1, on the reverse strand, counting down.
ACTTCTTCTTTAGCTAACTGCTACTCTTAACACCTCTTTATTTCGCCACCTGCAGCCTAACAGAGAGTCTAGGGATGCTTTAAAGTTCCTGTACGCTGACAACTATTTCTTAATGAAACTTTCTTTAATAAAAAGACTACAATGATTATACTCGGAAATTTTACTGAACACAGCACAGATGGTCAACTGCCTTATAATGAAAATGAGAAAATGGTGATCTCATGGATAAACATTGAAAATATAGTCGGAAGACCCTGTCAAAGAGTATGTTAGGAAAGATAAATTACAGCTAACGAGAAGATTTAGCTACTTTAAGTTTACGTCTTTAAAAATATCTAAGAAGTCAGTGAAAGGAACAAGGTCATACTAATTAGGAACAAGTACCGCTAGAACTCATTAATCTACTTCACCAGATGGTAAGGTGGTATCGGGATTTTGCTAATTATCCTGGTTCATGGGTTTTAAAAACTAGCAACATACAAATCCATAATCCTCTAACAAGAAAGATGGACTAATTTTCTCAGCTTTCATAATTGGAATTACACAAACACAGGGTTAGGTCATACAGGAGACTGAATGACTCTAACATCTAGAGATGACGATAACTCGGGATTGACACAACACCTAACGACCGGTGCACCAAGGAAACATACAAAAGATAATCATAATAATGGCAAAAAAAAAGGGGGAAATTTTAGTTCAAGGACCAAACATTATTCAACAAGAAATCCATTTAAATTTCAGATTCATGAGACCCCTCACATTAATGAAAAATAATTCCTTTATCAATTTACAGTTAGTGATGTATATAACATACCGACCAAGAGGAACATCAAACTATAATTGACAATCATAACAGAATAGAACTCATAAACCCAACTTTCCAATTAGCTCAGCTATTAACTTATAAGATGCCCGCATCTGAAACAGACTCTTTAAGCTCACTGATGGACAGTTATTATGGTGGCCTCGGTCAGAATTGAGGGAAATTGCTCGAAAGTTCAAGGAGACAAGAAAGAAGGTCGTGAATGCAGAGATGAGGTAGTATTTAATACTATGAGCACATAGAAGGCCATTATCATTAATATAATTGGGTTAAAATTGTACTAGTAATCAGTGTACTTTTTATAAGTACGGAAAGTACTTATTGAAACCATAAATACTCAATTAATGACGAAAGGATATTCAACATCGGAATACTCTTCTCTGTATTATAATTCTGTCTTCCAAAATATAAATTCCATATAATACTGCATGCGTTTAAAAAAAATGTTTAAATATAATAGTTATTAAATATAATAATAAAAAACAAAAATGTAATAATAATTCAAAAATATAACAATAATTTAAAATTATAAAACTGAAATGTGAATATAAAACGCAATTAATCTCACTGAACTAGCTCGTGAAAATAATATATACAACAAAAATTAAAAATTAAGAGCTTACTAAAATAATTATTTTTGAACAAGATTTTGTTATCAGAAGAAAAGAAGCAGAAGGGATGCAGTCAAATTGAGAGCTTTTCGCCAATGACAAGAAATTTTACTTCATCTTCCACTAATCTTCTAAACATTTCCAGAAAACAAACTGTTGTTCGAAATATCTACGTTATCTTTTGTTCTATTTTTAATTCTGTGCATTTCACATTTTTAACGACCAGATTAACAGTTCTTTCCGTTTGATTTGAGTATGAAAAATTGCATTTTTTTTTAAATAATGCATAATTAAAATTATTATAAAATTCACAATCTGACATACTCGTATTCCTTCAAACGGAGAGATATCTGAACAAAACTATTTCTCAAGGATGATAATGTTCCAAAACAAGAAGAGTGACGACAAAGAAGAAGAAGGTGAAATGTTAGTTTTATAATAATTTTATAAACTATTCCTGCGGTAGTGACAATAATACTTTATCTGATTAGTTATTATTTCGGGCTACTATTTATTTCTAACACTATCAGGAATAAATTATATTGAACAAAAATGTAATAGTTGATGGGAATTTAATTTCAGTACTACCAACAAAGGTGAAAAAAAATAAAAGATGAAAAAATATCAATAAATAAAAATGCATCGGAAATAACTTTCAGATCATTATGCTGACACGAGGGTGGTTCATCTTGATCAAACTATAAGCACTTCGACTGTAATCATCAAATACAAACAAACTACTATGGGGTTTCGTTTTGAGATTAGCACATATCAGCAGTTTTAATAATTACTTCTAGAATCTGCTAAGCCTTGCGCGTTTCAGTACAAAGTGCTTGCCAACTTTGTAGGTAAATCAACATTGTGAACACAAGTTTAAGAAAGAACATGACTTGAATAACTTAACTTTCCTATTTTAAACCAGCCCACTTCATTAAACAAGTTAATTTTCTAAATTAACTTATTTCATACCTGAATAAAGTTTGAAAACAATGTTAACTCTATTAAACAGAGAAAACTCCTTACGTTTAAGTAAATGCAATAAATTTTGAGTTATTTTGTCATGTTATTGTTGCTTTTTCATTAATATTACTAAGAATATTACCTTAATATTACTGCATTTTGTAATTTAAACTTCGAAGAGTCTTTTGTTAATATTATATTAAAACGAGAACCTTGTACAGTTACTAAAAACTTTGTGTATTTTGTTATTTTAATAATTGTATAAGAGCTTTTTGTACCCATATAAAGCAGGTATGGAAAAAACCTATGCGTAAGATCAATCTATTTAATTTATTATTTACTTTTCAATTTTAAGATAAATTAAACGCAAGATCAATCATATTATTACTTTTTCAACAAAAATCACCTTTGGAGATACATTAGGTCAAATAAAAAATTTTTAGAAAATTTGTTTGTGAGTGTTTGTGTGAATGTGTTTTGTTTTTTTGTTTAAATAAATTTTAGTTTTAGCAAATTCCATGCGTTTAAAAAAAAAGATGTTTAAATAAAATAGTTATTAAATACATATAATAATAAAAAACAATAAATGTAATAATAATTCAAAAATATAACAATAATTTAAAATTATAAAACTGAAATGTGAATATAAAACGCAATTAATCTCACTGAACTAGCTCGTGAAATTCAATAACGTTAACAAACTTAGACCTAATAGGGAGAATCTCTGATTTGAGCGATTGATGAAGATGAATGGTTGCGGATCAGAATACATATAGTACCACCTGAGGAATTAGAGGGTTATAATCCTGTCCAGATGTGAACACTCTGCTGGGGTGTTTATATGATCTGGGTGGCTCATGCATAGCAGAAGTAAAGCGGGTCTCCTGCAAGCGTAAACCTCTGTAGCTATCATTAATATTTAACATCTTTTCTTAATAATTGCATCCACTTGTGTGTTAATATCAAACTTTTATGCTTTTGACAGAACATAACATCTGGAAAAAACAACCTGGTTGTTTTATAATTTGCTGTTAAAATCCAAAATTTCATTCCAGGCCATGAAATTCAATATTAATTGTGACTACAAGAGAATGCACATGGCTAGTTAACAGTTCAGTCTGTAAGTGTCCAGTAAGACACGCTCCTAGACATAAAACTCCACTGCACAGCTCACATTGCAGCTTTCCTTAGAACTTTTCTGTAAATATCGTGAAATCATCATCAGTATTCTCTTCATGTTCGGCTACGCTTGACAGAGTAAAATCAATTATTTGGTGAAAGAAACTAATTTAACTTTTTATATCCTACCATAGAATCAGCATCCAGAAAGTAAAATGGATTATACGAAAACTATAAGACAGAGTTCTGTTTTATGAAAAATTATTCATAGTATGAATACTGCGTACCACTGTAAAAACTATCAATATGAATACAGGTATACAACTTTCTTTTTGGCTCATTCTTTTCGAGAACTGTTCTCGAAATAGAGCAGGCATAGGTCACGGTTGGTAAAATTTCACCAACATGTATCACCTTCAGAAATAAACTCCAAAACACTAATGCACTTCAGTAACTCTTGATAACATATTGCAGTCGTATTCAGTGATCTGGACATTATATAGTAAACCTCCAATTAAATTATTATTAAAATGAATGCCGAGAACTTCAGACTGTCAACGAAGATAATATCATAATCATTTAAAAAGATTTAGACCAACTGATGCCATTTATTTGCAGTGATGAAAAGACATTTACTCTTAGAAGTGTTATAGGCAATTTAACACACACCGACCATTTGCTAATTTGTACAATAGTCTTGTTTTTCCTCAGTTTCAGATTTTAAAAATGTCTGTCTTCCACCATGAATAATCATCTTGTCATGAGCAAATGGACTGTTTTGTCAATCTCTAGGAAAGGAAATTCAAAGAAGAATTAAACTTTCTGTGTGAATGTTTTTATGTGTCTAAGAGAAAATGTTTGGTTGTGTTTGTATATTTATGTCAACAAATTATAATTCGTAATCCTAATTGACTGAATACATAGCCAAAAATCAAAGACCTCTGATTTTTTTTTTGGTAAACAATTAGTCAGGAGTGTAACATAACCTCTATCTAAATTTATATTTAGATAAATAAAAGTTATATACCCTTTTAAACTAGAATTTTTAAATGACAACTAAATTATCACTTTATAACTATTTAAATTTTAGAAAACTTTTATGATTTAGATAATAGATTGTTTGTTATGCAAAAGGTGAACCATTGCATGCATATATAAACAAATATGTCAATGTATAAGAGTTTATATTATAAATATTCATTATATTGTATATGCTTCGTTACATTGCATATAAGTCACACGAATTTTCAAGAAAAGAAAAAAAAAATAAGTGAATTTTGAGAGTATATCTTTAACAACCAAAACTGTCTTATTCGCTCTTCTTGAAAAGACGAAATATGAATTTGTATAAATTATCATCCAAGTGCTTGAAAAAAATTCATCTCTCTTATGCAATGTTCCTTTGAAGATCCAATTTTCTTCCATGTGTCAGATCAATTTCCATTTTTTTGGCCAATTCCTACACTGATGTTTCATACTTACAACGTAAAGAAACAACCCTTTTTCAGTGACATAAATAATTCATCTTCTTGCCTGTTGTATTCCCTTTCCTTGGGAAACAATATTTCACATTATTATTCATTTGCGTTGGTAAAACTTTAAATTCAATTCATTCCTCACTGGCCAGCTTTTCAATATGACTGGCAGCTCTCGTAGATTTATTATACTCTAGTCTTGGATTCATTTTCAACCACTTCTCTCTTCATATTCAACTCACGAATAACTTTTAATTTAACCATTAGATGTATTCTTTTTGATAGTTTATCTCCATCAACACTAGAAATATAACCAAGCTTCCATCAATCAATCTTAAGAAACTCTTGAAATAAAAGCCATCATGCGTAAATCTTTTATAACTGAAATGCAATATATAATATTATAAACCACATTATTTTATACTTGAATACTTATAATAATTAACCTAAGAAGACAAAAATAGCAGCAGATTAATAACTTTGAATTATATAGATTTACAAACATTAACACATTTGGACTCCTGTAAAATCAATAACCGACTGCTAGATAAATCTATTAAAATATATAAAAATGTCTTATTTCTTACTCACAAAATCAAACTTCAACTAAACTAATCTATTATTACAAATATATTAGTTTATTAGTTCCTTAGTTTATTAGTTAATTAGTTATTACAAATATATTAGTTCTATTATTACAAATAAAACCAAATATGAAGAATATTAGTAGTGTATACAAAACATGTATAAATTGTAATGTAATGTAATGTAATGTAAGTTGTTTGAATATGTACTGTAATTACCACCAAACATGCTGTAAACATATATAATTTTTGTTATGTCATTTAATCGGTATTGGTTGAACAAGCACTTCAGCTACAAACATATCTACAATATACTTATACTTAGTTTTTTTTATTAAACTGTCACTGTTCAGATTTTAACTTAGTATACCTGCTCTCTTAGGGCTGCCTAGCGATACTTACCGGCTTAGGGCGGTTTAGCATTACCTGCCCTCCTAACTTTGCCCAATGTTACCTGGCTAGTCTCGGACCCTTCGCCCATCCACTCCCTTCTCAACCAGCAAGCATTCAACACCTCAAACATTCTATTCTGAACCCTCAAGCAAGCAAGACATCAAGCATTCACTTCCCAACCTCCAAGCGCCCACTCTCTCCACCATCAGTCAAGCATCTCTGTCATCACAGGCCAACTCTCCAACCAAGCAACAACTACCCTCAAGCAACCCTAGTTGTGATACCAGCCACAACAGTCACCATTGTTAATGGTAATTGATTATTAATAATCCATATATCAAATTTTCAAAACAAACCGTAAAATAAAAACTAACATCCTAACTGCAGTAAAAAAATCAAAATGAAACTCAGAAAAATTTGACTTTGTAACTAGTCATCACTAGATATAACTATGTAATTATGTAAGATGACTATTTATGTCACGCTAGATTACACAAAACAGATAAATTAACAGTAATGCGTTTAGTGTTAAATGTCATAATATGTATTACAATAAAAATAGTAATAAACAAGAGCACCGAGGAAAACAGTTCCAGGCTAGGTCCTAGGTGAAAAAGGGGGTATTTTAGTTGGTAGTCTGGTTTATCTGGGAGCCCAGCACTATGTGCGTAAATGCATTTCACCTTCTTACAAAAAAAAAAAAAAAAAAAACCAAGAGCACCTTGTTTAGTCCCTAGCAACTTTGTATTCAACCTTATTTTATAACAGAAAATGGGAAAGTTTACATAAAAGAAGTCTCATCAATCATGTTAATTTTATTTAAAAAAAAGGTAATATTTATATGAAATATTGCATTCGAGTGAAATTTGGACATCAAATACAACGAAAATACACGTTCTGAGGTCAATAAAATCCAATAAAATGAGTTTAGTAAACTGGTTTATAGTGTGAGTGTGTGTGTCTATGTGTTCCACTTCATAAAACTGATCATAATCTTGAGATTAATAGAGTTTTCTCTTATGATTATATCGTAGGAACTTGTCATTCAAAAACCAAAACATATAAAAAGCGAGAAAAATTACATGAAAATACAATAGGAATTTAAGACAATATTTACGTAAGAGGACTTACAAAAGTATAGTAATTTGAAACAGAAAAATTTAAATATTACATTAGAGATTGTTTTAAAGAAAACAATTTGAGAATTTCAATAACAACTGTCTTGTTTGAACAAACCCGAGACACGAAACTGTAACAAACTAAGACACCAGATTTCACCAATTAAATTAAAAAAAAAAACGCTAAAACATTATAGCAACGATCAACAATATTTAACTTAACACACCCGAATAAATATTATTAAAAATTAAAATATCGCTTTTATAACTAAGAGATATAACCTTTCTAATAAACATTGTTTTAAACATTTAATTGCAATTTCATATCAAATTACCATTTACATAATTACATCCCATTTTTTTCAATAAAAAAAGATTATTTCCTCAAATATTTCTGCAATATTGACTAAGGGTCATTATTATTTGGACACGGTAGTAAATCGACGTATGAGCTACTAACTAGCTCTAACTAACAGACTCATCAGGTTTGGTCACCCAATGGTTACCTGCAGCTGTTAATATTTAGAACACAAGAACTAAGTGCTCATTTAAAAACTTTGGTCTCATTTTATATATTTTAGAACTAATCACGCAAATCAGTAGTCCAAGTTTGAATTGTAATAGAGACTAGAATGGTTTAGTAATGTTAACACATTTGGACTCCAGCCAAAGCAATGACCGACTACTAGACAAACTTATTCAATACTAACCATATGTTGAACAGAATAAAACATTACGATAAATGCATTATGGAAAGCTTTGATAGCGTATCTGTACATTTTAAAACTTTTTTTTAGAATTCATTCTTAATTTAACTTCTTTTTTTTAAATATTAGTATATTTAAAAATATAACTGCTGTTGTATATAATTGTTTCCGTATTCTGGACATTCTTTTTAAAATTTACAAATTTCTTTTTTATTTTATTATCAGTGTAGCCATAGGAACCAGAATCATTGAAATAATCGAACTAGTGCTAAACTTCTTGCTATACTATGTATATATTAACACTTTTTTAAAAATTATATATGAACTAATTCAAAATTTTATTATGTCGGAACTCTTCAGTAAGAACTTCAAATAAGATGATACTTCTACCTTTTAAGTTCATAGAATTTTGACACTTAATTTATATATTTATGGACTGTTAATTATATAAACACCCGATATAACAATTGACATCCGGTTTTATTCTACAGAATGAAAATTACAGTTGCAATATATTTATCAGTAGTTGAATGATAATCAATCAAATTAACATAAAGGATAATAAACCATTCTAACAGTTCTATATTTTAGCGCAATGTGCGTTTTTTTGATTGTTAGCATTTCAAATATTATCATTAGTTAAACAATTAAACGTCTATTCTTCCCATGAAAATAGTGGATACATGTCATAAAACTCACTGACATGTTATTAAGAAAATTTAAAAACTGTCTATCAGGAGATCTAAGAATATTGATTTAGTTAAATACTCAAAATTGGGTTTTTTCATAATTGAAACGTTACATACTTGATACTCTTTAGTTCTAATACCAGACTTCATTTGTCTGACTAAAGACTGGTTTAATAAACTATTGCAGTAAGTAGAGAATACAATGCTCAATAAAACTGTTGAAAACTTCTGCAATTTTAGCAGCCAGGCTTTAATGAAACAAATTTTATGACGTCCCGGTAGAACGAGTTATTGACATAGAGATCAGTTATTGCCAAACACTTAAAGGTTTTTGAACTGGATTGATTGTCTTTATCAGTGGTTTAAATGAAAGATATTGAGACGATCAGAATTAAAGCCTTCCAAGGACTAATCAGTTTTAAAGTTCACGTAATTATTTCTTGAGTTTCCTTTCTATATTATATCTCCACCTTCCGCCAATTCATCGATTTGATGCTTTAAATGCAGTACAGTATAAGATATCCATTAAATCATAATAAATAAAGGGTTAGTTTTAACATATAAGCCATTGGTACCATATTTACTGGGATGTAGTGCAATATACAATATGTAATGTGGAAGCTGTAAAAATATTGAGCACACCGTCACATTGACAAAATATAAAGAAATGACTACTGGAGTCTTTAAGAAGTTAAGTGCTAAACATACTCAAGGAATGCATAACATTATTTTACTCAAGTTACACAAAAACTAATTTCTCCACTCATGAAACTGAAACCTAAGAACAATACTCAAAAAATATAAAACTATGAACTACACTCAAGAAACACGAAACAGTACTCATATAAAGTAAAAGTAAATTCTATACTCAAGTTACACAAAACCAAAGGCTCTACTCACGTAACGCAAAACTAAAGACTATACTCAAGAAACACGAAATTAAGGACATTGCTCTTGTAACGCAGAGCCATACTCAATCTTAAGACTATACCCAAGAAACACCAAACTAAGGACTGTACTCATGTAATATGAAACCAATGACTACATTGAAGATACACAAAACTAAGGGTTGTACTCATGCATTGCAAAAATAAAGTATATACTCAAGTTTCACAATGCTAAGGACTATGCAAAAGTAACACACAACAAAGAACCCTACTTAAATAACCCAGCACTATTTTTATAAAATAAACATATAAGACTACTAAATATAGAACTAACCCAGTAATGAGGCCTGCCAATGCATAATATGCCAGATAATTCACAAATAACACATATATATTCTCTGCTGGGAGTCCATGGAAGGTGATAGCCTTAGTTTAAAAAAAGTTAATAGAATAACTTAATCACTCTCCCTTCTCTATAATATGACAAGTTATTTCTCCTTAAATTGATTTTATAATTTAGTTTCACAATTTTTCAACATTTTTTTTGTTGACTCCTGCAAATTTATTGAAAAATAAAAGAGATAAACTATCGCTGAATGCAAGTAAAATATAATTCCCATCTCTCTTGTTTATTAATGTTTAAAACAATTAGATTATTTGAGAAAGATAAATTGTTGTAAATAACAATTAATTTTATATTATTACATTGCAACATTATTACCTGTCTTCTGTTTTCAATTTCCCGTATAAAGGATTAGTTTAAACAAGTTATAAATAGAACGGTTAATAGGACTATAACTGTGCGTCAATCTAAACTTAAAAATGAAGTGGGTAGGAACAAAAAGCAAATATCCAGGAATTAATAACTCCAAAAGTTCATATACCTCTACTTTTTTTTTGAAACAGTAACCATAGACAATAAACATACAAACTTGGTAACATTTCAGTCTTTTCTGGATATTTCCAGTAAGAGTTGAGTCCGAATTTTAATACATCATTAAAACCACAAGCAAATGTATTAATAATTATTAGAGCCAAGCACGCGGAAATTTTTAATCTTGAGTCTTTAGGACATTAATTGAATTATATTTTAGAAACAGAAAATTATTTATATTATCAAAAGAGCAAAATTTGACAACTTATATAAAATCTGATTCAAAATTATTTCTCTTTTGTTTATGTTGAACTCTTATAAAAAATCAATGAATTGCTAACACGTAAATAATTTCAAAAATATAACTTAAATAATCAATCAAAAAGTGTTTTCCAAACAAAGTGAATACAGGAAGGACAGAATGATTTCTCTTGAGTAAATGTCCTCATTTCTTTGATTCAAGCCATCTGAACTCACTGGCAAGAAAAGAGTATTTCTCTTTTGTACCCTTCAATTCTTTTTACCCCGATAAAGCAAACTTATTTATTGTGTATCCAATAAATTATTTTTAAAATAAAATTTTTCGTTATTTGAGTTTATGTAACGGATAAGACAGTTTCTATTGTCAGTTTTCTTCATTTTCCGACTTATTGAAATACGAACCGACCATATTGTTCAACTAAACTTTGAGAAACAAATCCTATATTATAAATAATACACTCTTGAAGAATCATAGATAAAGTCAGCTGTTTTATTTATTTCTTTGTTTTTTTTTTCTCCCGATATTAACATTTCATATTTTTATTTTACCATAAGTGAAGAAAATATCGTAATCTTGAAACATTAGATTTCAAGATTTAGTAGAATTTTCAATGAACTGAGTAAGAAAGTAGATTTCTCTGGTTTTTGATCAATATTTTAGAAAAAAATGGTATACAATATAACGTTTGACGGATGAAATAAAATTTTAAACTTAGACAATAGAAGAATAAGAAAATAATAGTTGTAATAAATACCTCTTCAGACATTACCATAATCTGAATATATATTTATTTTGCAAGCACACATTCATTTGAACAAATTTCATCAATAAGCAAAGTATTAATGAAATATATAGATTTTATATATATATATATAGTTTAAAAATGGAAAGGCGATTCAAACTAGATGTGCACAAGTCCAACTACGAAAAAGAGTAACATAGAGACTAAAAAAACAAACTTAATAATTCAAAGTTTGCAACAATTTGTGTTAGTGGATGTTTCTTTACTCTTTGTGTTACTTTTCTACGTAAACAATGTAGATCTTTCAGCAAATGAATCATATTTTCCTTCAGGACTGCATTAAAGTTGATCTATAACAATAGTTATTGAATTTATTTTTGTTTTTTGTTTATTTTTTTAATAGTAAATTTTAAGAAGCAAAGAGTTCGTGAAAAAAAGAAATGGATTTACTTCTTACATCCTCTCCAAAAGGCTGCAAACACAAGAATTTTGATTCACATAAGAAAATATTATGATTATTACTGTGATTCAAACTTGCAATCTATGGTATAGTATTTTACTCAAATCACACTTCAGTAGTATTTCTGTGTTGTTGTATTTCCTATTTTTATCAAAACGTCTAAGATACAGTAGTACAATTGTTTGAGTAATGATAATGTTCGAAATGAAAAAACTACATTAAATATTGGGAAAATTAGAGCTCAAGAAATGTTCGTCTTGTACTTTAAGAAGTTACATTTACTTCATATACTTTAAGGTAACATGGTTTGATTATTGTTCAACTACTGAAAATATGGAGTAGAAATTTGTTTTTCAAATAATTATAAATGATAATTAAAATAATTCAAAAATAGACTACTTCACTTGAAAAAATTTCTAATGAATGAAAAAAAGGCTATTAATATAAGAATGCATTGAATAGTCATTGTTCAAAACTACTGCAGGAAAGTCTAACCATTTGCTGATAAAAACATTAATATCAATCAACACAAGGAGTTACCTCACAGAGAGGCTAAAGTTATAGTTGATGAACTGATAAACCGAGAGTTCAACAATAGTGTCACGGTAGCAGCTTCCCATTGAAATAAAATATAGAATTCGCAGTACAAGGCTAACCAGGCGGAAGAGTGGCAGTAACATCTGCCTTGATCAGTAAAACTGAATATAGATGAGTGAAGCCAGCACTTAGAACTGCTATAGACAGCTGTCAATTTCATCTTTATAAAATAACTGCAAAACTAAATATGCATAACATTGAATATACCTGTAGGTCGGCTGGAAGTGCCTCTGAGTTGCACACAAAGAAAATATTAACCTTCAAGTTAATTCCCACGGTCATACAACCGTACCAGTTATTATTAACAATAATATATACAAGACATTAACTAACAACTTTTTGTTAAGTTAGCAGAGTTTTTAATCTACTTAAATAACAGCAGTTCACTGAATTAAATCAATGGTTAACTATCGCTCCAAATTCTTAATAGTTAGATATACAAGTTTAAGGCTCTGACATTTTTACTAATAAGAATAATTAAGATACAAATATCAATGACTCATTATTATTATTATAGTAATACCTGATTTATTTTTAAATCAGAGTTACCAGCATTATTGCCACAATAGCTCTAACGCTCTTCCAATGTTATAAAAAATTCTCAGAAATTTCTCACATTTAAACGATATAATTAAGCTAAATTTAAACATCAATGTTTTAAACTGTAATTGAACACAAACTGTCTTTTGGGAAAGGACACGAATATTGACATGGTTTTTCCTGATATATATATATATATAAAATAAATTCAAAACGAAGACACCGCCCTGTCTTAATGCGGGACTCTTCGCTCTTCACACCTCCTGATGACGACGATGGTCGAAATATCGATGTGAGTTATGTCTGTGTCTTTCTGTGTGTTTCCTTCGTTTTGAATTTATTTTATTTAAAAAAGTCCGCTGGACTGTTTCTTTTAATTGTATATATATATATATATATATATATATATATATATATATATATATATATATTATTATATATATATATATATATATATATATATATATATATATATATATATATATATATATATATATAAATCCCTTTGATAATATTATTAATAATGATATGATGATATCATTCAGCCAATAAGGCATTGAAGAGGAGCTTGCAGCTCTGTTGTGCAACAATGTTGAATCTCAGTGCAATTCTTTCTGAACATTGTATTTCTTTATTGAAATTCAATCATGAATAAAAACAAGTACCAATTTTATTGGATTGGTTTTACGAGAGAGCAGTAGAGGAATCAGTTTTACATTGAAATACAGCATCAAATGAAACTTGATTCTGTCATCCATGCACTGTCTAGACTTCCCAATCGATTTCCCATAAGCTGGCTTTATTCCAAAAAAAAAAACATATGCAACTTGCACAATCGTACAAACTTAATTTACTCATTACTTTTTCTCATAATAAAGCTGACAACCTTTCGACCTTGAGCTAATTAATTCAGTAAACATCATCAACCAACAAACCATGCTTTAAATAGCCATTTGTTTAAGTCTAGGGAAGAACTTCTTAGATATAATAAACATTTATACATGATCGGCTCATAAAACTTTATTTAGCTTTAATTGATGAATTTATTTTAAACATCAGCTGTTAATCTTAAACACATTAATTCTAATTACAATAGTATCTTCATAAATAAAGATCGGGGAAAAAAAATTCAAAGCTAATATTGACCCAGGACAAGGCTAATTTGGATATTTGGGAGTATATGAAACAATCATCAATACTAAAATATTACTTTTATTTATCAATTTTAATTTTATACTCAATATATGAAGTATGAATGTATTCTATTCGGGTCAAGATTTTTAAATCGACGTTTTAATGGGAATGCACGTTTTAAAGTGATGTGAGTCAAATTAAATTAGTTTTGCAAATTTGTGTTTTCTAGGTGAATGTGAGCAAAATATGTCTCAAAAAGAAACTAGCCCTATAATCACCAAATTGCATATTTATGCTTCTTCTATCTCATTGTAGGGTGAAAAGCTAATTTGTGAAAATATATTTGTGCTATCTTGTGAATATAGTACAAAATAAAATAAGGAAAAGAGTACGAACCTAATGGTGAGTGCGTGTGGTACAACTGACTGGGAATAGGATGAACGTGGGTTCGAAACGCATTGTTAATACCATTAAATTTTTATATGTGGAGACCATTTCATTAGCTGTTTACCCCACAATGAGTAAATACCACATAATAACTGATTGACTACGTTAAAATTCTTCTATCTCTAAGACGAAATGGGAAGTTCAGCACCAAAATGACACTTTTTTTATGTATTACTTTATACAAAACTCAAATAAGGTTTTTTTTATATTGGTTAAAATATGTCCACGCCTTTTGATTTATCTTTCTGTGGTTCTGGGTTTTTAGTTGGCATTTTTTCATCTGAGCAAGATGAATTGCTCAGAGAGTCAACGAGGGATTATTCTTCAGGGTCTATAGTTTAAAAACTGTTTTCACATGATGGTAAACAAAATCTTAAAGAACCCTTGTGTGGATTGATATTAATATAAAACGAAATTAGTAAAATATACCAGGTAATATTAAATTATAACTAAATCGATTAAACTGAAAGATAAAGAGAGAGGGGAGGAAAAAAAAGAGAAAGAGAGAGAGAGAGAGAGAGAGAGAGAATATACAAGTGCGAAAGGCATTAACCGTGATACAATTATCGCTACCCTTTATAATTAGGTAAATTATAGCCATATGACGTCTCATATGTGTAAGTTATATGATAAATTAATTATTTTCAAAAGAGTTTCACATTTTTAATTATATTTAGTTTCTCATGATATTTATCATATTATTGATTATTAAAAACAAAAAAGATATATATTAGCACAAAGAAAAGTTAAGCAAAACTTGTTAAACATTTTGCAACAACCATTACAACTTACTGATTTTTGATTATTTAGTATAGATCATTACAAGTGTTACTATTTTGGATTAAATCCCATGAAATATTGTAAAAATTGATTAGAATTTTATCAAAGTCACAGATTTGTTAAATGTGTGACTAAAGCAGGAAGTAATTAACAAATATTAAAGACCTTTTATATAAAAAACTAGTACAAATCACTAAGATGATGAAAACTTTAACACTACTTAAGTTAAGTGCAACACACCTAACATTTAATTCTGTCACCTGGCATATCCGTTTCACTGTTCTGGCTATATTAGAATATTTAGAAAATTCCAACCGATATTTTAGTTGGAACTCTATGTTCATACAACACTGTATATGATAATATATCACTGCAAACATTAAAATTTAAAGAGCTTTATTAATATTAGATTGTTTAACTATATGCAAACTAGCGTTATAAATGACTTCTCAAAAATTAAGCAACACTATAAAATACTTGTACTCAATAAAAATACGTTCTCAGACAATTACTGTAACAACAGAACTCTACATTGCTATTGCTACTCTTTAACTTCCTTGTTTTCGATATCAATATAGCAAAAACAGTAAGACGTTAGTGTTTATAATAACTTGTTTCTCATCTTAATACCTCATACGAAATGGTGCAAGTAGATGACTTCAGCTGATTACCTGAAAAACAAATATTATTAAATATTTATAATATATCTAAATTATACATCTAAATTAAAATTAAATGTTATTCAAAGTTTGATATGTACACTATTATTCAATACCAGATTTAAATGAGGAAACTTCTATGATCAAGCTATTTTCTTCTATAAAAAAATAATTTGGTTACCCGTCATCCTTTGCTAATACATTTCACCACGATACCTTCTTTTTAAGAAAAAAAGAATCCACTTTCTTCTATTCTTAAAACAAATTATGTGATATAGATGGCAGTACTCACAGTTTACAGAATACTTCATCTTCAGGTACATAGTAATTCGGGGAGAGAGAAGCCTCTTTTGTGTATATTCCTAATAGAGTTTTTAACAACTGCTTCTGAATTTTCATTTTCCAGAATACTTTTTTTTTCAGGATGTACTAAATGGTGTGGTTAAAAGCAACTGAACGTGCAATGAAGAGATTTTACCATTGGATTCTCTGATCCCTGAATTTAATGTTATGATGATTAGTCTATAACACTTTACTTATGTATTAATTTACTAAAGGAGAGATAAATAAATTAGTTGATGATCATATTCATTATTTTGTTGTTAACAAATATAGTTTGGGAACCACTAATGAAAGTTACACGCATAGATACATGTCTGTTGAAATGTCTGCACGCCAGACACTGTATAGATGCTCAGTGCCAGCTAGAGCAGAAGCTGAAAACCAAGTGGGAGAGTAATTAAAACAGGTCTGGTGTCGGAGACGAGTTCGCCCATAGCAGCTCCTGTTACACTATCGAATAAAAAAGGGGAATGTAAAACTGGACTATGTATCGATTTCCTTCAATTAAGTAAATTGGACAATCCAGATGCACAACCGTTTCACACGAATAGAAAACATATTGCCAAAGAGTTACATTGTACATATTTCAAATGTACTAAATGCCAATTCATTTTTTTTTTTGTTGATACAACTTGAACTGGATGACAGTGTAAAGCTACTATTTTTTACAGAAACTGGTCATAAACAATTTAATATTCTACTATTTGAATTTAAAAATTCTCCAACGAAACAAATTTAAAAAAAAAATCCAAGGAATTTTAACAAATATTACAAGAAGAACAACTGAAGAGATTAGAAAAGTTTTTTCAGGGGTCAAGAAATAGAAGTTTAAAATTACCTACATGTAATTTTGCTCAGAAATCATTAACATATTTAGCACATATACTTAAAAAAAAAAAAGAAAATCTCACACCAATAAAAGATTTGTTAATGTTAATGTTTAATCCATTAAAATTTCCCGGTTTTTGCAAAGCAGACAAATGTGGGACAGTTATGGGTAAAATACATTCTTATTATAAATTTATTGAGACTATTATTTATTTATGATTATTATTCTTTTTTCTCTCATCACTCCAAAGTGATAACATTGACAAAGTGCTTCTTAAAAGGAGACTTCTCTGTTGCTTCGATTTGGATGTGTCTCATTTTACCCTCCTGATTAAAATTAAAGTCAAAATATCGTGGTATTTCTGGTAATTTTCTTTTTCATTCATCCTTTTATTAATCTAATTGTTCTAATAAGTAATTGAGTACACGTAAGAGTGTCAGAAGTGTTTTAAAATTATTAAAACTTAAGTGCTTCTAATATACATATCAGTTCCTCATTTTTATTGAACACAAAAAGTTTTCTGTGTTCAGGGATGTGAGAAGGGAAGTCTTAGGTGAATACTAAAACAAACATTAGAAGATGTACTCCTACAGCCAATTTTTCTTATTTTTTAAAACGGGTCACTGACAGCAGGAAAAAGAAAGCACCAATATATTTGGTATGTCTGGTAATTAAAGAAGTGATTCTATTTTGATATCACCTGTTGATTGGTAATCGATTCACAGTTACATCTGACCATAAAAATTTTTAAAACATAAAAGGAAAAGGTAGACCAGAAGAAGCATGGAGACTTATTGTATACATTATAAAATTTATCAATATAACTTCAAAATTATTAACTAAAAATATAAGAAACACGTGAAATCTAAGGCATTAATGTGAATTCAAATCTTGGAATTCCATGAATATCTCAAATTTAAATTATTTAAGGTAAATATTTACCATTTCTCTTAATTGAAATTTAAAAACTGTACTATTGTACATTACGAATAAAAAGAAATGTTTAAGCAAATAATTCAAACTGAGGGTTTATCTGAACAATTCTGAATAGAATAGAAAATTTCATACATTTATATTTATATATAAAATGAACACAAAACTTTAAAAACCTGCACTCTTATTTAAAGTACAATATTGATATTGGGTTTACTACACTTGCTTCTTTTTATAACATTCCTTTTCATTACTTACTTCGTTAAACAATGATGATGGAATATGGAATATAGTGCGATTAATGTTCATTTTTTCATTGTTACATAGCGCTATTACTGTGATATGTGTAATTTCAATAGTATCTTCAACACACTATGCCATAGAAGTGTACTTATGAACAAAAAAATATAATATTAAATAAAGTCACGTCAATAAAATCAAAGCTTTAAAAAAATTTAATAAAATAACAAGCACGAAGAAACTCAAAAACAACTTTTGTTGTAATAGTTTGGGAGAAGAAAATGTTACATAATGAAGTAAAGTGGTCAAAGGGTAAACCACTAATTAAGATTAAGCCCCAGACCCTACAGGGAATAGTTCACGTTTTAATAGAGTAGCAAGTCTCTGTTTATACTGTGTGGAACTTAGCATCTGTATCTTGGAATTCTAACTGAATGAAAACTTGGTTTCTTGTCGAAACTCAAACTGTATCTACCACACTCTCTTCTTCATCAACAACTCTACCTACCACACTCTCTCCTTCATCAACAAACTCGTTCCTACCCTCTCACTTTCCACAAATCACTTTCTTTTCCTCTCGATACATAAATACTTATTTTATTCAAATAATGTATAGAATCATACATTCCATACTTAGAATATATAATCAAGTGTGATTATTGTGTTATTTATGCACACAAATACAATACACTCCACCCCACAAATCCCTCCAATATATTTTTTATATATAAAGAAAGAAATCACCACAAATTTAATAGAAACATAGAAAAGTTCTAATGCCTTTCGCCTAATACAGTTTAACCTTTTCTTTGCAAATATCAAAAAGTTATTCAGCCATCCGTGGGCTTTACAAAAACTCTCAAATGAAATACACACTCCTTGACAGACAATAATTTCTTAATCTGTGTTTTAATTCCCATATTCTCTAGAAGCATTATTATTTAGGAAAAGGTTATATTTGGAAACCTTCCTGGATTATATCTTTTGCCAAAGCTGACAAGTTTAAGAGGATGAAGGAATGCAGGAGGAACAATTACAATCAGAAGTGCGCATAATCAGAAGCCAACATTGTGCACGGATACTATAGTGGCAATATTTTAAAACTTAGGCGTCACACTGTTGTAAAATAATATAAGTGAAACACAGATAACAGATCAGAAGAACAATGAATGCAGTTATAGTTTAATACTTGAGCAGAAGAATATAATGTCCAGATTGATTCAGCCACAACACCAAATTCAAAGTTACAATTAGAAACCTAGACAAGAAAATTAAAAAAAGAAACAACAAAGTAATTAGAAATTTAGATATTAAAGCAAGAAAACGAATTTTGGTTAGGATATTGCTAAAGTAATGTCAAAATATTTCAGTCTAGTGTTTTCTAGGGACTTCCTCGACCTACAAACATACACCTTTCTAAGTGTATAACTGCATTAATGGTTGCACATCATATTTATTAACTACAAAACAATGAATATGATCATCAACTAATTTAGTTATCACCTTTACTAAATTACGATAGCATGTAAGTAAAGTATACTAAACTTGAAAAATTAAATTTTAAAAAAATAGCCTCAATCAAGCATATACCTCATGACGGAAGGTACATATTATACACGACATGTTATGACACATATGTGTCGGCCTTGAACTAAACTTAATGTCCTCTTTCTTCTTATAAAATTCGCTATCAAGTTTCTGCCAGATATGTAGCTTTTTATCTTCTATAAGTTTAACTATATTTCACATCTAACCCCAGCAAAATTTTCATATCTGAAAGTATCTTTGAATACAGCATAAAATTCTATATCATCTTCAATCCAACCTATTTCTAATTGCAGGTTTTTTTCATCTACTGCTTAGGGTACTACTAGAAAGTAAATTCAGTGCAACATTTAACACATTAACAATAAGTAAAAGTTGATCCTTAGATACAATGCTCCGGAATCTTTTTCCCCTACACAAAAGAGTGTATTAGTTTTTTGGTACTCTCTTGGTTTTTAACCACCTGAATGTCATTCAGTACTATCATGAATGAATTACATTCATTACTTAAATAACTTATTGACATTCTTGATTCAATTATAGTTCTTTATTGTATAATCAGTCTAGCCGGTTTCGCACGTTCTGCATCATGAAGAGGAACTTAAGAGCTCAATGTCACCGATTTATAAGGTAAGAGAAACTTGTTTAATAATATTATGTTTTTCAACATTTGTAGTACTAAAAAAATTTATGCATTTAATACCATTTTCGTTTATTTTCTTTTCATTTTGATCTCATTTACTCTTTTACCGTTATCCTTACTTTTAGAAATGTTTGCAAGGTGAAACCTGTTAGGGTCACTCTTAAGCTTTTACAAATAGAACCAGGAGTTTTATTGGAAATGGTATTATGGAAATGGTACGCAACTGTTTGTTTTGCTTTGTCTCTAAGTTCCGTTTGGGTCTATCCTTCTTACCAAACTTTGGCTTCATTAAAACTCGAGTGGTTCAAACAATCTATGAACAGATGTAATGTAAGTTCTTTTCAATTTACCTTCTATGTATAACGGCAAACGGCAATAACCATTAAATTTAATGGACTCGTTTTCATCATATCGTTTTTACTTTCTGTTTCCTTATCAGGTATTTGGACAAACTTCCACTGAAATATATAAATTGTAAAGCACATCTTACATAAGCTCATTTTTTAATATCAGTCAGTTGTAAATGACTGTCCTAATGTTTTCCAATCTCTTACATCTTCTTATTACCAGGCACGTACCAACATTCAATGCTGAAGTCTCTTTTAGAAATGAACGCATCACATCTATTCTTTCATTATTATTCATATGAAATTGCTCACACTAAATCAATAATCAAGTTTTTCAAATCAGATAATTGATCACATTTGCCGTTAAACTCTTCTAAATTGAACATTCTTTCTGCATCAAACAATTTAAAATACCTACTTGCAAAACCTTTTTCTGTAAACATTTAATTGCTACTAATAAATATACATTATCATTTTCATTGTTAACTGTTACTGATGCATGATTAGCAGTTGTAACTTCAACATCTAAATAGAATTGTTTAAGAATACAGTTTCCTTTGACGTCACGCAAATATACTAATTTCAAAGCTTTATCTAAAGTTCTTGCAACGAGAATCTTTTTTCAAAGATTTTACGTTCTTTTGCATCATCTTTTTGTGTAAACAGTTTCATTTATGATCTTGACTTTGCAGCTCTATGCCAAATACTAATTTAAAACCATCCATTAGTTTTTGGATGTCTTGCACTCTTTTGATACTTTTGGTATTAGTTATGTGAAGATTCACATTCACTGTTCCCAAAAATTCAATTTATGTACATCTATATTTTTTATATATTTAATTTTATATACAACAAATTCAATAATAATATCGACCGTTTGATACAATAGGTGTGTTATCTAATCGGGATTTGGTCAAATTTTCTAGGTTCAAAAATTAACTCTCATTGTCTACGTTTCGGATTTAAAATAAAACTGAAACGTCGGCAACGAGAGTTTGATTTTTGAACCTAGAAAATTTGCCCGAATCCCGATTAGATAACACACCTATTTAATTTTATAGTTATACGAAAACGTCTTCAGTTTAAATCGTTCACTGAAATATTTATTTTTATTTATTATATACAATAGAGCAGTTTATGACTGTCAATTAACAAAAAAAAGTAATAATTTACCTGAAATAAGCTGAATTTCTTATATTTTTTTCAAATATGAAATAAGTTTATATTACCTTTATAACCTCTTGATACCACCTTTCATATCATCCCAAAATCTGGTTTTGGATTCAAAACATTCTTTAAATATATAATCTTGTAACTTATGAAAATAATGCGGAACGTACATCAATAGTTGAAAGTTAATAAAGTAATACAAATAAAAGAAAATGCACATTTATAAACTATAAGTCGTAAAACTGTAAATGTACGCTGCTTTGTGCGTTGTTCTCCCTGTCGCTGACCTGAAGACGGTTAAAACCGATAATTAACGCCCATATTTACCTTATATTTGCGTTACATAACTACCTTTAAAATATATATGTATAATCTCACTAATATATTTTTGAAAAAGTCACTAATATATTTCGACTGCATGATCATCGGGTAAGTGGATGTGAGTAAGTGAATACCCGCTTGCCTGTAGAGATACTCACATCTTTCTATCTGATGACGTACACAGTATAGTATATACTATATACACAATATACAGTATATACACAATATAGTATACAGTTTTTGATCTCTTGTATGTGTTTCTTTCTGTGAATTTAGTTTATTTAATCAGGTGAATCGTTTTATATATTTGCATAGTCAAGAGGTTAGACTCAGTTAATAAGAAGGCCGTAAATGCAGAAACTGATATCATTTGAAATAAAATATGCTCATTTATTTCGATTATATATATATATATAATTAAATTTCTTGCCGATTTCTCAATGAATGATTTTTCGATTTAGCTTCTCAAGTTTTCTGATCTCACACTTCCATTCATTTGGTACTAAGTACTTCTTAGTGTGAGATCAGAAAACTTGAGAAGCTAAATCGAAAAATCATCCGTAGAGAAATCGGTAAGAAATTTAATTGTGTATGTATTAATGAAGGTCTGCTACCTAATTACACTAATAGGTGTAATATACTAATATAATAATATACTATTATATTAGTATATTATAATAGTGTATATAATATAATTATATACTATAATAATAATATAATAATATACTAATAATATTAGTATAGGTTGGCAGCAAATCTTCTTGGAGGCATATTTTTTTGGGAATTACGAGTACCACCTTCTATTCGTAAGACTGTCAGGAGACTGGAACAGCTTAGTTTGAAAGTCGTAAATGCCGATGCTGCGGTACATTTCAACAATATATACATATACCATATATACTTCTTTTAGGCATATTATTGAACTGAAACCAAATTTTAGGTTTTACGATTTAATTATTCCTATTTCATATGTTCTATATATATGACGTTCTATTCAACAATATATATATATTTCATCACAAGCTCGGAATTGGCTACTGATTATTCTCATTAATTTTTATTCATCATCATTATTATCTTTCCAGCTCTGTTTTGTCTTCATTTCTCCCTTTTCCCTGTATTTTATTCTTTGCATGTCGCTAATTCGATTAGTATAACGGTCTTTCTGTTTACTGGCAAGCCAGTGCACCATGCCAACTAGCCAACTAGTTTTTCTCCTAATTTCGATGTGTATGAAAAAACTAATACTTAGTATTTTCATAAACATCTTCAAGAAGTGAACTAAGTCCTTCTTTGTATGGTTCTTTTTCTGTGCAATCTATATCGCCCTTATAGAAGGTTAAATTTGTTTTATATAATTGAATACTTAATATTATATTATATCAATACATAACAGTTTAATTATGTTAAAAAATTCACAGTGAATGTTAAATGAATGAACGATAATCGAAACGTGTAATTTTATCTGGTGTCAGGCAAACCTTGAACCTTTCAACAATCGCAAGTAAAGAGAATTTAAGTAAGACAGTGATTTACATTACCGCCTTGTGGTTCTCATTACTCTGCTCTAGTTGTTTGATAGACTCATTTGCAGAAATCAACTTGACACTTTGCATAATCAGTGTGAACAATGTTGACTCTCAAACAAACCAACTATTCCCTTTAGCAAATTTCATGTACTTACTGCCGACAAATACCCCACTTTGTGTTTTGTGTATGCCATTTTGGATTTCTGGTTCTTAATTAGTTCCATCCATATAGGCATTGTCAGTTTTATTATTCACCTTAACAATATGTCAAAAAAATGAAAACAAATGTTTTGACTTCTTCAAATATCACTTATACTATTAAAAAGAAAACGATTGAGGAAAAACATGACAAATAGATGCCATCTTGTTAATTCCTCTTTGAGTTAATTCTATATATAGGCTTGGAGATTTCTACATTATTTCTGAATTTAAGACCATCATAAAACTCGACTTGAATAATGGATACCCAATGGTGGTAACATACTACAGTGTTATACGTAAGCTACCACACTTGTCACTGTTGGAGGTATTCTAATTTTTCTGCGGAAAAGGACAAAGAACCATTTTTATTAACCATGCCAAACCATTATCACTGCATTTGATTGTTTTTCACATAGCATGAATAGTATTATTTCTCAAAATACCCAGCAAAATTAATTTACTAGAATTCATGATAATATATATATTTATTATCATGAATATTCTATATATATATATATATTTCTTTTTATCAAAATTAAAGAAACTAAAATTATTATGCTTTAATTTTTTTTTTAAATAAAGAGCTTACAATGGGTTAATTGGATGTGTAAAAGGTGGAAAATTGTTGATACCGTTGAAGCAATATATAAGAGTATAAATTATAAATTTAGTATAAATTATAATTTAAAGGATAAATTATAGTCATTTAAGGTGATTGCATCAGTTTCGTGGACAGGACACTACATCCTTCTAAATATATCCTTATAAAACTAATATATTTATGTAGTTATAACTTTTTAATATAATGAGACATGATATTTAACCACAGTCCACGTTGTTGTTCTCTGCTTTAATAGACTCAAATGGTGATTTTT
Organism: Hermatobates lingyangjiaoensis; assembly: GCA_026182355.1. Lineage (NCBI taxonomy): Eukaryota > Metazoa > Arthropoda > Insecta > Hemiptera > Hermatobatidae > Hermatobates > Hermatobates lingyangjiaoensis. Next base: position 2,233,282 of record JAPFBL010000136.1, on the reverse strand, counting down.
ATTTCTTAACGCACACTATCTTATTGTTCTCAATGGTTACTATAATTTATAATAACTATGAAAAAAAAATTTTATTTTGATGAATTCGAAGTTTAACGGTCTTTATAATACATTTCCTAGATGCCTGCCTGCAATTGACTGGATAGATGTTTATCGAAAAGTCTGTTCAAATGAATCTACAAGCCACAGCACTTTGAAAAATCGTAATTACATTCGACAGTCATATCTTGGTGTGATAATTAACCTTATTGTATTCGAGTAGTTTTGAAACACTGGCAAAGTAAATTATTGTTCATTATGATCAAATGATTGCAAATTTAAACTCCCTCTTCTTTCCATTATAAACTTTAAATTCCCTATTAAGGATATCTTTAATATTAATAATGCAAGATAAAAACTCCATAAACTTGCAATATTAGAAGAGAAAATATTTCAATTATTATTCCATCTGCATTAACTTGCAAGATCTATCTATAACTATTACTCCTTTTGTGTTGTAACTGACAAAATGGATATCAGCACATTGAAGTAAATGAAAGTAATATGTTATCTATGAGTTTGAAAATCGTTTTACACAAAGTTTGATTAATACTTCTACATGCTTTAAAGTTTGATTAAACCACAATTAAATACTTTAAATTAATCATAAGTAAGTAAATTAAGTATGTAAAGTAAGATAAGTATGTAAGTTAGTAATAAGTAAGTTAAAAATTACTTTTAGTAAAGTTAAATATAGGTCACTTCAGTTTAAATATTAATAGTCTAGCTCTGCAGCTTGTAAACGTTTGCAACACACTGGTTAGGAAACACAAGACTGTAATATAATATAATACATAATTATATTATATATCATGTTAATATTATATATTTATAATTACATAACAGACTTATATAGCATATAATTATCTTTTGGGGTTGTAAATTAATTATTAATATAACATGCCGTCTGATGGAATGATTCCTTGTAAACTGATACAGTAATCACCGGTCGCCTGCCATTGTGAGAAGTGTCACGCTAGGTATATGTATACATAGTTAATATATACTTATATTAATGAATGAATATGTAATCTACTCCTTGAACTGGAGTAAAGAAGAAAAGACATAGCTTATTTTTGTTTGAAATTCTTTGTAATATAAACTTATTATTGTTTTCAGTTGTATATGCAAACTTTGTGTCATTTATAACTCAGATGAGGCATTTAGATTTTAACCTAGTATTTTGTTTTGACACAGTTGTTTCTTATTTTTTTATTCGAATATTTTGGATAAAGGAGAGGATTTGATATTTCATTTCAAACAAATTTAATATTTTCAATAAAATTATCTATTTAAGGAAAAATTTAAATGAAATATTTTGCGAGTTTGTTTCCAATAGAGTAAATACGTCTGTCAGTCAGTATTAGTGAATCTATAGTAGCAATAAACCGTTTTGACTGGCTAAGGGTCCAAGAGAGGAGTCTTAGAGGCCAATAATGCGACCCTTGGAAGTCGTGGGGTAGAGTGAATCGGATAATATAAGAGAGACAGAATGAGTGAGAGGTAGGCAGCCCATTCCCTTCCTTTAGGACAAGGGAATACCGCTTTTAGTGGGAGTCGTCCTCCAGTTAGACAATCCATTCATACCAATGGCCTCTTTTAGGGCTGATACAGGGCTCAAAAATACGAGTAGGCTTCTAATTAGCTGTCATGGCTTACTAAGCATCCTTAAGTCAGATTCATCAAACAGCCAGTCAATATACACATCTCTATTGAAATATACAACAAAACTAATAATAATTAGTATATACACTAATATTAGTATATAACTTGTTATTAGTAAAAGAAAAACTAACAATTTAACAACCCTTTACTTTTCTTTTGAGCTATTAATCTTAGCTCCTTATAGAAGCAATCAAATAAATACAATGCAACTCAACAAACATACTAAAATAAAATCAATGAATAAACAAAATACAAATCAGAAAACATATTACTGCTGATCAGTCAACCTTTTCTAAAAAGACAAAATGAGAAAAAAAATATAATCATATGAAAAAGCTTTAATTAAAAGTTTTATTCTTATTGATTTTTTTTTTATATTTCATTAAACATTAATAGCTACTTTATGTAGTTTTAATTTAATAGTGTAATATTCAATAAGGCATGGTGTTTACAAATTTAAAGAAAAGCTAATTATTAGTAAAATATCTTCTTCTCTGAGAATAATTCTAATTTCACCTAGTAAATGGAGGAATTAATAACGAAGGTCTTAAAAGTTCCCTGGTCATTTTGATACTACAAACCAATAGTCAACATCAATTTTTCTGTATTTTTAAAGCAACATACACCAGGTGTATATGAAACTCTCCTGAGAGAGCTAATTGGTAATGCACATTTGATCTTTTGAAACGCTCACCTGTCCCGCTTCCTAATTGATCTAAAAAATTACTCATCACCGTTGCCTTCTTTGCGGCTGTACTAAAGAAATATTGAAGTCTACTTGCCTTAGTCGTATTGTCGTCCACCTGCAGAGCCGAATAGCGAAGCTTGGTAAATAGTCAGTAAATAGGCAGCTGTGGGTCAGTCCATTAAATGTCACTATACCAGACTTCGCAAAGCAATCCTCGTCTTGTTTGTATTAGTGAAATTGAAATTCCATATTGAAGGAAGGTAAACTACCGAGAAGGTCTAGACAGCATACTCTCTGTTTGAGCATACTTCGCAAATGACCATTCTAATAATTCCTCAGAGATCAAGAAACTCATCAATAAGTTGTCAATTAGAATTGAACAACAACGCCGTATGGTCTTCAGTCTTTACATCTTTTGACTCCCTACATTGTCCAAAAGAAGCGTAAACATCTTGTAGTCGTTGACCCTTTTTGAAAAAGAAATGTCAATATTCAACGTTATATATGGATGGAGTCAATAAACAATTACATCAGACGTCTGCCCACCAACGAAGAAAGGAGAAGCTTCCCTTTCACCAAACCTGATAGTAATACCTCAATAACTATAGCGAAACTAATCGACAAACATTTCAATACCTCTGGCTTAAAACCTCATGACTCAAAAGTCCAGTACCGGAAGGAAATCTTGTTGGTCACTGATGATTGATTATCCGAGGAGCCCTCATGAAATTCACACGGATAGATCCCGTACAATCTGACTTATTTAATACGAGACGTTTGTTTTGTTTGCTTTCTTTGTTATTTTTAAATTTAATCTTTTGGTAGAGCTCCACTATGAAAAATTTGCTGAAGACATTTCATAGTAAATTGAGAAGGAAATTTTTAATAATTGGTTGAATAATTATTCCTTGACAAATCCAGTTCTGCAATTCATTCAATGCAATCGAGACGTCTACAGTCTTCACGAATAGCACTACGATGACACAATGAATTGATAACAATGGAAATGCTTTTGTCAACTCACTGAATAGAGAGGTGGACTGTAAGTCCTCTATTATTAGAACATGGAAGTAGCTTTGTTTAAACGGACAACTTATCAAATCACTCTGGTATTAATAACTACTTTTTAATACAACTAAGAACACCATGACAAGTGGTAAGGAAAACAGTGATTCTTCCATGAAGACATCGTTGCTTTTTGTCAACCCTCAGAAAAATATAAGAACAGTCAGTCCTTAGCTTAACTGGCAAAATTGCTGTACACATCTGGAAACAGCTTTCCAATAACCAGCCAATGAAACATGTATAACTCACTAAGGGAAATAGTTCTTCAAACAATAATTCAATCAGCAACATGTAAATTATTTAAAACAGAAAAAAAATCCAAAACAAATAGCAAGTTCCCTTGATGCTCAATGACACATTACTAATGTTCATGAGATCGGCATTCAATTCAGTCAACAGACAAGAATAAAATTGAACTACAGACTCGAACATCCAACAATCTTTTAATTTATACTACATCTTATATTTGAGTCAACATATATTACTTTTTATAGAATTATACAAACAAAATTTGGAATCCAATGTGATTCCCAATATCACAGATTCCTGCCAATATAGTTATTCTTGAGTTACTAAGTTACTACATCCACAAAATAAACTTCATTCAACTATATTTGGACAGCCTATTTTTAATTATTTATAGAAGAGAGTAACATCTGTTAAATATTTTATGTTCTTTTCATAATCATCTGCAGTTTGCATGCAAAACTAAAAAGATGGAAACTTGTTGTTTTTGATGTAACAGTCATAGGGGGTGTAAATGGAAATATATTGACAGACTGACTACCGCTGGCAGAATTATGAAGTATTACTCCTCTCATGCAATAAATCAGAACAAATTATTGCAACAAACTTTATTTAAAAAAAATGATTGAAATTAACAGTACCTGTTTTCTAGATGACAATAAGAAAAAGTTAAAAATATTATTATAAACGGTCACTCAAACAATTTTATTGAACATTATTGATACAGACATTGAAGACAGTAACAATAATATTCTAATTGCAATAATATTCATCACCAGGCTCTAATTAAAAATATTTCAAACATTCATTTATTCTTAAGGGTTTATTACAAATAATGAAAAAAGTGTTCACATGAAATTTGTATGAAGTTAATCGAGCATTCTATAATTAAAGAAAAGTTGAGTAATTAATTTCAAACTAAATTAAAAATACCATATGAGTTACAAAGTATTCTAATTTAACCTATCTAATTTTAACATTATAATAAATGGCATTTGAAAAAGAAATTATATCAGCATTTTTTCTTTCAATGATCAAACCACAATAAGAAATGGGAAAACAAGACTAAGATCTATCAACCATAACAAGCAGTCTTCGTCAGAGTCAAAAACCCAACAGGTTTTAGTCTTGTTTTCCCATTTCATATTGTGGTTTGATCATTGAATGTTATTTCACGTGTTCATGTGAAATCTTTATACCTTTACTTTTGTGTGAGCAGTATATATAGATTTCAAGAACATTATTATTGTAGATAAAGAGCAAGACGGACAACGTAGAACAACATTGAAAATAGTATATATTAATAGTATCAGACGTCAATCAAATAGAAGTGATTCAAATGTATTATACTGACTCTACAATAAATGTTATTATATATAACCTGCCATAATGTACAATCCTTAAAAATACGAGTTTATAATATAAAAAAAAATCGTTTTTACAGTAATTTCACAGGTTGCTCAGATGTTTAAACGCGCATTTAAGGTTATATCAACAACAGTTTAATGGAAGGTTTAACTCTTACCATTGTTAGTCCTAAAGAAACAAAAAAAGTCGTAGATTTTCGTATTCAATTAATTTTTTACTTCTGTAAGTGATAATATGTTACTAAATTATTCGTTTTGTTTGTATCACTCAACACATTATAATATCTTTTTTTGTGAAACAACTATTTATATTTGTTGTTTGATATATACTATTTGTTTCTTCTGTGCTATATTTCTATTAACCATGTTTTTAATAAAAACTGGAACTTCAAAATCTGAGAGTTTGATTCCAGCCTAGAAAACTGACTGAGTGGTGATTTACTTTAGTCCTAGCTTTAGTACTGGGACTATATATAATATATAGTGACTATATATATATATATATATATATATGATTCGATGCGATGTTGACCAATGGGAGTAGAGTTACAGGTCCAAGCGTAAGGTCCCAGTTGCCCGCTGCTCAGCAAAAAGCCTTTGCGTTCTGCCAATAGGTATAGAGGTTGCACAGTCCCTCTGTGTTAAATGATGTTTGGCAGAAAACATTAGCCTCACTTTACAGTGAACTCCTGTTCCCTTTTTATTTTTGATTTTTGTGGTGGTTGAGTGTTGCTGTTGTTTACTATTTTCTGTTACGGATATTGCTGGATATTTAAATGATACTCTCGGTTGTTTACTGCGAAAAGCCGCCTTCATCTTCATGCCAACAGGGGTAGAGGTTGCACAGTCCCTCTTGATTATTAAGAGATGTTGACACTGGAATCCAACTTCTTCTCGTAGAAACATATTCAAGTTGTAGGTTTTGTATATTGTTCTCTTCGGTTTCTTATGTTCATGTTTTTTCTTCAGTTGAATGTTATTGCTGCTATTGATGGGTGGCTGGTAGGTGATGAGAAGTTCTGCACTGTTGACCTGGTGGTGGTATTTGCGACATGTTTCAACCATTCTCTGGTTATCTTCAGGCAAGGAAATGGCCCAGACGTTGGTCCTTATATACAGTTTTCTATGGGTTGTCCGGGGAAAGGAATATGATTCGATGCGATGTTGACCAATGGGAGTAGAGTTACAGGTCCAAGCGTAAGGTCCCAGTTGCCCGCTGCTCAGCAAAAAGCCTTTGCGTTCTGCCAATAGGTATAGAGGTTGCACAGTCCCTCTGTGTTAAATGAGCTTTTTGCTTTTTGCTGAGCAGCGGGCAACTGGGACCTTACGCTTGGACCTGTAACTCTACTCCCATTGGTCAACATCGCATCGAATCATATTCCTTTCCCCGGACAACCCATAGAAAACTGTATATAAGGACCAACGTCTGGGCCATTTCCTTGCATCATTCCCTTGGAGACCGCCGACGGGTGAGCATCGTACCTGAGCCGTCCGTCTACCTGGTGTCCCTGCCCTTCGCTGCCAGCCTGCCTGCATCGTTAACCTCCTTGAGGTAGCCTACAGGCAATACAGCTAAGTGCCCTATCTATTCATATTACTGTATTCTATTATTATATTACTGTATTATATTATTTGTTTTTCCTAAAATTGTTTTCTTTTCATAAATTGCATAGTTTAACAACTCATAGTTTACTTGGGACTGAGTTCACCCTTGGGACTCTGACCGGGTCTCTGTAATCTGTTTCCATTTCAATTAATTATAGTTTGTCACTTCATTGGTGTCAGCATCTATCTCCCTACGTAGTTTTAAATTTGTTTGTGACTAGCAAGTCTATTCGTCTTACTAGATTTTGTTATATACAATTGTTTATAGTTAAGTTAAGCTATTTAGAAATAGATTGATTGTAATTGAATTATATTATTATTATCATTGTCACTGGTATATTATTTATGTTAAATTGAAATAATTACTAGTCTATTTTCCTTTACTTAAGGTATTGTGCTATCTTAGTTCTTGTTTATATTCAATTCATTACAGTTCCTGATAGTTTAGTATTGTTTAATTGATATTATCCTTTTCAGTGTTAGATTTAAAATAAAGTAGACAAATTATTATTCATTGTTACTTCCTAATGATAATAACACTGTACTGTCTCTAACCTTGTTAGTAATTAGGCTACAGTAGCATAGTTTTACATAGACGATAAATTGTTCTAGGATTAGATAGTAATTGTATTCTCTGCAGACTTTCATCTAGAAAATTGTTTAAAGCTAACTTAGCTATTTAGAATTAGATTGAAGATTTAGAATTCTTGTAAAGCATATCGCTAATAGTTGTTGTTAAGCCTTATGTACTATTTATATCATGTATTTGTTCCTTACTCATAAAAGGATATAAAAATTAGTTTTTAGACTATTGTTAAACTTTCAAGCTAAAATAGTATTAGTAATAGTTTTTAGTAATAGTTAATATTATACGTTGTAATACTGAGATTGTACCTGTTATCCTCCATTTTGTACCCTTAAGGTCGCTGGCCTAAGGGCCGCTACCTGCACCTTAACCTTAAGCCGGCCATCACTCCTTCACCACCCCCTTCCAGTTTTCAGTGGCCACGCCCCCCCTAGCCCGTTCATTCCTCCTCCACTCTTCCTCTGTATTCCTTCTCTCTCCCGAAACTTAAAACTTTGTAGCTGAGCATTGTGTTAGTCAGTAAGTTATCCCATAGTGTTAATAACAATTAATATTAATATCGTTGTGTGTGTAAATTGTCATAATATAATAGTGTCAGTGCTTACTACTTAGAATGTAAAGACATAATATAATTATTGCAGTTTAGGTTCTTGAATTGTTTGATTGCTTCATTGTTGGTTTGAGTCTAGCTGTTACAGGTTAGCTCATAAGCGAGGGGAAAAAGGAGATGTCTGGGTCGAGCCCAGGGCTGGCGGAGCTGGTGGTCCAGATCCGTCAGGCCCAGGACCTGCTGGCGTCCCTGCTGCGGCAGGGTGAGGAAAGGTTTGGTAAGGAGTTCCTTGCCAAACAGACCGACCAACCGAAATCACCCCGACCCCGGAAGGAGCGAAGGGGGAAAAAAGGAGAAGCTGTCACCGAGCGTCCCCTGACGAGGGCCCAGAAGAAGGCTGCATCTGTCCCGCCGGTAGGTATGAGCGGGGAAATTAAAACTAAAAACAAGTTTTCTGTTTTGACAGAAGAATCCTCCGGAGACGAGGAGAGACCAGGCTCCCTGCCAGACCTGACTGCAGCAGCCCACAAGGCAGGAGGGGACTTCCCTGCCCTTGCCCCTTCTCTGGCTCGGCCCCAGCACGCTGCAGAGGCAGGAACGGCTGCCACCACAGAGAGGAGGCCTCCACCTGTCCTCATCAAGAAGATGGCTGACTATCAGCGCTTCCGAAAGGCAGCCCCCCGATTCCTTCTGGAATCGGTCAGGGTCACGTCTGGGGGGTCCCAGATCCGGCTCTCCTGTGACTCGAGGAAGGTCTACATGGCCTGCACCAGACTTCTGACAGAGCAAGGAGTAGGGTATTACTCCTTCAAGCCCTCGTGGGAGGTTTCTAGGGAAAGGTATGTCATGAAATACCTCCCCATTGAGACCGACCCGAGAGACATTGAGGAGGACCTTAAGGCTCAAGGGCTCGAAACGAAGGTCAAGCAATTGACTACCCTGCGACCTCGGTATCAAGGTGGCAGGTCAGGTTTGAGGAACCTACCAATTTTTGAGTTTTCCTTGGAGGGCAATGTGCCCCCAAGCATAAAGCGTGTATTAGGATTAGCCGTAACGGTAGAGAAAGCCCGCCGTCCCTCAGGCCCGGTCCAATGTTACAGGTGCCAGCAGTTGGGCCACACGCAGCGTTGGTGCAGCTTGGAACAGCTGTGCGTGAAGTGTGCTGGGAAGCACGCCCATGGTGAGTGCCCGAAGGCTCGGGAGGATCCCGCCAAGTGTGCTAACTGTGGCGGAGCACACCCAGCCAGCTACAGGGGGTGTCAGGCCTTCAAGGAGGCCAAGCTGAGGCAGGCACCGAGAGTCCCCAAGGCACGCCCACCGAAGTTTGTCCCAGCACCACCACCCCCGGCACTGACGAGGACCTTCAGCCAGGCTCTGGGAGCCTCCACGTCCTCCCAGGTTCCACCCCCCCCACCTGGGAGGGAAGCAGCGAAGCAGGCCATCATGGACCTGTTGGAAGAGCATGGTTTCATAACCATGCTCCACAACATGATGACAGGGAAAGGGTTATCACCAGATGATGACTCCACGTAAGCATAAATGGGATAATCTGGTTGTTCTATTTTTAAATGTCCGTGGTCTTTGCAGGTCGAAGGAAGAGCTAGCTGACCTGCTTTCGGATCACAGGCCGGATTTGGTACTACTCTGCGAGACTTTTCTGAAAGAAGGTCAGAGGTTTAGTATCAAAGGCTACGCAGTGGTTAGAAGCGACAGGGTCCAGGGACGGGGTGGAGGAACAGCCATTCTTGTGAGGACAGGACTGAAGTTCTCAACTCTCCCCTCTGCCCCTACATCTGTGATAGAAAATACCGGAGTCGTCCTGCAGCTGGAACAGCATCACCTATATGTGTACTCCGTATATAAACCTCCTGGCATCAGGTTACCCAGCGAGGATTTGCACAGTTTATTTGATGTAAATAACATGACCTATAATTCTCCGAGGCCAACACTAGTGGCTGGTGACCTCAATGCGAAGCATGTCTCCTGGGGGTGTCGTGTGGGGAATCCTGCTGGCAGGAAACTCCTCAGCTTTGCTCTCAGCGAGGGATGTGACGTTCTTGCTCCAGATGAGCCAACTCACTACTCTGAAGTTCGGAGCGGGGATGCTGGAGACATCTTGGATATTGCGGTTCTGAGGGGACTGGGATGGTCGTCCGAGTTGCAGGTGCTAGATGCCCTGAACTCTGATCACCGCCCTGTACTCTTGACGCTGCGGAGTCCGGATGTTCCATTTGATACCCGCACTGTTCGTAGGACGAACTGGGAACGGTTTCGGAAAGAGATGGAAAGTTTGATCACCATCCCCACTAGTCTTCAGACTCCGGAGGCTGTGGATAGGGAAGTGGTGAGGTTCACGTCATCTTTGACGCAAGCCTTAAAGGTGAGCAGTCATGAGATTGTCAGGAACATTTACCCCGATCCCTTGCCACAATACCTCCGGGTCAAGGTCAAGGAGAAGAACTCATTGAAGCGCCTGTTTCAGAGAACCAGACGTCCAGATATCAAGAGAGAACTAAACTGGTGCACAAAGCAGCTGAGGGCCGAGATTGCTGACTACAGAGAGAGACGATGGCTCAGCAAGCTACAGCTAGAAGGAGACAAGAGCAATCCTGAGGTCTGGAGGATTGCCAAGGCATTGAAGGCCTCTCGCTCTAGGCCTGAGTCTCTAGAGGACAGTTCGGGAGTTGCGTTATGGAGGGAGGAGGACAAGGCTCAGGAATTCTTGGAATGCCTGAGCCAAGTCTTCCGGGCACACCCTAGAACTCTTGAAGATGACATTGCAGAGATGAGTATCACTCAATATGTCCAACGACCCTCTGAGTCTGTTTTCGTGACGCCACAGGAGGTCTGGGAGGTAATTGTAAGTATGCCGAAAAGGAAGGCTCCAGGGGGAGACCGAGTGACTTCTGACGTCATGAAGGCACTCCCCTGGAAGGCTGTCCTGAACTTGACTGCGCTGTTCAATGCTTGCTTGCGACTAGCACACTTTCCAGATTGTTGGAAAGAAGCAATCGTAATCATGCTGAAAAAACCAGGCAAGAGTGGTCGGCATGCTGCCAACTACCGTCCAATTAGCCTATTGTCGGTTATCGGAAAGGCCTTGGAGAAGTTGATAAGACTTAAGGTTAATGACTCTCTTTGCTTTCAGGATATCCAGTTTGGATTTAGAAAAGGCCACTCAACAAGTCACCAGTTAAGGAGGTTCACGGACTTCGTCAGGGGTGGAATTCAGCACTGGACAAGGCGCGGCCTACTAACTGCTGCGGTCTTCGTGGACTTGGAGAAAGCGTTTGACTCTGTTTGGCATGCTGGGCTCCTCTACAAGTTAGCGGAGGCGAAACTGCCGGTATGGTTTGTTAAAATAGTCAAATCATATCTGACTGGCAGGCGCTTTAGGGTTCAGGTTGGGGGAACATTCAGTGATTGTCGAACACTGGGAAGAGGTGTGCCTCAAGGGAGCGTTCTCGGCCCCTTGTTGTTTAACTTGTATGTAAATGACTTCCCAGTCCCGAGAACTACTGTTAAGGTGGTTGCGATGACTGGGATGTTTGCTGACGACACAGTCGTTGCCATGCGTTCTAGTGTGCGTAAGCCCCTGTTCCGTCAACTCAACGGCTTTCTAAGTGAAGTTGATGAATACTACCGGGTGTGGAGGATCAAGGCAAACCCAACCAAGAGTTCATGCGTTGTCTTCTCAAGGCGACGCCCAATGGGTGGATGGCCAGCAGTTAAGCTTGGTGGCGTCCAAGTCCCACAGGTAAAACATGTCAAGTACTTGGGAATAGTTTTTGACTCTTCTTTAAGTTTCAGGCCCCACTTGCAGGACAGAAAACGTCAAGGAAAGGCGCTGTTAGGTATGCTTCGCCCGCTGATCGGGCCTAAGGGAGTGTCCCTGGCTGCTAAGGTGTGCCTTTATAAAACTCTTATCAGGGCGGTGATGACTTACGGGTCATCGGCCTGGTTTGAGGCTTCTAATACTTCTAGAGGTCTCCTCCAAAGTGTTCAGAACAGGGCAACCCGGATAATGACGGGAGCACCGAGGTATGTTCGGAACAGGGATCTCCATAGGGACCTGGGGCTGGAGCATATCGACAGTTTCATCTGGAGACTTGCCAGCAGAGAGGACAACAAGCTACAGGGAAGTGAAAATGTCCTAGTACGGAACCTGAAAAGGAGAACCACCCGACCTCCAGATAATGGATAAGTAGCACTACTATTGCTGTAATCTCTCTCTAGGAGCATAAGCTAAATTTTAGACACGCAATGCTTTTATGAAATTGTATTATCCTGTCCGGGATGCTGGATGAACTGCTGGCGGTTCACCCACGGACATTAAAAGTATAAATCCATGTTGTGTTATAAAATGAAAAATCTATTTATGTAATTATTAATTATTTATTTATTTTTATTAATTATTTATAAATTTAGAATAAGATAGATCTGTGTTCAAAACACACATTTTGTTATAAATCAGCTTTATATTTAATTGTTATTTTGATATATTAATTTATAAATGTCTTCCCCCTGTAAGGGCAATCACCTCGAAGAGGTATTAGGATAACGTATGGTCTTAAGATTATACCTAACTGCATATATCCATTAGTTATCTCCTCCACTGTACTGTAGGATGCAGATGTTCTTGGTGGCCGCAGTTGTGTGAATGCAGAGTTGACCAATGCATTTTTGAATGCAGTTTGCAATTCTTAACTCTGCTCCCGGCTGCGTGCTTATCGCTAGATGGATTGGGTGAGCTTTTACTACACTCCCATAAGGTATTCACCTCATAGAGGTGTTATAGTGGGTATGTTCTTAAGACTGTACTTAGTAGTCATTGCTGTCTCCCATATTGAGCTTGGATGCAGCTGTTCTCGGTGGCCGCAGTCATGGAATCCGGGGTTGACAAATGCATTTTTGAATGCAGATTCTTGCAATTCCTAACCCTGCTTCCGGACTGCGTGCTTATCGATGGATGGATTGTGGGCTCGTTAATGTATTCATTAAAATGTATACACCCTCAAAGGGTAATCACCTCAAAGAGGTGATAGAACTATTACGTTATCTTATTGTTATTATAATTATTATCGTTACCTAGATTATTATATTATATTATCTTTACGTGCCCCACGGAGCCCGAGGGTGCTGCTTGTTCCTTGGGGCCGCAGTTATGAACGCAGTGTTGATCAAATGCATTTATGAATGCAGTCTTGCAATTTCTAACTCTGCTTTCGTGCTGTGTGCTTTATGATGAGCAGACCGTGAAATGGGCTCCATGTGATTAATTAATTAATTATTATTAATTTATGCTTGTTGTTGTTATTATTATTATTATTAATACTTCATGTATTAAGGCCCCATGGAGCCCGAGGGTGCCGCTTGTTCGTTGGGACCGCAGTTATGGGGGCAGGGTTGATCAAATGCATTTATGAATGCAGTCTTGCAATTCCTAACTCTGCTTTCGTGCTGTGTGCCTGATGATGAGCGGACTGTGGAATGGGCTCCATGTGATTCAGCATTAATTATTATTATTATTATTAATAATACTTTCATGTATGTTTTTTTTTGGTCACTGGTCAAAGGTTCACACTAGCCAAGTAAATTCTACTTTATAATACAAGGGACAAGTAAAAGCGCCAGTTTAGCTTGTATCCCGCCAAGTTAACAAATTTAGAGAATGAAGTGGTAAAAGGCCTAGATGCCTGTCCACTAATTTGGCATGCACCTTGCTGTGCATGGCTAGCTGACCCTTGACCCTTGACCCTTGACCATTTCCTTGCCTGAAGATAACCAGAGAATGGTTGAAACATGTCGCAAATACCACCACCAGGTCAACAGTGCAGAACTTCTCATCACCTACCAGCCACCCATCAATAGCAGCAATAACATTCAACTGAAGAAAAAACATGAACATAAGAAACCGAAGAGAACAATATACAAAACCTACAACTTGAAGATGTTTCTACGAGAAGAAGTTGGATTCCAGTGTCAACATCTCTTAATAATCAAGAGGGACTGTGCAACCTCTACCCCTGTTGGCATGAAGATGAAGGCGGCTTTTCGCAGTAAACAACCGAGAGTATCATTTAAATATCCAGCAATATCCGTAACAGAAAATAGTAAACAACAGCAACACCCAACCACCACAAAAATCAAAAATAAAAAGGGAACAGGAGTTCACTGTAAAGTGAGGCTAATGTTTTCTGCCAAACATCATTTAACACAGAGGGACTGTGCAACCTCTATACCTATTGGCAGAACGCAAAGGCTTTTTGCTGAGCAGCGGGCAACTGGGACCTTACGCTTGGACCTGTAACTCTACTCCCATTGGTCAACATCGCATCGAATCATATTCCTTTCCCCGGACAACCCATAGAAAACTGTATATAAGGACCAACGTCTGGGCCATTTCCTTGCCTGAAGATAACCAGAGAATGGTTGAAACATGTCGCAAATACCACCACCAGGTCAACAGTGCAGAACTTCTCATCACCTACCAGCCACCCATCAATAGCAGCAATAACATTCAACTGAAGAAAAAACATGAACATAAGAAACCGAAGAGAACAATATACAAAACCTACAACTTGAATATGTTTCTACGAGAAGAAGTTGGATTCCAGTGTCAACATCTCTTAATAATCAAGAGGGACTGTGCAACCTCTACCCCTGTTGGCATGAAGATGAAGGCGGCTTTTCGCAGTAAACAACCGAGAGTATCATTTAAATATCCAGCAATATCCGTAACAGAAAATAGTAAACAACAGCAACACCCAACCACCACAAAAATCAAAAATAAAAAGGGAACAGGAGTTCACTGTAAAGTGAGGCTAATGTTTTCTGCCAAACATCATTTAACACAGAGGGACTGTGCAACCTCTATACCTATTGGCAGAACGCAAAGGCTTTTTGCTGAGCAGCGGGCAACTGGGACCTTACGCTTGGACCTGTAACTCTACTCCCATTGGTCAACATCGCATCGAATCATATTCCTTTCCCCGGACAACCCATAGAAAACTATATATATATATATATATATATATATATATATATATATATTCTATATGGAACGATGTCGATGATGCTTTTATGAAAACTTGTCCTATCATTATTGCCTGCCTCTCTTTACTTTATATCCACCCATAAAGTACCCTATCCATATTAATGTCTCTTGTGATTTCTGCAACTTTCCTATTGACTAATCTGCAATTAGTATGATTTATTTTATTTCTGATTGGCTTCAACTAAGCTGAGCCTGCGGATGAATTGTCACAGACACCTCAGTCAACGCAGTAGCCTTCTTATTGCTATCCCTCCAAATTCTTGCTGTCTTAGTTTTTATCATTGCTTCTTTGTTAAAATCTTTAGTAAAATTCCTGTGATTTGACTCTCAGCGTCACGTTAATAGCTTTATATAAGACACATATGTATTTTCTTCCTTAATCCTAGATCATCTATCAGACTCAATCTTTACCAAGAAGTTTTAGTTTTAATTATATTTTAAAGCAGTTATGATTTATTTATTAATTAATATTGTTTCAATATTGTATTAATTGTTGTTTTTAATGATTTCATTTTTCCACTATACTCCCGCACTCTCTCTCTCTCTCTCTCTCTCTCTCTCTCTCTCTCTCTCTCTCTCTCGTCTCTCTCCCCCCCTCTCTCTATCTTTCTTTGCATATATTTTCAGAACAGGCTCATCCAATCACATCTCTTCTCCCCATGATGACAATTCGTCGAAATATCGATTTGAATTGTATCATTTCATTTTATATGCTCCTTTCTGTAAAATTTGATATATTATCATCGTGGCACCCGTTTCTTTTTTGTTTATATATAAAATTATCTCTACGCCTGTATTTTTAATAAATTGTTTACTCCGAAACTTTTTAAGAGTAGTTACAGACATTTCTGTTTACAGAAGAAAATGTAAAAATTGTTTATTTTAAATTTTATTATCATTAATTTGCTTTAGGAGTGCCAAAATTGAATATTAAATGCAACACTCAAAATATAATACAAAATAATCAATTAAATTGTAATTTCTATCTGTTATAAGGTTAAATAACGGTGACTGCTTCATGACGGGAAACAAATTTGGCTTTTAAAGTTAACTATGATCTTATCTTTTGACTTCTACATTGGAAATCCTCAATTTTGCATTAATCAATTAAAGTTGACTTGTTTTATAACTCTCATGTTCTAATAAAAATGTAGATTATTAAATTTATATGTAACTTATTCTTAGATATTTAACGTATTATTGCTTCCCGGTCAACACTAAAAACAGCAGTTTCTTTTATATAAACCACCAAAATAGACAAATATAATACATAAATTTAGATAAGAAATAAAAGCACACTCATAACAATGCCATAATACACAAATATAAAAACCCTGCGAAACTAGACACACCGCCCTACAATATATCAAAGTTTAGTTCAACTGATGTCCAGAACTGTCATAATGAATATTCCAATAATTATTACTACATTTAATTTAGTACATTTTATTAAAAACATACTTTATCAAAACCAAAGGATAAAAAAGTATTTGAGATTGTCAAAATATACGTATGAATACAATAATTCAAGTGGTATAATTTTTTTTTGTAGTTCACTTTGCTGATATATTTAAGATCCATAATTTGACAACTTGACTTCATATGGGGCACACAACTGCTTTGAAGCCTTTCTCTTCTACCTTGTCTTTTGACCAATAAAGCCCTTTGTGAGAGGGTCAAGCGTGATGGAGGGCATGCAATGGGAGTGGTTATCAGAGATGGAGTCCCTTCATTCATTATCGTTAGCTTAATTTATGATAATTAAAACTGCTCTTCATATTTTAAACGTGTTTACCCACATCAAAACCTTTTTGAGGTTCCCAAAATTGTTGTTTCATGGAAGATGTAAACAGTGGTGATCATATGTTATCCTAATTGTGTTTTTGTATTGCACGAGTCGCGATGTTGATATTAGTTTTACATAAATGTTAATTGGAATAATTGTTTTAATTATTCTGTTGATAACCAATCTTAACTGATTGTTTTAATCTTTTTTAATGATTAATCCGATAAATTAAATTATATACAAAAAACATAAATCCATAACTCGTTTAGTGTAAGCCCGGCTAGTTTGGTATCTTCCATCTTCTTCAGAAACCTCTCGATCAAAAAGCAAGTAAATTAAACTTTTATGTATTTTTAAAACAATAACTTAAGTATATATCATATTATTTATTCATTGGAATATATTCACAGTTATATAAAGTGATTGTTTTATTTTTTCTATCGCATTCGTGCGCAATTATAGATTTTGTTTTAATTATTAACTTTAAGAATATAACTCATGGCAGACCAACGCTTTCTTTCCAATAAGCAATTATCTAACTCTTTTATGAACATTTAGCAGTACATAATGATATTGATAAATTTAGTGATAAATAACATAAAAAAAGTCTGTAAGTTATTACTTCAAAACACGATAGAAAAGAACACTCTCATTTAGACTAAAGGCTTTTTTATTATGTTGACCATATATTTAATTCTAGGCTGCACCACATACTACAAAACGTGTTTGAGCAACAAACACCATGTGAAGGTTTTTTATAGCAGAGATCTAAAGATCATCTTTTAATCTCCTTGCATGTAAGGATTTCCATCAGTACAAGGATCTTGGCCATGAGACAATAAAGAAATTCACCGATAGATTGTTAAAGAGAAGAACATAGCTTTAACAATTTAGCATGGATAAATAAACATTAATTAACATTAAATTTATCATTAATCAATAATTTAACATGGATAATATTAAAAGGTTTCTTGTGAAAACCTCACCATCAATAACCTGTGGCTTTCTTCTACATGTTATGACCATGAAAATTAAGTCCTGCAAATGTCATTGGTTAACATGATACAAAAATGGTTATAAATAATCTAAATTATTAATTGTTGCAAGCAGCAGAGTTTGTTATGTATGGTAGATAGAATTGGTGGCTTAGGGTTTACGACCCGGTGCTGCTAGTTATGAGTACATTTCTTTTATAACTCTAACACGTCAACTTAATTCCAAAACTACCATAACTACATGCCTCTCAAGAACAATCTTGTTAGAATAGCCTGCACTACTGATGAGCCAATGTGAGTTGGCTCACATTGGTTGACAGCATGTTGAAGGACAGCATTCCTTCAACAATTTGGTCTCCTTTAAGAAAAGGAGATCGTATCAAAAGTGGAGTTAAGAGCTTTACAGAATACCAAAGATTCTACAGTTTGTAGCAAAAATACCGAAACTTGTCAACTGTGGTTTAAAATCTTGTTCAAATCATGTAGTACAGAAGATAAAAAGATTTCACATAAACACGTGAAATAACAATCAATGATCAAAACCACAATAAGAAATGGTAAAACAAGACTAAGATCTTTCAACCGTAACAAGCGGTCTTCGTCAGAGTCAAAGTCAGTTGGGTTTTTGACTCTGACGAAGACCGCTTGTTACGGTTTGAAAGATCTTAGTCTTGTTTTCCCATTTCTTACTGTGGTTTGATCATTGGTAGTACAGAAGATAGAAAGCAGTTATTTACAACTCTATACCATCTCAGGTACTAGCTAAACAGCTATTCTCAAAAATCTGCAGATAAAAAATTAAATACATCTAATAATATAATAAGTAATCACATTTTTATGACTTTATCGGTAGTTTTTGATATAATTTAAAGCATATTACTGTTTTAAATTAGAAGCAGGAATATGCTAATAATTTAATAATAAGCATATTTACATCCATATCATAAAAACATTACCCAAAAAAATTTGGTACAGTATACTCTTTTTTGAAACCAAGCTTTCGAAAAAGAATTTATATTCCTCACAAATATATGTAACTTTTTTTTTAATAACAAAGAAAATAAAGACATCTACATTGTAGTACTTTTAAAAATTAAACCAACAACCTTACAATTAACTATTTTGACGTTACTTTAAATAGTTAATTTAAAAGCACTACAATGTAGATGTCCTGATTTTCTTTGCTATTAAAAAAGAAAGTTACATATATTTGTGAGGCATGTAAATTCTTTTTCGAAAGCTTGGTTTCGGAAAAGAATATATGATACCAAATTTTTTTTGGTAATTTTTTTTAATATGGATGTAAATACGATTATTATTTACTATATAATCAGTATACAATGTTATGTTTCATTTCATAACAGTTATATATGGATACATATAATAAAGTATAATATATATAATACTTTATTAAAATTATGAAGTATTGAAAGTATTTATTTAAGTTACATAGGAAAAAAAATTTCCAATATTAAATAAACTGTACATTGATTATGAGGTAAGGAAAAATAACATTGTCATACATTCATCTTCACAGCCCAACTCTGGTTGTTCTACCACCTTCAATTTAGGTACTTGTCTATACGCTACAACATAAAACCATGATATACATTCTCTTAACTATGCATTTTGAGGCCAAAAATAATTAATATTCACAGGAGTGAGTTTTATTTTGTTAAAAAGAGGGACCTGAAAATTGCATTAAATAGCATCAAAGCTTTGACCAACTCGTGCGGCTACTGAAATAATCCTATTATGTGAAATACATGGAGAATCAATACTTTGTAGTTTTATCTATCTAAATACAGATTAAAAACACATGAAATTTTATCAAACTGAGATATATAGTAACATTATTTTAATTATTTCTCTCATACATTTTTGTTTGTTTTGAAATAGTTTGAATGCTCTATGATGGATATCCATATCACAATGGATGCATATCCATCATATAACTTAAATTTGTGATATATGATGATAAAGAGAGTTTATATAAGTTTTTCTTACATAAAAAATGGTTTATATATTTATCAATTAACTCCTGCTGCCAGGATTTCATTTCAAAATATGATGGTAATCTAACGTATAAATATAATGGTATACTAACATTGCCACTATATTGTAAAATGCTACTTTTTTTGTAGCCACTAGGAGAAATATTTAATAAATAATTTTTTTACTAACCTTGATTAATTCATTCTATGATCAGTAAACAAATATACATAGAAATATGATCAAACCACAATAAGAAAATGGGAAAACAAGACTAAGATCTTTCAACCGTAACAAGCGGTCTTCGTCAGAGTCAAAAACCCAACTGATCAGTTGGGTTTCTGACTCTGACGAAGACCGCTTGTTACGGTTGAAAGATCTTAGTCTTGTTTTCCCATTTTCTTATTGTGGTTTGATCATTGATTGTTATTTCACATGTTTATGTGAAATCTTTTTAACATAGAAATATATGCAATACAGATAAAACGCAAAGATCATGTGTAACTTTATACTTATTATCTTACCAGTCTCCTAGCTTATTATAATACTAGATATGTTGAACTGAGCAATTCAAAAACAACCGTCGATTAATTTTTCTTCTGATGAATTTAAAATATTTATTACAAGTTATGCAACAACCTGTGTTAAATGAATTTTAAACAGTTTGCTACATTTTGTCTGAAAGATGAGAAATTTGATGTATAAATGAAAGTTGGTCATGAACAGGATATTCCTCAGTCACGGAAGTCACGAAAATAAAATCAGCATTTCTGCAAACAGGGAGTATTTATTGAAACTTCCTCCCACAAGATGAAGGAAATTAAGCAACACTCAGCTATGTTAGTGATTGACTGGGCAATACCACGAACCCTTGGCACCCCGAAAGTGTGGCTCACATATAGTTATGTGAGTCGTATGGCTCAATTCACTCATGAGCCATATGTTTTCACCCTTTGGGTTGCACAAAGACAAAAATCATAGAAATATAAAAAACTGTTATAATAAAACGCTCACCTCATATAATAAATTGTTTATCAAATTCAATTATAATAATATTTACCGGAAAGCTATAACGTTACAAGGATTAAAATGACCACCAAGCAAAACTGAACTGTTAACAAATTTATCTCATAGTTTTTACAAATTTTTAAACACCATAGATGTCATATAACGTAGTGTAACAATATTATACATATGCAGTATAAAAAAGTATGCATGTGAGAATATTACAATAAACTCCCTTCAAATAGAGGTACTACTTTGAAGGAAAAAAATATTATTTACCTAGTAAATATACCGAAAGTACTCAGAGTAAAAAACTTGAAAATCTAGGCCATACAGCCTGGATTATTAGGTTTTGCTCTAAAACTCTACTCTAAACCATCTGTCATAAACACCAAAAAAAATTCCTTTCATGAAAAATTTCCGATCTAATTTTATGTGCATCCATTTTCATCTAAATAGCTCTAAATTTACATCTAATGGATCGAAATATAAAATTCTTTATAATTAATTGCAAGTATCGTGCAAGACGCTATTATTCAGCATACATATACTGAGAGTATCTTACATCTCTTACGAATTCTCTGTTATAATGAAGTTCATACTCTATAAAACGTAATTTCTCTTATAATTTTCTTCCTCTAAAGTAGTACATCTTATTTGGAAAGAGTTTGTTGCAAAACTTATACATGCTCCATGATTTATAATATCTTATAAATTACTGATATAATTTCTCTTATATACGAGAAATCCTATATAAGATAAAATATATATATATTCTCGTATATCAGTAACTTCTTTATACAAATTTATTAATCTCACCTAAAGAAATCTGAAATTTTTAATCTTAAATTGATCAATTCTTTATTTATGTAATGAATTCTTTCTTTCTTTCTGTTACCAAAGAAAAGGTTAAAACTCCGAACGCTTTAAAAAAAAGAAATATTTTTATAAACAGCCTAAATAATTGCCTTATAAAATAACAGTGGATTCATCTTTTCTTTGAAGCGTTAATTCATTGAATGGTTTAGATTTTCTAACATTATATTTAAACAGTAGTCAATATGTAACTATTTTGGATTTGTAAATTCATGGATTCTACTTGGTGCTAATTAGCATGTTAGTCTAAACAAATACAAAAATAATAAAAAAAAAACTACCCAAAAAACGTACCAATCAATAAATGTTATGATAAAGGGTTATGTTAAGCTCATTACTGATATATAAGACCTGTCTTTAGTAGATTTATGTTATTAAATTCGTTGATTCCATCTCGTCACTCATCCTAAGACTTGTTTTTTATTACTTAAGAATATAAATATTCTAGTTTCACTGCAGAATTATATTAAAAATAAGTCAGATATGCTCTTAGAAAGTGAAATAAAAAAACTAGTGTCTGCTTGTTCAAGGAAGACAGCATACCCTGTTCTAATTCTGTGGGATTGTGCCAATGTTCAATTCAAGTGCTTACTATTGCAAAACTCGTTTCTACTAATGCTTTTAATTACAAAACTCTAAAAGCTTGCCGGTTTATTGCTGGCACAAGTGTTACTAACAGTGCCAAACCGCTTTCATTTTCCCTCATAATATCTAACATTTCCCCTATAATTTCACTTTTCTTTTTTCTCTTTATTTTCATTAAACTATAACCTTCCAGTTCCTTCATAAATATATATATTTTTTTAATTGACCTTGTTTTATTTTAATTTAATTTGTAGCCAAAGAAGTAATTAAAAAATTATATTTTTTTCTAGTAAGTATTATTAAAATTCAGAATGAAATTTAATTTATTTAAGAAAGATAGCATAATGAACAGAAATATTCAAATAAAAAAAATTACTTAATTTTTACTGAACTTTACATTGAATGAAAAAATAAATACTTCAATTTTAATCAATATGACATCAAATAAGAAGAACATTGACTTAGGCAATGTACACATATACCTGTAACAAGCGGTCTTCATCAGAGTCAAAAACCGCTTGTTACGGTTGAAACATCTTAGTCTTGTTTTCCCATTTCTTATTGTGGTTTGATCATTGATTGTTAGTTCACGTGTTTATGTGAAATCTTTTTATATACCTGTGAATGTTCTTGTATGTGAGAGGGTGCAGGATATCTCAAAAACTAGAACAGCTATCACTAAATTTCGTACCTCTAGATATATGAAAGTTTAATTACACTAATAAGTTCAGCACAGACAAATCCTCCTTTTAAATCTACCAGTTCATTAGGTGAACGGAAATATTGACACAAAAATCCATACTAAGACCTCCTACCCTGGACTTTATCTGAATGGCGCTAGTAAACGCTTTCACAGATACAAAAAAAACAGATTTCAATCAACTTTAAAAGTGTTCTATCAGGCAGTACTAATTGAAAAGTGGAAAATGAAGAATTAGTGCCACTCAGAGCTTATAAATAATGGCTACTCTAATAACAAACTTCAAAAAGCTATTATCCCACGAAATTAAAATATCTTCTTTTAGACAAATCACGCGCCATGAAGGCAGTTTACTGATGATTAAAAAGGAAAAGAAATACTTAGCCTCAACGCAAAAAACAATTTAACAAACATCATTCCTTTCGACACTTAGTTTGCTTCGTCAGGTTACAGAACTTTACTGAGGCAGATATGTAACCTGATGATGAGCACTAAGCATTCAAAACACGTCCACTTCTGATAAAAACTATTTTATGTAGAGTTTTTCCCCTTTCGAAGTTTAGCTATATGTTTTTAAGGGCTTTAAGAAATGTCTCACATGATTTCCTTAATGATTAAATTAACTGTATTTATAAGTACATTCATTAAAGTACTCTAGGTCTTATATTAACAACTTTTTAAGGGGATGAAAAAACGCTCTCCAATGCAGTTACAGAATCCCGTATAGTGCCAACTGTCATACTTTTACCAAGTCATTTAATGTCACTGAACTTACTTTCTAGTCTTGTTGGTAATCTTGGCTTTAATATTTTTCTTCATAATAATAACATAGTTAATTTGTTAACTAAATTATCCTAACATCCCACTTGTCTATATTTAGCGCTAAAAAATATTCTGTTGTGTTGATGTTTGGATGATACTAAATCAATTATCAAAACATGATTCGAGATTTATTATTTCTAAATTCCACACTTATAGGGTTTCAACTTTTGGTACTATTCACATTCTAGTAGAAAGAAAGTATATCTCATTTGCTATTTCGCATCTATTTTTATTAAGAATAACCTTTCTTACCGAGTCCATGATAGTAATGAAAAAAATAAGTCACTAGTTACCAAAAAAAAGTAGTTTTACAATAATACAATGTATACTTCAAAATAATACGCTTCAAAATTGAGAATTTAAGATTAAATATTAAATATAGGAGGCCAGGGAGCACTATTTTTCTTACATTTCTGATAGCCATATGTAGCCTGCAGAAGAACAGAAAGTTCAAAACACATTGTTATTTCTAATGTAAGAAGATAATTCTTCTACTTGCCTCAATGAGCAAATCCCCAAATGTACAACGTTTCTTAATTTATTTATATAAAAATAATAATAATAATAAAAAAAAAAAAGTTCTACTTTCTCCTTATACATATATTTGGTTTACATTTCGTTATAGCTCTGTGTGTTATTTTTTCAATATGTTTCCTACACTTAGTCTAAAAGAAAATGTAAAGGCTCAGCCTAACTTTAAGAGAAATATGTACTGCTCTAATAAGAAACAGATGTACCCTATACCCCCACCCATGTCCATTCCATTTCCAGTCAGTCTTATTCAGAGGCACTCACCCTTAGGTTCGTACTTTCTGCCTTATTTTATTTTGTATTAATTTTTATACTTACTTACTTTGTACTATAGATAACTCTCTGGTGTCATTGTATTTTTTAGTTAATGCCTGAAGAAGAACACTACGTGTTCGAAACGCGTTGTTTATATCATTAAAAGTTTTATATGTAGAGACCATTTCATTAGATTTTTACCCTACAATGACATTGTTATTTTATATAATTTATTTTGTGATGACTAGTTTTATTGAGACCTGTCTTTAGTAGATTTATATTATTTAATCCGTTGATTGCATTTCCTTAATCATCCTATGTCTTGTTTTTATTACTTAGGAATATAAATATTCTAGTTTCATTGAAAAATTATATTAAAAATAAGTCAGATATGCTCTTAGAAAGTAATGGTTCATCGTTTACACTCTTAAAAAAGCTGCATAAAGTTGTCCGTGAGTGAATACAGGTTGCAGAAAGAAAATGCTAACCTTATTGAAACTTTGCCCCAGAATATTTTATAATATTTTTTTAATTTAACTTAATTTTAATTTAATTTTTTTTTTAATTTATATGTTTTGAAAATTGATTTAGTATCATCCAAACATCAACACGACAGAATATTTTTTAGCGCTAATATAGACAACTAGTATGTTAGGATAATTTAGTTAACAAATTAACTATGTTATTACTATGAAGAAAAATATTAAAGCCAAGATATTTTTTTTGTCCATAATGAGCAAATATTACTTAGCTCGGTAGTAAGCTTAGCTTAGTAGATTGTATACTACTAGGACAAACACAGAAATAAATTTGTTTGAATAAATAATTCAATGTTTGAATGAGTTTTTCGTTTCAAATTCTTAGTAAAAATAGACAAATCAATGTGATTAAGTTCAATAAAGAGTATTATCTTCTAAGGTAAGCTTTAAGCTGAACAATTTGAATAAATTTAAAACAAAAGTAGGATAAAAAGTGTAAATGTAGACATATTTATTTTAATAAAATTGAAGTAAAAAACTGCGTTAAATATTACAAAAGTTGTAATAACAAAAAAAACTTAAGAAAAGTATTATCATTTGGAGTTGATGATGAGAAATCATTACTGTACTATATGGACACGCGAAAACTTAACGGTTTATGGAAAGTGTTACAATCTATTTGTATTTTCAAAAGATATGATGATACAATCCATGTAATAGAGCGCGGATATCATTCCATTAGTTTAAAAATAAATGTATACTTCAAATATCAAAACACATGTGCTAAATAAAATAAATTATATGTTCAATAATTTATGCTACATTTCACGATTATATTATGAATTAACGGAATAAAAATTTTCTAAACATACTTAAAGTACATGCCAGCTTTGATGTTTGAAATGACACCAAAATAGTTCATTTAAGGTAGCGGCCAAAATACAACTATCATAGAAGTATTGTAGAGATATATTGAGAGGTTTCAATGAATATTTGATATATTCGTTGTATTTAGTACCTAGGTAAGTTAAGGTACACTTGGAAAAATAAGCTTGAAGACAAATCAAATATATTCCTTCTGAAGGTAGTTCTTATTCCACGTACATGGGTATAATCACTTTGAGTACACACCTCAACTTGAACGCTATTCATGGTTTACACTCTTAAAAAAGCTGCATAAAGTTGTCCGTGAGTGAATACAGGTTGCTGCAGGAAAATGCTAACCTTATTGAAACTTTGTCCCAGAGCTTTATTGATTATGAAGAAGTACAAAAGTCTCACTGGTATTTGAGTGCGATATAGGAAGAATGAAATGTTGACATTACTTGGATCAGTTTGATTCTTGGAATTAATATTCTGTCATGAGCATGAGATCCGCTGATAATGGAGGCGACACTGCTGTAGTAGTGGAGCTCAAGTGTCAAGTACCTCTAATTGTGTTCAATTACAAATTTCCAATGTAATTGAGAGATTTCTTAGTAGCATTATATTGGATCCAAGCTAGAAGGTACATGCTATGTTAACGAACTCCAACGGGTTTCCATGGTTTCCTCTTGGTTGTCAGATGTTACAGAATCTACAATCAGATAAGCCTTTGTCACTGTTGGTAAGTTTCTTAAGACATTTTCATTTAGTTTGAGGCAGTCTGTATTCTTAATTAATAGTTTAACCCGATTTTTCATTTCTTCTGGAGTGCAGTTATCGAATATGTCTAATGCAAAAGAATTTTGCGTCTGCATTCTTGTGGAATATCTATGGTATCTTCGGACACATTGTCAAGAGAGCTCCGCATTAGGCCGTTTCTACCCTGCATTAACCAATGTGAGAGAACTTGCTCATTTTCCTTAGCTCTCATATTATGCGACAACTTCATTTGGTTTAATTCATCTCATTATTAACATAATAGCTATCCCAACAGACGCTGTACGGTCTTACCTGCAATATATTCCATTCGAACAGGAATAAAAACTAAAATAAAACTCTGAAGAGGCCTACACTCAATTTTATTATAAGTATGCAATATCAAATCATTAACATTAATTTTGTTTGATTAGTCAAACAGTTTGATAACCATCCATCAAACCCTGAAATCAGAAGATATTTGTTTCATTGGGGTTAACTTATTACATTAAACATGTTTGTTATTCTAACATATCATGCTAACTCATTAAACAATTCAAATATTTTTACTAAATTTCTAAATAACAATTCTATTTTACTTCAAGAATACTCGTAACCCCTTGGCATCCAGTTACTTCCTCTTTCAATCACGTACATGTAGATAAACCCTTCTAGATAAACTATGTAAAATAATTTCTAGCAAAGAGGATAATGAACGTATTTTTAAGACAATGCCCTTCCTTTTACAACATTTTTTGTACAATTTGAATTCTCTAAAAAAAATAATATTTTCTTTTGTTTGTCCCTACTAAGAACAGCATATAATTAGCCATGTTGAAATATGTACTGGTTTACATAAATGAACTAAAACGTTCTGTAGAGTCTGTCCTTGAGACTTATGAATAATCATGACAAATGATAACTGAATTGGAAATTGGATCCTTGAAAAAGGAATATTGTCTTCTTCATATAAAACAATTTTTAGTCTTGAAATTTAAACCATTTCTCATTAAAATCGTGATGCGATAATTTTACAAACAATGACTTTATCATAAAGCTCCTCAGTTATTAGCCTTGTTTCATTATATAAGCGCGGTGAATCAGTATTTCTCATACACATGTTAGGAGCTCCTTTTTTGGCACAATCCAGACTACTAGTGAGTAAAGAAATTCTTTAGGGTAATGTGTGGCTTCTGTTCCCACAAAAACCGAGTTATACTCGTATGAAATGTATATTGTTTAATTTCTCCTGTACTTATGATTAATTTTTCTGAATTTTTTGTTAAATGGAACTAATATAAAATTTTCTGTGAACAATATTTATGATTGGCGAATGAAGAGTGAATTCATTCAATACACTGGACATTATCTTCACGGTTAATCATATATTCAGGCAGTAAATTCATAATTTTCATTCTTGTCAACTCTTTCTTCACCAGTATTTATCAAAAACCTAGAGTACCCCTCACCTTCTTCTTGAACTCTCATAAAGCGAGTTAAAAGGAATTTAGTAAATTTGCGGCACAAGTAAGAATCTTTGATGAAAACATGATAGACGTCAGAGTCATTTGCTCTCTTGACAACTGGAATAAGTTATCTAAAAATCACCAGTGCACCTACTCAATATTTCTTCGAATGATTCGTTATTGTCACATGTTTTGTCAACTGTTTCAAAACTTTCTTTCTTCATCATTGGACATTCGTCTCATATAATTATTTTACAGCCCTTACTAAGTCTCCTGTTGGAGAGTTTTTATAAAAATTACAAAAGTCATTTTTTCTAACATTCAAAGGAAGCTTGAATCTAAAATGTAATGGTACCACCCATTAATGTGGAATCAATTCCTGAGGAGTCTACAGCCAATGCAATTTGTCCTGAACTCCTTAATTTATAGAGAACTAATTTTATTAAGTCTTCCTCATACCTCCTGGAGCATTGAAAGCTTTAATCTAATTTTTAGATATTTAAAACCTAATTTTTATTGAAATAAATATATCAAAAGAAGACAATATAGGCATAAAGAAAAAAGTGTTATTCAATTACGAACATAATTGTGAAGAATTAATATTTTACTTATATTAATTTGATAATTTCTAAAACATTTGCTAATCATAATAAATATCATTTATTCTTATTCTTTATAACGTCATCTTTCTAAATTTCTTATAATTATATTATTATAATTTATACTAATAATATTTAGTGTGTTTGATGTTCAAAATAACCATGTCATTATAAAATAACCTTCATCTTTAGTTGAATTATACAAACAAAACGTCAACTGGACCCGAAACCGGTCGAGCTTCTCTGTGACTTTACGAGGTATGACGGATTGTATTATTACTAATTCTAATAAACAAAACGTCGTTTATATTAGGTTTTAGAAACTTATTTTAAAACGGTCCCTGTGGTGCAGATGATAGTGCGATGGACTACCTATTCAAAGGTCGTGGGTTTGATCAGCGCAAGGTTAGTATTATTTTATCATATTAACCACTTGTTAAACAGTCGGGCGTGTAACACACGTAGTTACTAGCATATTAATATATAGAATAACCAACTCAAAGAATTTAAACAAAAAAAAATATTTTGAAAAACCAAACACATAACTTCTAATATAAACCATTTTAAAACTACCAGGAGACTGGAGTTAGAGATATAATATTTGTGCAAATATTGGAAGATCTTTTTAAGGGGTAAAACGTAGCACAAGGATAAAAGAATGAATTATGCCTTTACGTTTGCATTCTTCTGCAATGGCTTTGACACCTAAGGCAGGTAACATTTTGCATTAATTAAACTATGTCAAGCTCAACTTTGAATGAGGAATTCTCATTTAATTTCTCTCTTGAGAGGATAATAAAATAACTCGCGCATATTTTAACTACTTCAAAGATACATGATTTATTTTCAAATACTTAAACCAAAGTTTTGAAATAATTGAATACAACCAATTCAATATTAATGTTGAAAACAAACATATTTAGTTTATATATTATATTGCTTATTCCAAAATTACCTAAATACAATCCTTGTCATTCAAAAATACTGAAAAAATTTTCTATATTACAAATTTAGACTGTAAACTTGTATGGAATTATAATTTACAATCCTACCTGACCCAGAGATTATTTGTTACCATTAGTGTTTTTACTTCAGTTATATTTCTAGACTGTCCTAATACTTGGGACACCGTCCAATCTGAAAAATGAAGTTAACCTTTTATATGAAGTCGAGTTTCCAATAAATCTATAGGTTTAGTCTATTTTTCTGGAAAAAAACACGATGTAAGCTAGTATTACTTAAGTTTACATCTACAAGAGCATCCCTAGAAACAAACATGCCTATTGGTTATCGAGGTTTCACCAGATACTTGAGTAATTACTGAAAGAGAGACTGTCTCTATGGTTTTGAACTAAAGAAAATAACTTTTCTTATTAAGAGATGGTGTTTTTTTTCTATTATTGTACAATTTTATAGTTATTAGTTGATACAAAAGTTTATTATGACCCTGTGTTTCATAGAACCAGGTACACACTTAGTCATTTCTGCTCTTTGCCAATTTATAATCCTAAAATCTAACTCTATAATTATTTTGGTAAATTAATATGACATTATATTATTAATTAAATCATAGTTATATTTCATTTTTTTTTCTTTTTTATTGAATTATCCATTCTGAGGTAAAATGTATAAACAAACAAAAGTCTCTACACAAATGAAGTTTTATTCAACAGCAACAACGCATTTCGAACACTTTGTGTTCATCATCAGGAAGACACTATAAAACAAATTATATCTAATCAGTTACGAAATTAGAGTGAAATAATAAAATTCAATTAAGAGAATTCAAGACATACCCAAGGATGTGGTGCAGAAGGGTTGGATCAGTGAAAACAACAAGTAGGAAATAGAACCGCTGAATTGTCCAAATTAATTGGAAGTCACTTTCCAAACAAATTAAATTGAATAGAAATTTATATGCAAATTCCAGTTCGTTTATTTGTGGTCAAAGTACTCAAAGTGTTGTAAATATCAGTGTATACCGTAATAGTTAGTTTTCAAATTTTTGTTAGTACTACTTAAAAGAAAGAGTTAAACTATATTTTGCCAACTCCTCTCTGAGTGGGTATACAACTTGTGGAAGAAGAAATATGTTCTATTTTCACTCCGTGAGAATATATACTACACTAGTATAAAAACATAATAAAACTGATACCTTAATAAAATATGGTTTTCATAAAAACTTCTTATAAAATTGAATATAAATGTAAGAAGTCTGAATTATTTATAAATGAAATGCAATGACTCAAAGCGTACAGAGCCCTTATTTAACCGGAAATTAATACACTGTTTTCGATCAAGCCAGTCTTGAGGAGCGTTACAAGGGAATTCTCTTCATCTCCTATTAATCAGTGTTAAGATGGCAGGAGTCTCATGTTGCCTTCAAATTGATTACTTCTGATCCTACATTGGGCCAAGTTTAAACTGATTAATAATCGTCTCAAGTAACTATAAATGAAGTGACATTCTCATCTCCTTGAATGACATCTTCGATAAACCATATGGTATCGGTACTTAAGCATTAAATAAAACCATCCACTATACTAAATGAACTAAAATTACATAATGAACACATATAAAGCGAGAACCTCTTTATACTGTCTTCCGAGCGACTCACATCTTTCTACTTGATCCCTATGCAGTCGAAATATTAAAGAAAGTTACTGTGATCTCTTTTATGTGTGTTCCTTCTGTGAATTTAGTTCAAATCATATATATATATATATATATATATAGTTTGGTTTTGACTCCGACGATGACCGCTTGTTACGTTTGCAAGATCTTAGTCTTTTTTACCCATTTCATATTGTGGTTTGATCATGGATTGTTATTTCACGTGTTTCTGTGAAATATATAACCTAACGTCACTTCCAAAGTTATTTTCTGTTATTATTTTAAGTTGTTAGTCAACTGGCTTTTATGTACTTGTATATTTGAAGAATTTATACTTCTAAATACTAATTAGTACATCTAGCTGTGGTTATCGTTTGTACTTCTAATGTAGCTGTATTTACAGAAAAAGGTCTCCTTTTGTTCTAAATTTTATTAAAATTTTTACCTCAATCCCTCCTTCAAACTGTTTAAGAAGTATATTCCTATGATGTAGATGTTTCACCAATAAACTATATAAATACCCATTATACTGTATAATTAAATTAGTTTTTTAGCTGTTAAATTAATTATTGATTACATTGTTCATTGATTAATGGTTAAAATATTATTAACATATCTATTAAAACTGCTTAACTTATTCAATTATAATAATTAAACCATTTTAAACATTATAAACTATAGAATAAATATAAAATTTATAATAATGTACATTCTCTTTATATCATATACAATGATTGAAAAACTCAAAATAAGCAAGAATTTTAATATACACTTTAATTTTTCTTTCTGTCCTCTCCAGGGAGAGAGAAAGAATTTGAGAAAGAAAATGAGAGCGGGAGATGGGAGTAAAACAGTTAAAAAATTAAGCACTCTGAGAGATATAGAGGTATCAGAGAGAAAGAGTTAAAGAGAGTTATAACTTAATAGTCAGAAGAAGATAGAAAAACAGCCTAAATATTTTGTGCCTTAATTTTCAGGAAAAAATAAAAATCCCAAATTCGTTGCTGGCTCTTTTCATATAAGAAAATCTTGATCTGAAAATGAACATATACTTCCGCTGAAATATTCTCTTTTTCAATTCTGTTCCTTCAAGACTTTGATGTCCAATGTTACTAGACCTAAACTCTTTTCTGTTTTCAATAGCTCATCTCAAAAGATTCTCTCTAATTTTATTTGGCTCTATAAGTAAGATTAGACTAAGGATTTTGCAGATAAGTTTATTCATAGGTCGTAAAGACTTTTATGATAAGACTCTAAGTCTGATTTACTCAGTCTTATTTAAGTAAATATCTTTAATCAATACATAATGATGCACAAAGTTAGAACCAATACTTTACAACTCTCTAGGTGATGATTTTGTTTTAATTTCAGTAAACGATTCATTTAATCAATTAGAAATATATAATTTCTGTAATATCTTAAATAAACAACAAACGATCGTTCAGTTTTTTACCGAAAGTGGTTGTACTCACAACTAATTCAATAATATTTAACTCATTTTACCTTAAAAGGACAAGTACTTTATAAGATCTAATATCTCAAGTAGAATTTCCACATACTCACTGAGAACAAAACTACAGTAATAAATTCACACCGTTATTAAAACTCTAACACTAAAACTCCCAGAAGAATAATCAAGAACACCCACTTAACCCTAGCAAGTAACTGCGTTTTCATGTTAACACCCTAAATAGATTTTTCAACTAAAAAATATGATCTTTTGTCACTTTTCTTTTTCATTTTTGCAACATTCTGGAATAGTCCTTTTTTTCAGATATTGACTTAATGACCAACTTAGGATTGGTATTTAATAGATCTCTATTAAAGTACGAACAGTCGTAAGTTTCACTTTGTTATTAGCTCTCAATTTTCATCAAGTAGTTGATGAAATAAACAAACATCTTGTTTTGAGTTTAAGTAAATCCTTTATTGGTGATTTCTATTGATTTAACGTTTTTATCAGTTTAATATATAAGCATATTATAGCGTACATTATCGACAATCGCTACAGTAGAATTGAAAAAAAAAAAAACATTTTCATACTCCTGGATTCATTTCTTTTCTTCTGGATACAT
Source organism: Hermatobates lingyangjiaoensis (assembly GCA_026182355.1). Classification (NCBI taxonomy): domain Eukaryota; kingdom Metazoa; phylum Arthropoda; class Insecta; order Hemiptera; family Hermatobatidae; genus Hermatobates; species Hermatobates lingyangjiaoensis. Next base: position 2,200,015 of record JAPFBL010000136.1, on the reverse strand, counting down.
CTCTTTTCTATTTCTTTTGTTAAACAACTTTCAAAGTTATAGATGAATATTCTTTATAGACTACATCAGTTAGACATTCTAATGCTCAATGAAATGGTATTTCTTGACTGTAGAGAATGAAATGTGTTCATCTACTTGTTGTTGAGATGTTTGATAAGCAATGAGTGTCATAAACAACTTAACTAAAGAGATTATCGGCAATATATGACGAAAGAAAAAGGAACTAAAGTCTTGTTTGGCACCATTCAATGCATAATAGCGTCTGGGAAACTTGTGAAAACTAAAAAGAAGATTGAGCAAACAAGGAGTGGGTGGGCAGCAGAAAACACCACTGAAGAAGATTTATGAACAGTTTGTACTTGAAAATAGCTTCTTGCGTTCACCTCTTACTCTAGTCCTCACTGTAGTTTTCCCAGTACACAGACATTTTTTCAATTGCAGTTCAAAAGATATATGTCACCTCTAACACATTAGTAAGAGAACAACAATACACTGGGACATTTAGCAAGATTACAATGCACTGGCACGTTTTTCAGGAATTACGAATGTAAAGCATATGTTACCCTTTTTCTGTGAAAATAATTAATGAAATTATGGAAAAAACTTCATACTATCAAAGTTTTATAAATTAGTTATTTTGACTTTTTTTACCTTACTATAAGTAAAGTATATGTGATCGTGAAAAAATTCGATCTCGAGATTTTGACGTGATTACATGTTTTGAGGTCTCAGAAGTAGTTTTAAGAAGTTTTTTCGAAGATATCTGTGGGAGGGGGGGAGCATGTATCCAAAGTTTGTGGCCACGCTACTATCCAAAATTTTTTACTGGACTAATTTTATATTTTACAAAAAAAATGGGCTTTATAGTCTAGATGATCCCTACTGTTTTAGAGCAATTATGCATGATGGAAAAGTCACTTTTTTTGGCAGAAACCTCTTTTTAGACTACATTTTTCCCCTAAACTACTAAATCTAGAGTTTTGAAAATTTGGCATTATCTTTGAGGTTACAAATGTAATAAAAGAAAAATATATTGAGATTCCTAAAACAACAAGATATATTTTTTTTCAATAAAATGTAATAATTTTGACTTATAATTCAATGCGAAAGTTTGCGATAGTTTGTGTGGTCAGAGCCCACACAGTCTGACGGATCAAAATAAAATTATACCTAAAAATATAATATTCTGACAAGGATGACTTGAAATAATTTTTTTTTTAAATTACATTGACCAGAGGTCGTTACAGAACATTTTTGTTTTTAGAAAATGTTTTTTCTGACGCTAAACGGCTCATTAAAAGATAGTCAAATTTTGACAAAAATTGAACAAAAATTAGCGATTCATAAAAAATGCATGTAATTTCAATTACAGCAGAGATCAATAAAGCTATAGAATTTGATTGTATATCCTAGAGTAACGGATCACCTGTTATACTTGTCTAATTTTTTAATATTTAATTTCATTGTTTACATTGACATAGAAATTATTTGAGTGAATCATTTGAAATAAAATTCATTTTTATAAGTATAATGGAAAATTTTAAATAATTTATTGACATATATGAGATATAAGAGGAATAATATTTTCACATGTAAGAAATCACCACCAATAAATGTAAACTACAGGTGTTTCCATGATATGCAGGACTTTTCTCACAAAATGCACTAATCAAACTATATATTACAGCCTTGAACAAAACTAATATCAGATGAAAATGTCTTTGTGTTTATGAATCATAGTATCTTTGGATAATATTGAGGAATATTCTTTTACTCAAGAAAGAAGAGTTATGTCTGTTGACAAATATCCAGTTTTTTCACGATTCTAGTCTAATGGTTCATATCTATTATTTTCTAAAATTAGAAGCTCCCAGCAATAAAAGTCTTAAATCATACCGAATAGCCGGTTTTGAATTTGATTTTAGTATGTAAAACTGGCTAATTATTATTATTATACTTTTTCTCAATATACCTTCACAGCATGTTATAACAGAGTACACCACGCAGAAAAAAGATAACACTCACTCAAAGTAAATTGCTATATATGATTTTTGACAAATGGAAAGAAAAGTGTTTTGTTATTAAATACTAGAAAGCCATAAAACGCCAGTATAATAATTGTATAAAAGACCAAAAATGTAAAACATAATTAAAAATTGAAAAGATTTTTGATAAGGAATAAATATAATTATCCTACATCTTAAATTAAAAATTATCATAAATCGACATTTTTTCTTAGATGTTTATGGCATTTTTCAGGTAAAATAGTAATACTCTCAAGTTTTAAATGAGAAAATTTGTCTTAAATATTCAATGTGGAAGGATTTCAGGTAAACTATATAAGAGATCCACTGACTATTGAAACAAAAGAAATGTTATCCTGTAAGAGATTATTTCGTACCACGAAATCTCCACTTTCGATTTTCAAAAATGTTATTACTGCTGTAGTTATACTAATAATTTTATCTGCATTATTAGTGTAATATACAAAAATAAGCGTATTTATTGATAAGTGGATCAATCACTATCAGTATTACCTCCAGAAATGAAAGACTAAACAAATCTCCCATTTAGACATTTATAAACATTTATATTTACTCATAGTAATGTTGAGTGTAGGCCACTCCAGATTGTTTTTGTAGCGTCTACTCATTGACAGTTATATTTGTGGCATAACCTCTTCTCTCACATTAATAAATGCACATGAGGCACGACACGAAATGAGGTGTTACAACAGATCGACTAAAATATTTCTTTATACATATAAACATTCAGAGCAGAGTAATTTCAACCTTCAACTTTATTATTGATGTTAATGGTGAATTTCACACAAAGTATCGTTAGTTTTTTAACAAAAAAAATTAATTTTGCTATTTACTTCTTGTAATACAGATTCTTTCACTATTTTATTTTATTATAAGAGATTATTGTACAAAAAACAAAATAACTTATCCTTTGTGACGATTATTAAATTACTTAAGTAAAGCAGTTAATTGAAATATCAAAGGCTACTGCTATTAGTAGAAGTTGCATGAATAAACATAGCATAAGTCACAGCTGTTTCATCTGGCAAGTGGTGAATAAAACACATACAAGGTGTTAAAAAGAGTTAATTCTCAACAACGGTATTCATTTACCCCAGTATGAATAAATACCACACAATTACAGATTGCACAAATAATGTAAAATCAGCCTTGAAATCCAATGCGTTTCTGGTTGTGAATCAAATATTGCTACAAAAAAAGGCCACTGTAATAGGTACCTAAGATGTACCTATCACTATGCTAATATTTTCATGTACCGACTAGGGCAACTGAAGTTAGTTTTGTGCTATGTGTATTTTGTTGGTGTTTTTTCATATAGGTCCAATAATATAACAATTCGTATAATTCCAAAAGGATTTCATTCTACTCTCTCATCATTAATATGTATGTACGAGGGTCGTCCAGAAAATAAGTTCCGTTTTGGTCTGTAGGGCAGTAGGAGTGGTTTTTGCCAAATCCGGCAACACCGCTCGAAAGAGGAGAGGTGGGGGAATAGAATGAGAGGTGGGGGACCTCAGTCGGTCAATTACCAACGTCAGGGCAGGTAGTTGAAATGGAGCCCTCCATGTCACGTCCCGCCACCTCGATCCCCGTTCCCTCTCGAGTTGTTTTGCGCGGAGTGATTCAATTTCTTTATGCACAGGGTTTCAAATCAGTTCAAATTCACGAACAGCTCATTTCTGTTTATGGAGAAGGTGTAATGAGTGAATCAATGGTGAGGAGATGGGTATGTGAATTTAAGGCGGGAAGACATTCACTTGAGGATGAAAGTGGGAGAGGCAGACCCTCAGTTGTGACGGACGAAATTGTCGCAGAAATCGACAATGCAATTCGCAAAGATCGTCGTTTAACCCTGGATGAACTCCACCTGAGTTTCCCAGACATCTCACGATCCCTCATCCATGAGATCGTCTCGGAAAAACTTGACTTTCGGAAAGTTTCCGCCCGGTGGGTCCCTAGAGAGCTGAATGTCTTCCCGCCTTAAATTCACATACCCATCTCCTCACCATTGATTCACTCATTACACCTTCTCCATAAACAGAAATGAGCTGTTCGTGAATTTGAACTGATTTGAAACCCTGTGCATAAAGAAATTGAATCACTCCGCGCAAAACAACTCGAGAGGAACGGGGATCGAGGTGGCGGGACGTGACATGGAGGGCTCCATTTCAACTACCTGCCCTGACGTTGGTAATTGACCGACTGAGGTCCCCCACCTCTCATTCTATTCCCCCACCTCTCCTCTTTCAAACGGTGTTGCCGGATTTGGCAAAAACCACTCCTACCGCCCTACAGACCAAAACGGAACTTATTTTCTGGACGACCCTCGTATATTACAGGACGTTAAATATTAAATAAATATATAAAATACATATTAAATAAATAAATAAAATTGAAATACATTTCAACTTTTGCCATCATCAGGACTAAAAGTGCCCCACACAGAGAAGTCAGTTTCATATATAATTTTTTACTTACTCAGTTTCATTTTTTATATTGTATTTCTATTTTTATTTTTCGTTTGGTTTTTTACAAGTTGTTAATAGACTTTAATTTTGTTTTTATTTAAATGTTTTCATTTATTTATTTTTTTATTTAGCTTTTATTTCTTTATCTTCCTTGTCCCTCCTCCCTCAGAAAGTTGGCTACACTGTTTCAGTGATTAGTTTTGAACGCAACCAAATTGTTATCAGCCTTTGGAACAATTCAGATCTATTCCTGACGATGAGGACATCAAAATATAGTAGTGAATTTCAGTGATTTCATTTCTGTGTGTTCTTTTGAAAATTCTAGTTGATATATATATATATATAATATAGAACAGTTGGGTTTTTGACTCTGACGAAGACCGCTTGTTACGGTTATCTTAGTAACAATATCTTAGTCTTCTTTTCTCATTTCATATTGTGGTTTGATCATTGATTGATATATATATATATACATATATATATATAAAGCTTTCACATAAACACGTGAAATAACAATCAATGATCAAACCACAATAAGAAATGGGAAAACAAGACTAAGATCTTTCAACCGTAACAAGCGGTCTTCGTCGGAGTCAAAAACCCAACTTTGTCAAAAAAAAAACTCAGTTGGGTTTTTGACTCTGACGAAGACCGCTTGTTACGGTTGAAAGATCTTAGTCTTGTTTTCCCATTTCTTATTGTGGTTTGATCATTGATATATATATATGTCAGAATCAGATAAAAAAAAATAATATTAATTGCCTACTCAGAGCTTCTACAATATTTTGAATTTTGTATACCTTATAACTAGTTAACTAAAGTTTAGTACTTTACTCATATTTATCATCCATTTAAAAACAATACTGGAACGAAACAAAGCAATCATTATTCTGGAAAAATCCATACTGTAACAGCTATATAAAGCAAACCATGAACTAAAATTCTACTAGGAAGAGAGGAAACTTTTTTTTTATTGAATTACCAACATCATTATTTTCCTGGTTGTGAAAAACCTCAGTAAAGAGAGATGTTCAATGTCAGAGAACGAGTCTAATAAAGCTGTTGATATACAAGCACGATAAAAAATAAAAAAGTTTCCTCCACCACTCTGCAAGTCATGGAAAAAAACGATTTTAGGCAGATTTAGCAGGGCTTATGTTAGCTTTGATTTAAAACGGCACAGTCTCTTTTTTTTTCGCTGTTGGTGTTTGTAGCAAAAGATGTAATGTCTATGATTGAAACAGACAGAGTTTGGAGTCTCTGGTTCTCTGCATAATAGGCTGATTTGCATACGGAGCGCAGACAATGTTAGTCTGCACCAGTTAATTATGTGATAACTGCCAACTAAATGTACCACCTACTGCTGTCTACCGATAGGAAACATAGACCTCTAGCCTGCCCACATTCCCGCCTAGACAAATAGACCAACCGACCCTAATAAACCACAAACCAATCTATTACCTTCGTGTAATCTTCTATTTCCGTTCTGTGTGAAAATTAAATTTAGTTATTCCATGCCTGCTAAAGGTTTATACAATAACCCCCTCTCTTACAGAATGATACAACAAATAAATAAAATAAATAAATCAGTCTAGTTTTAACTAACGAAAATATATCAAACTTAAAATAACTATATAAAACCCATACAAATTACAGTAATATTGACTCTTTACAAGTTAGCCTAGCAAGTTAAAAATGCGTTTCAAAAATCTGAGGAATTAATTGGGTTCTATGTGTTCGTTGTTATGTCGCTAGATTTCATTAGTGCTTCTCCTCCTATCACTGCTTATATTAATATCCGTCTGAGGGAAGTTTTTCTGAGGTTAACTTTGACAGTCCTACAGTAATATAAAAGTTTATAGTTTTTCCAGTTCAATGAATTCTTTTCTTATTTTTTATCGTTTAAACCAATCCCCTAGCGGGTGATAACGTCAGCCGTTTACCGCCTTTTTGTTTGATCGGTGATTCTACAGACTCTACATTGAGAGTCCTAATTTTTTTGCCTATCTCAAGGGCATTTCAATTAGGAATCTTCAACGAGTACTTGACATCGTACAGGATCGAGACCGTCGGCCTAACGTCCTCTCCGAGGCATGATGTACTCAGATTTATTCACCTCCCGCGTGAATAAATCGAGGGCCAGATGGGGATCGAACCCCGGACTGCCAGCCCAGAGGCGAGTACGTTAACCACTAAGCTAACCTGGCCCCTAATATAATGAATTCTAACTCCTGTGAGTGTTAGCTGTATCACTCCACACTTTGTAATAATCCACTTTGTTATACTCATAATTTTTGTTCTTCTCCGTTCTGACGGTCTTTAGGTTTTAAATGAAAACCGAAAAGTCGCATGTGAGAATTTAATTAATTAATTAAATAAAATAAAAAATAATTAATTAATTAATTAATTGAACCTGGAAAGCAAAGAGAGTCATAATTTTGTTTCAATACAATTCTAAATGAATTTCAGAGTTCTCTTCAAGTGGCATTTCTACTGGGTTCATTTTCTATTGTTATATACCCCTCCTCCTCCTACAAATTAAACTTCATAATTCCTTTTCCATAGTTATTCTTTCATTTATTTTTAGTTATTTTTTATTTCTCTTCCTAATTCATATTGATTTATTGTACTATTATTGTTATTTAAAGCATAACTGGTCGTACTTGTCAAGAGTTTGCTCCCATTTTCTGCTAGTCCCTTAAGATTTTTCTCATATTAATATATATTTCAGTGAGTTTTTTCAGTTGTTTTTTTATGTTCGTTTTCCTTTTAAAACATATATATCTAAGGAAAAAAATATACACTGCTAAAGAAAACTAAAATATGTTCACTCAATTGTTTAAAATACCGATATTGTATATTAAGGAGAAAAAGTAGGAAAAGGTAGAAAATACTGGCACTAAAATTGATCTTTTAAGTCAAATTTCAATATATATATGACTAATTCCTCAAATACTTGCATTGCAATTTTAAATTGTTGTTGAATAGTGCATTTAGGAGAGGAAATAATGTTAAGTAAATAGAAAGAAATCTAAAATATTATTTTATAAACATCCAAATTAATCAAAAACTCGCGTTTGATTAAATTTAATAAAGATATTAAAGCAATGAATTTTCAAAACACTTTTCTCATTCCTTGCTTATATCATAAATGGGATCCGAATTTTTTGTCTTTGGCATCAGTAGTTTTAGTCTTCACTGAGAAGTTAGTCAGCTATCAACGGTACCTCACTATATATTGTAAGTATAGATATAGAGTATAAATAGGTAAAAACGTAAACAAACTGATAAATTTAGCATTGTGCAGTAAAGTAAAATTGAAGTACTGTTATAAACATGCAATTGTTCATGGGATGACATTCAAATATATGACGATGTCAAAATGTAAATCAACTCAGTACAAATATCACTCTCGAAAAACAACACCATGTTTCTTTTTAAAATAAGTAGTACAGATGTTTTTAACTAATTCCAACAATCCGCTGCCTAATTAGAGTTATCTCAATAAAATAAATGGATATTGTTTTCATAAAAATTTTAATTGTTTTCCTTATTTTTTCAAAAATAATATCACATAATTTTATACACAAAATTAGATTTAAGTTCTTTCGCCTTGACTGAATTAATAAAATGAATGCGATATTAAAGTTAGAGCTGTCGACTATGCTGTTAATTACAACCCAAAATAAAAATAACTTGGTAATAAGTTTAATATGAAAACAAGGGCCGAGAGAGGGAGGCTGGTGAGACGTGGCAGAGAAAGGGTTATTTTTAGCAGTTACCGAGCAGCGAGTTGGGGTGGGGACTGTAACGGTGTTACGTCGGGCCTGCAGTAGGCCTCGAGGCACGCACTCGCTCACCACACCTCTCTCGGCAAGCCGCCGCAAGTGCTACTGCTTGGCTCACATGTCAACAGCTCCTCAACTTCATATCCTGTCGTCTGATTCACAGATCGACTTCAACCAATGTCTTTCCTTCAACTCAACTTTTTGGTCTTTTGAATCCTTCATCTCTGTCTTTCCTTGTTGATAACATTAATGACAATGTAGCCTACTCTAATGTCTATCGCTTACTGTATATATTATCTCTCACATACTGTAACCTCCAACAACTTTAGTAGAATACAGAGCATCTATAAAGCCTCTTTACAGCTCAATGAATTCAATACGAATGGAAATTAAAATAAAAATAATTGAAAAATAAAACAAAATTAATATTTTTTTATTTTTTTCTTGCAATTTAATATGCTAATATACTAACAGAATAGTTGCTCCAAGCACAAAAATCATGAAGTCATCTTTTGAACGTTTTGATCGTCAAATTGTCATATTTTGTATGTGAAGTAGTCTAATTATTGTAATGACCTCGAAGGAGCAGCGTTGCATGATCAAATTCGATTAAGTTAACAGCAAATTCTCTCATTTTGGGTTAATATTTATTTTAGTGTTTGTAAACATTACACTTTGAAAAACATAATTTTATTTCTTTTGTTTAACTCTTTACATAACATCATCTCTCTTTTTATAAGTGTCTCCGTGATTCAAAAATTTCCAGAAATAACTTCTATACTTCATTTTAGGATTTATGGAATCCAATTTTGTTTAAATAACGAAGGTACATATTGTTTTCTTTCTTAACTAGTATTTCATAGATTATTATTTATTAAATCATTTCTCATTAATTTGAGGTAACTCAAAGTGAGGACTTATATATATATAAAAAGCTTTCACATAAACACGTGAAATAACAATCAATGATCAAACCACAATAAGAAATGGGAAAACAAGACTAAGATCTTTCAACCGTAACAAGCGGTCTTCGTCAGAGTCAAAAACCCAACTGATCTTAGTCTTGTTTTCCCATTTCTTATTGTGGTTTGATCATTGATATATATATATATAATCTTTAGGATTTATGGAATCCAATTTTGCTTAAATAACGGAAGTACATATTGTTTTCTTTCTTAACTAGTATTTTCATAGATTCTTATTTATTAAATCATTTCTCATTAATTTAAGGTAGCTCACAGTGAGGACTTTATACTTCAGGAATAATTTTAAATCCAAGCATATCAAACGATAGACATACTAATTTGTAGGGATGATAAAATTTCAAGGATTGCACAAATCCAGAATTATTAAAACTTTAATTACCAATGAATATCTAAGGAAATAAGTGTGGCATATTAAAGAAAATAGAATAGTGAAAACTGTTTAAATTGTCAAGGGATTTTGTAAACTCCTTTGAGAAAATTATAAAAACCAATAGTTCTGAAGTGCAGGGTCCATTGACACCTTTGAATTAATTATAGAAACCTTGCCTGAAAGGCAAGGTCATATGAAACCTTTTACAGAATTAGAGAAACCAATAGCTCTGAAAGGCAGGATTCACTAACACCTTTAACAAAATTATAGAAAAAAAATTTCTAAAATGCACGGTCCACTGACACTTATGTGTGCAAGATAATTGTTATTTAAATACCTTATGTTATAAAGAGGCATAGATATATCAATATAAACCTTTACAACCATTATATTACAAGGACCAGACAAGCAAATAATACCAATCGCTGGTGACCATGTCACTGTATACGAGTTGTCTCACACCCAAACTACTACATGACCACTTCATACTCGTACGACAAAAAAACAACTTCAGCTTATATACTGCATTTAGAAACCACAGTAACATTATATATTATGAATAATATTTTAATAGGTATTCTAGGGACTACCACCAAGCTCAAAGTAAGGACTTTATACGTCAGGAATAATTTTAAATCCAAGCATATCAAAGATAGACATGCTAATTTGTAGGGATGATAAAATTTCAAGGATTACCGAAGAGATTCATTTGCATATGGGAAGAATATTGACCCCAAGATTATTATATTACTTCTCAGTCTCTATCTGCATACTTTAAAACATTTATTAACACTTATATGTTAATATGTTAAAACCGTTTACGAATGAGATTTCTCTTACTTTAATACGAGGAAAAAGTCAACGTCTAACTAGATATTTTACTCATATCTAACTGAGCTTGTAATAACTTAAAATGTCGCCCCTTCTCAGTGACAAGCATATTAGAGGAATGTCTTTCAGACTGATAGGACTCAAACAGTGGTAATTGAAAATTCTGGACTGCCTCAATGATGGACAAGGACTGCCAGGAGGGAAAAACAATAAAATCATACACACTATCCCCTATCATACGAAAAAAACGGATGAAAAGGTCCGTTTATATATGGGTATTTTATACCTGATACTCATATATAACTAAAAAGGATAAATCGGGATGCGGTTAGTTTCTTAGTTTCTTCCACTTCCAATTAAACTCTCATTGTCGACGTTTTAATTTTATTCAAAATCTTTTTCGATGGCAAAAGTAGGAATATTTGAAAATGAACGAACTATTACAAATTACATTACATATTATATTACATATTGTTTTAGTTATGTAATTTTCAATAGTTCGTTCATTTTCAAATATTACTACTTTTGCCTTTCAAAACATTTTGAATAAAATCAAAAGGTCGGTAAATCCCGATTTATCCTTTTTAGTTATATGTCTGTCCCACAGTCGACAATTCATTACTTTTTTGTATATATATATATATATATATATATATATATATATATATATGATCAAACCACAATAAGAAAATGGGAAAACAAGATTAAGATCTTTCAACCGTAACAAGCGGTCTTCGTCAGAGTGAAAAACCCATTTATTTCACGTGTTTATGTGAAATCTTTATATATATATTATATATATAATAATATATATCAGTTGGGTTTATGACTCTGACGAAGACCATTTGTTACGGTTGATAGATCTTAGTCTTGTTTTCCCATTTCATATTGTGGTTTGATCATTGATTGTTATTTCACGTGTTTATGTGAAATCTTTATATATATATATATATATATATAAACCAAGTTCCAAACCACAGAAAAAAATTTAGAAATGTGACTAAAATCCTTCCACCAAAAGAACTGACCTTGATCAGAGTCTGACTCACACAGAAACCAGCAATATCGGACAATAGTGAACCAAATTCAAACCTTTGTCAATATATGAAAATGTAGTAAGATTAGAGTTTCCAAGGATTCTTTAATTATTCTAAGCATTAGTCTCCCTGTCATATTCAACTGGAATGTTACAATTTTTATAGCAATACTTTTCTCTGAATAAGATTAACATTAACCATTTATCTTGTGACCTAAACTGTAATTTAGAAACCACATTTTGTGATAGGTGATAAGATTGATATGTAATCTATGAACACATAAGACATGTAAGACATAAGAAAGCCGAAAAAAGGAAGTAACATTTCTCAGTTCTTATATACATTAGAACTTAAACCAGCTAATAATTAAATATAATAATAATGAAATAATATAATGAAAATATTTTGGAATAATATGAACATTCCTGATTTACGCCAAGATACAAAAAAAAAATGTTTAATATGAAACTAACAACTCGTTTGAACATTTAGTGTTTCTTCAGGTTAAGATCTGCACTGTTGAGAATCGATCCACAAACCTTTGTCAATATATGAAAATGTAGTAAGATTAGAGTTTCCAAGGATTCTTTAATTATTCTAAGCATTAGTCTCCCTGTCATATTCAATTTTATTTTGTGACCTAAAATGAGTTAGAAAGGACTCATTCTCATAGATCAAGTCTCAACAGTGCAGATGTTAACCTGCAGAAGAACACTATGTGTTCAAAACGCGTTGTTAGCTTCATATTAAACATTGTTTTTAATCTTCAATAAAATCCTCAATATAAGTAAATACCATACTATAACAGATTTAAATAATGATTTCCTGACTTTGTTTAATAATTCTTTGTATTCAGCCATCTTAATTATTCAATTATATTAGCACACCTTTTTAACTCCCATAAAAACTTATTACTACGTATAACTCTTACCGTGAGATCACATTGTTTAGCATAGGCTCTACCCGTATGTTGTAGCCCCTTCGTTGGCACAGCATCCTCCCTACTTATTTCTTTTTCATCATCCTTAACTTATCCTGTCCATCTTATCCTTATTTTTATGGCCACCCCCTTTAACTTACATAAATACTTATTATAATTATTGACTACTAATCTTTTAACATCTACTAGATATAACTATACTTATATGACTCATATTTTATACAGAAAATTGCCTAAGTTATAAATACGATAGATTTTGATTGCAAGATTTTTGAGAAATTGGTTGCAAAAGATTGTTATATCCACAGATGTGATCTGCTCCCAACTGAAGGTAGATTGGTTTGATGGCGGTCGCTAACGACCTACTCTGTTCAAAACAAAGCAGTCAAACAAATTTTTAACGTTGAGCATATTCATGACTAAAATAGATGTCAACAATGCTTTGAAACGGCATCATTAAAAAACATACTCAAGTAAAGGGTATGTCGTTTAAAATATTATTTCATATAAACTTTTGATTAGTACAATAATATTATTGGGAATGCATCTCATAAATATGCTGTTTAGTAATACTTGCGAATGTATTCTAAAACTCTTTTAATAAGGCGTACACACACACATACTTCATGCTTATGATTCATAATGATACAACTATACTGTTCAGGGCATCACTTAAATGTGAACATGAAGCAGACTATCTACATGTCTAACTATATAATAACATTCCATGTTTGTTAACTAAAGGTTGGCATTTTGATAACATAAAAGACTTATGCACTTCCTTCAATTTACAACAATCATTTTGTGTCATTAGGTCGTTAATACCAGAGATCTACTACCATTGGATGCATTGGCATTAAGTAATAAACTGTAAACAGTGTATCATTATTAAAAGCGGTAATAAAATTCTTTGACCGTCTGACTCTTCAACCAAGCAGTTTTATATTTCTTCTTCAAATTTCCCAGGATCAGCTGGTGCACAGTTGTTAGTGAATACACCAAAAAACATTGCTCCGTGATAAAACGTCTTTAATTTATTCGGTTTTAAATCTTAAGATTTGTGAGTTAGTCTTTCGGACATAAAAGTGTCTGTTTTATAAGCACAATTATTACCATCGGTAGCGGATGCGAGAAAGGCGACTTTCTGCTCTATTGACATCTGTGCCTGCTCTGCCTACCTGCTGTGCTGCCTTCAAACATATACTTGTAAAGAAGTTTTATTCCTTTGGCTTATTGTCTCAACAAAATTCATTCAACAAGACCTGTTTAAATTGATCTTCGGAGAGCCCTGTCAAAGGTAATTCAATTCAGTTGTGCTTAATTACGAGTATAACATGAAAAAGAGACGTAGTCGTTCACAGACACATTCCCCACCAAAAAATAAAAAAGTAGCTGTTGCTTTACAATCAGATCTAAATTTGAGTGCCAAACAACTTCCCGAGGTTAGCGTACCATCCACGAGCGGTGCTAACCTTGATTCAAATGTGTCTGTTCCATCATTCTTATCTCCTAACAAGTTTTCTGTTCTGTCAACGGAAATGTCAAAAGAAGAATCTACTTCAAGACTTCCACCCCCACCTCCCATATATTTAAAATCGGTGACAAATTTCCCAGATCTTATAAGAACTCTTACTGAACTGGTCGGTAAAGGTAATTTCGCTTGTAAATCAAGAGCAAGTGATGTTGCAATATATCCAAAAGAAGCAGAGGGATACCGCAAAATCAACTGTCATTTTAGAATGCTAAACATCCCCTTTCACACGTACCAGCTTAAACAAGACAAAGCGTTTAGAGTAGTAATAAGAAATATTCACCACTCCACTCCAATACAGACTATCCACGATGAACTAAAAGAATTAGGACATAATGTACGAAATATTACTAATGTTCTTCACAATGTGACGAAGCAGCCTATGTCTCTCTTTTTTGTAGATCTAGAACCAAGCCATAATAATAAAGATATCTTTAAATGACTTCCTTGTTCCATACCAAAGTTATTGTGGAAGAGCCATATAAACGAAAAGAAATACCTCAGTGCAAAAGGTGCCAGCGTTATGGTCACACCAAAACTTATTGTAATCTAGCACCTCGTTGTGTGAAATGCGCAGGTCAGCATAGAACAGAGGATTGTATGAAGTCAAGAGATGAGCCGGCGAAGTGTGCCCTTTGTGAAGGCTGTCATCCTGCAAGTTACAGCGGATGTGAAATCCACAAAAACATACAGAAGAAGCTGAGGCGAAATGTTGACTCAACTGAGAGTCAAAAGACAAGAACTACTGGTATTTCTACGAACCCAGTCGTCAAGAACGTTAGCTATGCTAATGTCGTTGCAGCAGGAGCCACATCATCTGAACCACAGCAAGTACCTCACAAAATGCCTACCTTCATTCCTCCTCCCACACCTTCCTCCGATTTCACAGTCCTTCTTACATCCTTTTTAAATGAACTAAAGTCAACTATCACTCCACTTATCTCCCTTCTCACCACAGTCATAACCAGTCTTGTTCCTGCTGTTGCTACCAAATGAACACCTCCCCAACTAAGCAATCTTTAACTATCCTCCTCTGGAATGCCAACGGACTTACTCAACACAGACAAGAACTCGACATTGTACTACATGACAAGAAAATTGACATTGCACTACTGACAGAAACCCACTTTACGTCCAGGTCATATTTTAAACTAACTGACTACATCACATATCGCACTGACCATCCTGATAACACTGCCCACGGTGGAGTAGCTGTGCTTGTACGGAGGTCTCTCAAACACCACATCCTACTTTCTGTATCCACACCTGCCATGCAAGTATGCACAATCTGCCTTGAGTCCCATCCATACAACTACAATGTCTCTTCAATATATTGCCCTCCAAACAAACGTATAACCCAAAGTAACCTTTCAAATATCTTTCAACACCTTTCACCTAAATTTATTTGTGGAGGGGATTTCAATTGTAAACACCAGTCATGGGGATGTCGAGTAACCACACCTCGGGGTTCTATTCTCCGTAAATCTCTTCTCAACTCATCTTATACTGTCCTAAGTCCTGGAACTCCTACATATTGGCCTTCTTCCACAATCAAAAAACCTGACCTGCTTGATATATTTGTCACTTCACCCATCTCAAAACTAACCCTTACATCACAACTCTCCCAGACCTTTCCTCTGACCATTCACCCGTACTTCTATCATTATCTATTCATCCTATGAAAATTATTAATAATCAAACTCTACTCAACGGACATATTGACTGGGAAAAATTTAGAGCCGAAATTGAACGACAGACTGACCTTAAAGTACGCCTCAAGACATCACGTGAAATAGATGACGCAATTAGTAAATTAACTCAGGACATACATGCTTGTATAAATAATGCTAAAGTCCCATCCAGACCAAAAAAGCACACTACATACCTACCAACATACCTCAGGGAATTAATCCAAGCTAAACGACGAGCAAGAGCCAAATGGCAGAGAAGTCGATACCCATCTGACAAACAAACATTTAACAGATTACAAAACCAACTAACTCGAGACTTAAAGCAATATCGAAATAGTCTTTTCCAAAAATATACTGAAGCACTGAAACCCGAAGACAAGTCACTATGGACTGCCACTAGACGAATACTGTCCCATAAAAAAATTAGTACTCCGATCCTTACTGGCGACGATACCTGGGCAAAAAGCGACTATGAGAAGGCCACAGTCTTCTCCAAACACCTTGAAACCCTTTTCATTCCCAACTCAAATATAGAAGACCCTGATACTACAGCAAAAGTAACTGATGAACTTGTAGCCCCTTTACAGCTCTCTCTTCCACCCAAGTCATTCTCCCCAAATGAAGTCTCTTTTATAATTAAAAAACTACCATCAAAAAAATCTCCCGGTTATGACCTTATAACAAACGAAATAATCAAACAACTTCCCCGTAAGGTCATAATTTTCCTTACATATATATACAACTCTATCTTACGAACAACCTATTTCCCCATTCTGTGGAAATTTTCTATTATTCGCATGATCCCAAAGCCCCATAAGTCTCCACAACTATGTACGTCGTACCGCCCAATTAGTTTACTACCAACCATGGCCAAAATCTTTGAAAAATTATTTCTTCGAAGACTTCGTCCCATTTTAGAATCGACAAATTTAATCCCCTCTCACCAATTCGGGTTTCGATCTCAACACTCTACAATTCAACAATGCCACCGTATAGTTGATGTCATTTCCTCTACTCTTGAGAAGAAACAATACTACTCAGCTGTCTTTCTTGATGAGGCGGAAGCCTTTGACAGGATTTGGCATGCTGGGTTGCTTTGGAAGCTCAAAAAAATACTCCCACATACTTACTACCTTATAATGCAGTCCTACCTCAACCACCGCTTTAGCCAAGTAATAGAAGGCTCTTGTCTTTCTCCAGTTATTCATATTAAGGCAGGAGTTCCGCAAGGAAGCATACTTGGACCAGTGCTATACTCCATATACACCTCCGACATTCCAGAATCTCCCCATACAGTCTTAGCCACATTTGCTGACGACAAGGCAATCCTTTGCACAAATGACAGTCCTGAGCTAGCATCCTACTATATCCAGCAACACTTAAACGTTATAGAGTCATGGCTGAAGTGTTGGAGAATACGCATTAACGAACAGAAAAGTGTTCACGTAACATTCACGTTGCGGCCAGATGCGTGTTCTCCAGTCTTCCTTAACCATATTCCGATCCCTCAAGCTACAACCACCAAATACTTAGGACTGCACCTTGACAGACGTCTTACTTGGGCTCCCCATACCAAAATGAAAAGAACAGAACTAAACAGACGATATAGACTTTTAATTCACTTACTTGATAATCGTTCAAAATTAACTACTGTCAATAAACTATTACTATATAAATCTATGATTATGCCTATTTGGACTTACGGAATTGAAATATGGGGAGCAACAAAATCTAGCAATGCCCAGAGGATACAAGCTCTTCAGTCAAAAATTCTTAGAAAAATTCTTCATTGTCCCTTTTACATACCAAATCAAACAATCTATTCAGACCTCAGGATTTCAACAGTTCATCAAGTAGCAATATCTCGATACAAAGCCTTCCATAAAAATCTTTGTAGCAATAACAATCCCTTAGTCCAAAACATCTCCTCAACAAATATTCCAGGAAATCCCCAAAGGCGCCTGAAGAGAAACTGGCCAAGAGACTTATTAGTGTGAATTACTCTAGTGACTTGTAAATTTAATCTAAGTTTCATAACTTATTTCTCACGCCAGGAAGTATAATTACTGAATTATTTCTTCCCTCCTGCCTCCATGTGTAATGTATATATTTCCTTCATCATTGTCACTGGTAATGTACATTTGCATTGTTGTGACTATGTAAAATTAAAAAAAAAAAAAAAAAAAAATTTCCCAGTCCCAATGTTTTTGTTCCTATGATTTAAAAGACTATCCTCAACATGTCTATGCCAATAGCTCTTTCTAAAAGTGGAAAGTGTTGTTTATTTTTTGGTATCACTTTAGTATTAAAAGCACCGAAGACCACTCCGATGGATGACATACACAAAGTTTCCCATCTCCCGCATAAAGAATCTAAGATCATGATTAAGACATCTGGAATCTACAGCACTAACAGTAATCAAGTTGTCAGATCACATCTGTCCAACAATGTACTGAACAGAAATATCATAACATTCTCTTGTCCATATGCTAATAGAAAACCTTTGTCTGATGTCTACATTATTTTTCTGTAGAAAAATATATAAATTTTCCATAGAAAACATACCATTGATATGCTTCACAAAAGGCTTAAATAAATGCTTGCATGAAACTTTTTCCACCCACACTCTAACTCAAATCATACTGATAACCACAATATTGCTGAACTTACTTGTTACCTTTCAAGTTTTGTTTTTTTATTTTATTGAAGACTAAAAAAGTTAATTGACTGATGATCAAAGAAGTTTTAAGGACTCATTAGTTGGTGCGGGATTTACATCATTCGTTGAGTGCCACGATAATCTATATTTAATTAAAAGCGTATTTTAAAATTAAAAAAAAGAAAGTAGCTTTTGAATATATAAAAATAAATAAACCATTAGTGTTTCAATAGCCTCTGAATCAATACCCGTTAGTGAAAAGCCTGCAATTATATAACATAAAATGATTACTAAGAAATTGAAATAACGAACTGTTTTCAATGACAGAAATACAAAATAAACATGTATATTCATATCTATAATAAGAATATCAGGCTTATATTTACCTTACGATGTAATTTATACATCTACCCTACATTATTAAGATGTAAGAAAATTACATCTCATGATATCTCTATTGACTAGACTGTAAAATATATTCCAACAACACTCGTGGTAACAAATGTGAGATACTTGAAGAAAAATACTCATAACAGTTTCAACAAACAAATAAAAAGAAACTATAGTTTTAAACAAGCAGTATTCTTCTTCAGGCTAAATCAATACCTGGAATGAATTGATAACCAACAGTATGACGATTTAATCCAAATGTCATTTTTACCAATAAACATGATCAAAGAAAAATTTTACTTTTAAAAAAAATTTAAAAAACTAAATTCCTTAACCACCAATATTTTTGGTGAATGAGTTTGGGACTACTGACTGGATGGAGTATATGAAGTCAAGCTAAGATAATTTAATTTATTATTTCCTTCAATTTTAACATATTTAAAATAAAATTGCATTATTTTTTTCTAACGTACAAATAAAAATAAGAATATCTATCTAGCACACAAGCATTCCTTAAATTTCACATGCGATCACCATGTGATCGCTAAAACAATTTCAATTTCGACTAAAACATCCTACAGCATTCTGCTCATTTTCCTTCCTTCTCTTTTTTCCTTTCTATGTTTTAATAAAACGGCATATCATACTGTCTTTTTACTTCTTCTCTACTTCTATCTCACCCTTCTTCCCATATTTACCTTCCAATTCTCTATTGGTTTTTACATTTTATTTTTTATTAAAACACTATATCCTACTACCAACTCAAAAGTTTTTTGCCTTCTTCTGTTTGCTTATAATTAAAATAAATGTAAATAAATAACTATCTTTCGCTTTTAAATCAATAGTGATACAATTTAAATGAAAAATTGCTTAGTTTTTTTAATTTATGTAATTTGTAGAAAATTTTTTTTTTTTTTTAACCACCAGAAGAATGGGAAGAAAATATATTTTGTTACGACTAATACAAGGTATATTTTCTATGTATGAAAAGTTATACAGTTTGTTTTTTCAATTAACGACTATTTATATAACAATTTCATTACTTCCTGTTGAGGAATGTGACCTCGAACTTGGGTACACCATTCACACATCCACACGTAAAACTAACAAAGAATATATCAAAAATAGATTCATGAAATTTAAAACCATTTCATAACTTTTAAAATAAAATTTCTTAAGACCACTGTATTTATTTTCAGTAAAGTAAAAATATAATGTGGTCTATACTCACTATTACTGGAAACATATAACGTAATTCATGGTAATCAACTATAAACATAATTATTTTATTTTAGGGTAAAAAGCCAATGAAATGGTCTCCACATATAAAAATTTAATCTTATAAATAACGCGTTTCGAACACGTAGTATTCCTCTTCAGATATTAACTAAAAATATAATATCATCAGAGAGTTATCTGTAGTACAAAGTAAATATAGTACAAAATAAAAATAATATAAAATAAAATAAGGAAGAGAGTACGAACCTACGAACAACTAGTCCATCCTATTCCCAGTCAGTTGTATCACAGACACTCACCCGTAGGTTCGTACTCTCTTACTTATTTTATTTTATATTATTTTTATAAAATATTTTAGTAAGTATTTTTTAGTGTTAATGAAAGATGTATTGCGTAAAATTTGACGATTATTCATGTAATACACAGTGGAACATGCTGAAATAAAATACAAAATAAAAAAAAAATTATTTTTATTTTGTACTATATTTACTTTGTACTACAGATAACTCTGTTCGAAACGCGTTGTTTATATGATTAAATTTTTATATGTGGAGATAATTTCATTAGCTTTTTACCCTACAAGGAGTAAATACCACATAATAACTGATTGCACTATGTTAGAATAATTATTTTATTTACATAATCCGTTAATTTGTCTGTTTTCATCTTACTTTCTTATAGTAAAACAATTTCTTTATATTTATTCGTGTCCAATGTCACAATAGCTGTGTACTAGAGAAAGCGGGATTTCTTTTTTCCATTTGACTTTTATGACTGGTATAAGACAGAATATCTTTGTTATTTGCTCATTTTTCTGAAATTGATTTTCTGAATAGCTT
Source organism: Hermatobates lingyangjiaoensis (assembly GCA_026182355.1). Lineage (NCBI taxonomy): Eukaryota > Metazoa > Arthropoda > Insecta > Hemiptera > Hermatobatidae > Hermatobates > Hermatobates lingyangjiaoensis. Next base: position 2,179,201 of record JAPFBL010000136.1, on the reverse strand, counting down.
GGAGCTGTTTATTGGATGCAAATGATGAAGTTTGCATCTTTCTGAAGCTGTCAGTACTGTTATTGACGAGTTGTGCAGACATATGAGGCAGCCAGTCCCCTCTGGGACCATCCCTTCATCATGCCCTAGATTACCTCTTGACTAGCTTAATCTCCTATAATGTCATCTTCACTCCTTTGCAACTAGCACTACCACAAATATATCTAGACAACCCCGCTTAAACCAAACACAGATAACTTTATAAAATCTGACTTGTAAATTATACTCTAATAAACCTACTACATTTTAAGAAAGTATAAAGATATTTCAGTTTAAAACTCATATATAATATGTTACAGTATTCTATAATTGTTTCTCAACGTTTTTTTTTTCAACTAAAATACTGGATGTCGTCTTTAGCGTTGTTCCTGGCGTGAAAAGTGTGCCTCATTTGTTCATTGGTACTCATTTTAAATATAATTAAGCCTTCGGGAATTATTCCCATCGACTTGCTGGCCCAAGAGAAAAAGAGTGTAGGTGAAAAATCGGTAGAAGACCGAAAAGCGGCAAAACGACAAGCCAGAACAATAACCCTGAGGAAATGGAAAGAGAGATGGGAGCAAGAGTTAAGGGGCAGGTGGACTGCAAGGCTCATCCAGGACCTCCCCAAATGGTTTGGCCGGAAGCATGGGGAGATTGGATTCCACTTAAATCACATGCTGACTGGCCATGGGAATTTTGAGAAATATTTACACAAGATGGGTAAAGTTGATAGCCATCAATGTAAGCACTGTAACTCGGGGGAAAAATGACGATGCAGAGCATACCTTTTCTTCTGTGCTAAATGAGGAATACTGCGCCAGGAATTAATAGCATCACTGGGTGAGGTCACTCCAGAGACCATAGTTCAAAAGATGCTCCAAAATGAAGATAATTGGTCAAAAGCTGCAAACTTTGTAGAGGTGGTTCTCCGTCATAAGAAGAATGAAAGTGTGAGGCAAGGGCAATGATAATTCATAGGTGAACGAACGGGGACAAGAAGGTGAATCCAGGAGGATTGAGGCACGAAGTTATGTGCAAACGGTTTCCGTGTCGGGTATTGCCAGGAAATAGGATCTGGTTTTTTAGTGGGTCGGGACCCCCAACCCCACATACCCTAAGCAAGACGTCTTGCTAAGGGATCTGATGAACAGATTTTTCCATATCCTACGACGGAAAAAAAAATATAATTAAGCCATACTACCGAGTTGATTGAACATCGAGAGTCGTAAATCACATAACAGTTAAAGTAGGGGCCAGTTGTAGTACAGATTGAAAACTGTGCTGTACATATACATTCTCTAAGAGAAACGGTGTATACATATAACATTCTACCTGCAGTTTATTTATATTGGATTTTTCTCCAATCGTCACCACTATCAACCTGAACCGCATCTCAAAGAAACTTTATTAAAACATTATTTTTTTTAATATCGGAACAAAAATGAAGACCTATTGGTCCAAAAAATTAAAAAGTTATACTAACAAGAACTATATATAAACATACCTTATGAAGAAGTACTATGAAGAAATGGTCTAAATCTTACCTGAAAAATAAATGCAATTATTATTAAAATGAAAATTATGTTTCAAAGTATTATCAAAATATAATTTTTAAAAAATACAACTATTAAATTATATGGAATAGAGTAGTTAAGTAGATGAAAATTTGATTTTTTATTCTAAAATAGAAGGGAGAACTATGGTTGACATTACCATAGTTCTGTTTATGAGAGAAGAGCTAAGCCTGTCTGTTAGTGAAACCAACAAGGACTGCATTCAGTTTTCAGAGTAAATATCCGCTTTATTGTCTCGACTCGTAAACGCCAGAAATTCAGATTTTCGTTAGTGAGATGTAAATTCATGCGCTGATACTTAAACAAACAATTTTTTATTGATGACCATTTAAAAAGGCAAAAAATTACCAAAACCAAACATGGTCCACAAAGTTTCAATCTGGTAATAAACTTCTTCTAACATCTTTAAATTACATCAATAGTTACCTCTTTTCCTCACCGACTTGTTGTATGTCTTAAGTTTAGCCTTGATCAATTCTGAATCTTATAAATCTATGAAATGATAGGATCACGTATAAAGCTGATTTCATGATCAATAATACTCCTTGTCAAGAATTCCTGGTATTATCTGGAATAATTAATGCTCTGACTTACAGCAGAGCAATTATTCAGCTTATGGGATTCCTGTGGGAAACTACTAATTACTTCGGGCGCTGTAGCGCATAGTAATCTTTGTTGCTTGTTGAAGAAGGTAAATCATGTCGAAACTAAAAAGAATATGATACCCTATACCTTATTTCTAATTAAGTGCAGATCAAACTACTTCTGATAATATATTATTTAAGCACAGCTTTTTATATACAGTCTACTGGGAAAATGATGTCAGAACCATCAAGTGATTCCCCTCAGCAAGTAAAATCCTGTGATTCCCAACGTGCCAGGTTTTAAGGTTACGTGTTAGCAAACTAATGAAGAAAGAACAATAATAATATGTAAGTTAAAATAGGTTACAGTGGCTGTTTCACTAGCTTTTTGATATACAATTTTGTATTCACAATGAACTTTGTGTTCACACAATGAACATTCTTCATTGATTGTCCTAAATTTTGACTAACTCAAGTGTATTTAGAGAAAGGATCTTCAAGAGTACCTCACATCGTACAGGCTCGGAACCGACTTCTCTGAGAGACGATGTGCTCAGATTTTTTCATCTCTCTCGTAAATAATTAAGGTCCAATGTTTTTTTTGAGCCCCTGATCTATCAGTCCAGAGGCGAGCACATTGTCACAGTGCTGCCCTGCCCCAAAAATATTATGCAAGCAAAACCAATAAATACCTACAATAATTACATACTTTATTTGCAAGATATTAATTATTAGAGTAGCTCTCAAATGAATTTTAATTTACTTTAAAACTATTATGATATAGACTAAGTTAAACTAGTGTTGTATTCGTGTGTGTTTTACTAAACCCATACATTAGATTTTGCTTACGAGAAATTAATTTTCTTTTATAAACACCGTTATCAATATTTGTTTCACGCCCAAAAGCTTTCATTAAACATTTTTCTGAATGATATAAATATTACTCCATATATTTAAATATAGTAACTCGATCTACTAAAAACTCAAACCATTTAAAAAAAAGTAATAGTAATAAACAAATATGCTTTGCAATTTTTTTTTAAACTTTTCAAAGACTTTTGGGTGGAAAGTTAAATAAATTTCAAAAAGTGACTAATAATAATAATATCATTACAACTTGTCTCAAATATTTGTATGCATGATTAAGCACAATCTAATACAGATCTTTAATGTAAATCATAAACAAAAAGCTATTATACTATTAGCAATACAATTATACTATTATATTATACTTATTATACTATTATATTATACTTATTATACTATTATATTATACTTATTATACTATTATATTATACTATTATATTATACAATGCTATTACACTATTAGCATTGATACTACTACAGGGGTCATTAGTATAATTTAAATTATTATAAGCCATATTATCTCATATCTTTTCTACTTCACTGGACGCTTTTGGAATACTCTATCTTCACAGAGTGTGAATCCCTCTGGAGTTATTCTGAAATCGCTCGAGTAAAGTGCAAAAATGCAAGATAAGCTGCTTTAAAATAATTTAAATTAAAGATAAGATAATTATTAAAAATATTAAGAACACATAATTAAGAAGGTAAATAAAAACATAAAAAAAACTCTTTATTTTAATTATGAAATAAAAGAAAGATTAGAAAATTTGGTTGATAGCTGTTGAACTGCAGCAGAGCTGGTAAAGATTAAAAATAGCTGAAGGAGGAACAACAAGAAAGAAATAACTCTTTATTTCTATAATATACCATAACTATGGTATATTATGGCAAGACAATATATTTTCATTCGTTTTGTTTGAAATGCTGAATACAAGATTTTAAATTAATTTTAGAATATGTTGAGAAAGGTATACCTTGAAATTAAAAAAATAATATATGAATTTATGTGTTGGCTTTTGTACTCTGTACACAATATTAAAGTAGTCAAAAGATGACTCCTTGAATCCCCTGTATCTTTACGAAAGATTCCCTCAACTCTATCTGGAACATATGCTGCGCCAAGCTGCCGTTGAGTCAGCATTTGTATCTTTTATATTATTGCATTTTTCTTGTTTGATTAATTATCAAGCTATGCTTCTGTTGTTTAATTAATAAATTTTTATCTCTAAATTGGTAAAAATCAGTTGGAATAAAAAAAAAATTAAGACTCTCATAACTTACCATTACTAATACTAAGTATCTAGAAAAAGAAAATATAAATTAGGAGTATTTTTATATCTAGGTTGGTAACACTGTATAATAGAAAGTTTAACATGTCTCTTGCAAAATTGTATATATAAAAAGAATAACTGTGAAGATAATTCATTCTGAAAGAGAAAAAGTAACTTATTATACTGTGTTTTTTTTTAAAACTTGTGAACATTCAAAATAGAGGAAATGTTAGTTTTTGTTTAGAAAGTTTAGTCCCACAGGAACAGAGGACTCTACTTATTTTAGTTTATTTGTTCTTAAACTTGGCAAAATATATCTTCATTAAACAACACTGTTTGTGCAAGTAGTAATTAAAACTAACAAATAAAAGTATCATAGTTTCATTATTATATAGTTTTCATGAGTTTTGAAGTCATTGAAAACGTGTCGCTCTTGGTTCAGGAGTTATAGTTGGACTGCTTCCATCAAGCACATCCTATCTTATGTTTCATACAAATTGAAGACAAGGTTTCTTCAGTAACTTTATACTCTAGTTAATTAGCAGATATTTCAATGCGTTACAAAAAGAAAAGTCGGATAAGAAGCTGTTGAAGGTTAACAGCTTTCCAAAACTTCTTACTTCTCTAAAATACAGATAAAAAATTCAAAAGTATTTTGACGCCCCAACAACTTTTTTGCATTACCTTACAACACTCAATACTAACTTAATATTTTCCTTATATACTTTATAACCTGCTTTTAAAGCACGTTGACATTCGACGACAAGTAGGAGGTCATTTATCGAGGACACTACAGTATAAAAGTGAACTGTCGACAGCTATAGCCAAGCAATATAGTATTCAAGGTGGTCAGAGCTCTCCAAGGCCTTGTTATGGGTGTGGCAGTACGGGAAAAAATACACATTGTGAGTATTTGAACAAAAAATTAACTACTCTACAAACAGAGATGTCTTATTGATACATATTGCTGTCAGAAAACTATTTCTTTTTATTTTGGCTGAGACCAAACAAAGTTGTTTTGTTATCCAACCTAAAAATGTCAAGACACGATAAAGTGATAATTTAGCTTTCTTTTATATGCTAATTATTTTCTAATCGTTTTCTAATTGTTTCAAAAACAATTTTTATAGTGTTTATAGAGAAGGTAGTATTAATAGAGCATATGGTTGGAAAAAATTGCTAATTTCTTTTTTTCTGTTTAAGTAGAATTGCTTAATAACATGAAGAATAATACAATGCCTAATTGTAAACGCGTGCTTTTATTTACTACCTGGTGTTCAAAGACAAAAGAAAGGACCCCGGAGTCAGACTGAACTCTCAACAAGATAATTCAGTACAACCCTCCCGTCCCTCACTGAAGTTCTATATCAGAAGTTCCTTCATTAGATTATTAATGCTGTCTGAGAGTTAAAACATTAAATAATCATAAAACCGGTTAAAAATAATATTTTTGCCCGGTTTTGGTCACAAACAATAATACAATAAAAATTTTTCTGATGACATTCGATTTACAGATAATTTTGTTAACAAATTTCTGGATGCATTTCCCAGTTTAATGTTTTAGCTAGTGATTCCCTTCAAAACTTTCCTTTTATTATTCTAGGCGACAAAATAGAGATAGCTCAGTCAAAGGACAGTAAAATCTTCCTATTTTAACGAAAAAGGAGAAATTTTCTAATATTTTTTCCAAAACCTATCATACATGTTTCTTCAGTAAATATTTCATTTTTTTTTATATTTAAATGTATCTATATGTTACATTGAAGTACAAAAAATTTTAGAATAGGTTAAGTAAGGTATGATTGCAAAAATATTGGGAAAGAGTGGTTTACTTTAAATTCAACTTGCAATTAGAAAAGCTGAACATGATTGAGTAATGAATTTTAATTTTCTGTAAAATATATCTATTTTAGAAATGTCTATCGAATATTTTTGTAAAATTTGCAATAATGGAGTTGGTGGTGAACCCTGACACCTTGGGGTTTTTGAGTAGTTTGTCGTGTTTATAGAGAAGGTAATATTAATAGAACATATGGTTGCAGAAAATAGCTAATTTCTTTTTGTCTATTTAAGTAGAATTGCTAAGGTTTCAAGGGACAATTTTATAATTTGTGATAGTGATTTTTTTGTATTAGGTGCAGAAGTTGTTTAGTTTTTTTATACTGTAAAAATGTGTATGGTTTGTGATGATAGAGGTTTTGTTGCAGTATTGGTGTCGGAGTGACCTCTACCAGAATTGCACTAGTTGATATGGTTGAGTCAGATGTTCTACGAATTGGTAGTGATCACAACACCCATGGTGACAATAAGTATTTATGAAGCTTGTTCTAATTCGTAATTATTGAAGCATACTGCAGAAGATTTATTAGGAGAGTTTTTAGAAAAGATATATTGATTGCATTTATAAATAAAGCCCTATTTATCACGTTTAAACCTATTGCGTAATTTTTTAATGTAAATTATTTGTACTGTAAATATGTATAATAACATTTATAATGCATAAGTTGAAGATGTAAAATCTCTTTTTTTTTATCAGAGACTACTCATGGGGTTTTTCTTATAGCAAGGAACAAAAAGTGTAGGCTTTCTATTTATATTGAAGGTGGCGTTTAAGCACCAAGTTTTCTTAAGTTCTCTAAAATCTCTGGATTCATATTCGCGAACACAGAGTAGACAGATATCTTTCAAACAACCAAATAAGTATATTATTATTCACAAAACTATAATATTTTAATCCGTACAAATAAAAATATCAAGTGCTTTAATGACAGTGCCATTTAGGAATTTATCTGTATACATAAAACTCTAAATTAAATACATTAAATCTATGTTGATAGTAATAGAGTCATCAGTAAGATCAACCTGATAATGCATCAGATTAAATTAAAAATATGCACTTTCACAGAATAGTTGTGTTGAAGCCTAGTTGAAGTTTGTCAATCAACAATGTAGAAATCAGAAGGTTGGTTGATTCATATTCGCACTGACTGTAGACCTTGGCCATATCTAGCGAAGGCCATCTTCAATTCGAAACATCAATTACACCTTTCCTTACTAGACTTACTAACTTTCAGACCAGCTCAAAACCTTTTCCAACTAACTCAATTTCTAAAGTAAAATCAATACTATTTATTGGGAAAATCATTTGGAGAATCAAAGAAATTAGTGTGAATATGACGATTTTAACAGAGCAACGGAGTCAGCTAGATATTGCTTCTTTCACAGGTATATTAAAAGTACAAATAGCTTAGATTAATACCATTTATTCTTTATAGGCAATTAGCCTTCTAATTGTGTTCTACCGAGTAATATATTTCCAGAAACACACTGTTTTAGTGTTTTCTCTTATAGGTTTCATGCTTCAAGATTACTTGAGAGTTTTGTATTTAGTGATAATTAGCTGAGCACTTAACACTTAATTAGGAGACCGCTAGGCGCTACACTCACTTGTAGGTCCTGCAACAGCTTTATGGCTGATGGTATAACTCAAATATAATTAAAATATTATCTCTATCATAAGATTGATTTATTGCATTATAACATAATTGTACCATTTATTATTGTAATCGTAGTGACTATGAGCTAACCCAGGACTGTGAGAGTTCTTTGAACTTTCTTAGTTTATGAGTCCCTCTGTGAGAAGCAGTTATTCTAGCTGGCTAGGACTAGAAATCTTGACCTCCACCATTAGCTAAGATCTTGCTTTTGTAGAAACAGCTCTACAAATTACTAAAATTTCTCGATTAAGTTAAGAAGCTGTTTACAAATTTAGAAATATTGTATATTTAGACAAGGCTTAACGGCAGAGCATGGCACCTGGGTTATTGCACTACCTGAAGAGTATGCTTAAATCATATACATTAATCCCTCACTTTTCGCAGATAATAGGGATCGAAGACACCCACAAAAAGCGAAAATCCGCGAATAATGGACGCACCTTTATAAAAGCCTCTAAAGCTCAAACAATGACCCTTCCAACAGAGAGAGAATCCTGACCTTACTAACTACTGTACTGTGTTGTAAATAAAAATGAAAAACAAAAAAAAATAACAAATAATTAATAAAAAAAATTACGTCTTTAGCGACTATAAGAGAGAAAGAAATATACCCTTAATGTATTGTGCAGTAAATAATAATGCAAGTACATGAAATAAAAAAATCGTAACTATCCTTTATTTTAATTTATAGATGAAAACGCCTATTTATTGACTTCTATTTTTGATTTTTTATTTTTTTTTATTTTTTACTGCAATTACAGTTGAATTTTTTTTTGATATTTTTTAATTTTTAATTGAACATTTCAGGACCCCGCGAAAACTGAACCTCGAACTAGCGAGAGATTACTGTACCATGTTTGCACTTCATATTAATTGTATTTTGTACAATAAGGAAATAAAAACTTGGTACTTAAAATCTAAACGCCACCTTCAACATAAATAGAAAGACTAAAATCTTTTTGTTCCTAGCTATAAGCAAATACCCATGAGTAGTCTCTGATAAAAAATTTATACTTTAAAAAAGATAGCATCTTTTATACATTATTTTGTAATTTATTTATACAGTATTTTATACTATGTAATTTATACAGTATTTTGCAATGATCTGCAAAATTGTTACCAGCTTGATAAGCCTATTTCCAAGGTCTTATTGCATATATTATGAATATAAAATAATTGTACTGAAATAATAGATTCAGATATCAATATAGTAAACATATAAAAATATAAAACCAAAAAAAAGTCTAAACATACAAAAGTTTAGTCATAAAAAACTAATGAAAGCGTCAAAGATAAGTCTTATTTTTATATTCAAAATTAAATATAAATAGTGGCTTTATATCGCTAAGAACTATATTAAAAGTTATACATTTTAAGCTATTAATGTAACAATTTTCATGGAAGTAACCTACAACGCAAATGGGAAACGCATAAACCAATACTAGTTTTAATAATTACTCCACTTGTTAACTGTTCTAACATTTAGACTAATAAGCACTCTAAATTCATCTCTCTAAGTTCTAAGAGATGAATATAGATTCTGTAAGTCAAAGTTTTAGTAGAGTCAATAGTAATAAAGGTCTAGTTTATGTGATTTGTGTTGTAAGTTACTGGCTGAAGATAGTCAAGTTTACATAAGTATATAGGTTTTAACAAAGTTTTTGAAGATCTCAATGTGTTAGTCATTTGTATAAACAACTGAACACGTAAAAGCAAGCAATGTTGTCGTTTCTAACAGTACAGTCATCTCCATTTATAATATGAGAATTCTGAAAGTAATTTGAAGTTCAATAAAGTAATTACATTATTCGAATGTAAAAGTATAATTTTATATAAGAGGTTTAGAATTGTGAATTAGTTTAGTACGTAGCTAGCAGTAAATTGTGTCGTGAGAAATGCTAATATTAGCAGGTTTCTTATACACTAGTTCCTGATAATACTCTTAAAACTATATTCCACCAGTTTTTTCTGTCATCTAATGCTATCAGTTGCTCATTTTTTCATTTATACCTCTCTTAATCTATGCAAATAAAGATGAATTTTTGTATATCTCTTATGTTTTACTAAACCGTTCATCCGAACTGCGATGAAACTTTCAGGAATGGTTGGACGCATACCTGCAAAGGTTTCTGAGTTAATAAGAATATGTTTCGATAAAAAATTCAGATTCTATATCTGAATTCCTTTATTTTACATTATTTCTTTAATACTTGTATATTTTTCAACTTTGATGCAAAGTAGGTTTCTATATAATTCTCATATTGCATTCCGTTTTTTTATTACACATTCACTTCTTTGGTGATGTAATCATTTTATTGTTTGGTGATTTTTTTATAAACTATACCAGTTACATCACGTTCAATACACGCTAATGAGCTCAATGCACGTCTCAAATCATCATTTTTATGGCAACACGAACATAAATTAATTTGTGAAGCAATACAAATTTTGCTTTAGAAAACATTCTTAATTTATGTTTTATTCCTGTTCGAAAAAAGTATTGATAGACAAAACAGTACAAGGTCTGTGACGTCTTCAATTATGTTTAAAATTTAACACTAAATTAAGTTTAGCTAAAGTTTATTGGTACTAAGTTCATCGGGTCTGCTAGTTTTTGTAAGAAAAGTTCAATTAATTTTTACAATTTTTTAATAGGAATGGAAAATATGTGTTGTAGACGTCTTCATTATATTATTTCCCCTAATGTAGAAACTTTTTCAAAAAGCTTCAATATAATTAAAAACTATACTATTCGAGATTACGCCATTCTACTAAGAAAATAAACCAAGCGTAATGTTTTATGCGATGGCCTTGTTAGACAACTTAGAGTGTATTCCTATTTCTACTCTAGAATAAATGAATGTCTAAAATAAATAAATCTACCTTTATAAACTGCTAAACAGTACTCTATATATATTGGGAAGCAATAAAACATCTCGTTTCACTAATTTACCTTAGGAAAGCTAAAAAAATATATATCCCTTCAGTTTGCAGGATTACATTATTGGAACTCAATCACCAGCGAACTTCAATTACCGTAGATCGATAAACAAACAAGGTTAATACATCATAACTTCTATATCAATAATCTACATTTTTAGTGTTAAAATATATTTTTGTTGTAAAAATTAAGGTTTAATTAGAGAAGTGTCTTATGTGGGGGAGAGTAATGTATGCTACTCCCACATTTTGTGCAGGTGACTAAAAGTCGTATTACAATCCTTGCTCTTGATACTTGAACAAACTGTTTTAACTAATCGTACCAATAAATCTGCCAATCAATATAATTAAGTAAAATTAAAAAACCCACTTTTCAATAAAAGGCATATTCCTGAACTCTACTTCATCTATATTAGTGTTTAATAAAACTCAGACATTTTGTAGGTATTTTGTTTAAAATTAAATTGCATTCCTTTAGTATTTGTGCTAAAAGTCAAACAAAAATAGACATTAAATTAGTTAACCCTCAGTCAAAGCAAACCTGCTTGTAGTTCAAATACAAACTTAAGTCAGAATTTTTTTTTTTTCTCTTCCACAGGAATTCATTTAATTAACATACGGATTTCATTTAATTTTTTCGCATGATTTAAACTCATGGGTTCAGTTTAAATGTTGAAAAGCTCAATGCTATGTAGCTACAAAAGAAGGTTCCTTTAAATAGCTTCAACTGATTAGTGTATTATACAACTGGATTGAAATTAAATCCAATATAACAAAGCTTGCTTTCGGATATTTGTCGGTTTGAATTCATTCCTAAAGTCCAATTTTAGAAATTTTAACATCTCTAAGGTTAAAATCAAACACTGTATTTCTTTATATTTTCTGCTATAATTTAAATATAACTAAATTACAATTATATCAAATATTTATGATAATTTAATTATTAGTTTCATTTAACTTCTACTTTAAATAAGTAATATGTGAATGTTTTTAGTTAAAATTTGTATATTGAGTTTTTTCATAGAAATTAACTTTTGATGACCTCTGATTTTTATAAAACAGGACTGACATATTAGTGTGTCTGTGTAAAGTAGGAGAAGGCATGTCAGAAATTAAAAGAGTCATAAATTCTAAACTTCATATCTAAGGTAATTATGCTTGAAAAGAAACAACAAGTTGGTAACCTAATTAGGATGTGCTTAAATAAAAAAAAAAAACGTGATATTTTTGTATTTCGTTAGATATTCAATTTTGGTTTAAATTACTACAGGTTTAGATTTTTAGTTACAATTTAAAATGTATAGCGTACTGTCAACTTAAAAAGTTGCCTTTCAGTCAAAAAGTTAGGAAAATAACTAAAAATGACAAACGGACTAAAAAGCTCCGATTAAGTTGTTGACATATTATTCAAAATGTTGTAAAATATCAAAAATAAAAATCAATTTTATCAAAATTGATTAAACTGATAAAAATTAAAAAAGCTCTTTTTTCATAAATAAAAAGATAGCAAAGAAATCTGAATTCTATTTTGATATCAGTACTCCTGATAAGATGTGAGGAAACCATTGTTTATGTGTTCTCAAAGTTGGTATCAACTTTTAATGGTTATCAAATTAAAAGTTTATTGTTTCATTTATTTCAACAAATTTGTCATTTTTAAAGTGATAATTATTAGTAATCAAAATTTTTTCGGAATGATAATTTCAGATCAAGAATGGTAGGCAATGAAAAGTAATTCATTAATTTTAGGAAATTTTATTTTCTTATAATCTTGAAAGCTCTGACTTTATAATGGGGTAAATAAGTCGGGAGACGTCTCTCACTAGATTTTTTGTAATAAGTCTGAGTAAAATGACATGTAAAGTCGATGTATATTTCACAAGGTTGATTAAAGTGTCCCTAGTAGTATTGGTGGTGGGATAATGAGGAATTCATTTGCTGTATCCTTTTGAAAGACCCAGAATTACCAAACAACCGATGATTCTCCATCGCAACTATTCAAGTATGTCTTACTTATGCCTGTATGAAATCAGGGGATGTTAACGAGTACCTAACATTCAATAGACTCGGAATGACAGTTCACCTCCTCTCTAAATGTTGTCAAGTTCCCTCAAACCCATATAAAAGATTTCGAGAAGTCTACGCACAAGTTATTACAAGAAAACATACTCGTATTGGCAAATTTACTGAATATCATCAATTATAGGTATACGAATTGAAAAAAGGCCAACAATATTTATAAAACTGAAAGTATTACAGCATAAAAAAAAAATAAAAACGATTATTCATTTTTGTTTATATTTATTTGTAACAATTTACGTATAAATTTCGACCCGAAGCAATTATAAAGTTTTATTCAAAGATTTAACTTTTGCCAAGATATTTCTTTTTTCTCTGTATTTATGAATATAATTTATTTTTTTCTTATCAATTTATTTTAAAAGATGTTAGCCTTAATTATAGTTTGCATTAAATCCCGATTTCGCACATCAATATTTACGCAACCTATATGCTTTACATTTTAAAATTGTGATATCAATTTTACTATTGAAATGAAATAGGCCTGCAATGGGAACTCTGGCTTTTGTAATTTTACATAAATTAACGATTTCTTTTGACTCTAAATAGTATTGGTCAAGAGGTGAGGCGTATGTTACATCCAATAAAACCACCCGCTCATAAATCGTAGGACCCTTTACTATACAAACCCATCTCAATCTACTAAATATATATTCTAAATAAATTATTCTAAATTATCGACTACTAAATTATTCTAACGCTTTTCTATCTTTATCGACATTTAGCCTCCATACCTTCACACATACTTTGTTAAAATACTTTATTATATAAAATAATTTCGTTTTATTATGAGTTCAAAAAAAAACTACTTTTTTAATCATCAATTGTAAATTAAGATTTTTAATAGCCTTCTTAAATATCTTTGAATTTCTAATTAAAATATCCACATTTAATAGTTTAAAAAAATTGTAGACTGCTTACGAGTATATCAAACAACATGGTTTAGTTCATTCCTAGAAGTAACTATTTTAATTATGATCCATCAAAAGATGGGTCCAGTACCGTGCTAACAACCTTTTACATTAAATTGTGATTTAAAATTGTCCTTTTTTACAATGATGTAATAATGAAAGGTCGGAATGTATAATTAACTCAGAATCTCCTGTACCATAAGCAATACACTAACCCCTTAACCTCACTTTAGTAAGAGATATGAGTAGTCGTAGAGTACTACTTAGATCGTAGTACTATAGTATATAGTATATAGTACTAAATACTCTACTTAGTCGTAGAGTGCAACAAGTCTCTCACATATGAATACCACAAATAAAGGCAATGTCCCAAGCAATGGTGTTTTAGTGCTTGAGTATTCCTTTGATTCTAATACTTAAAAACTATTTAAACATAGCCCCGATAACAAAGGTAATAAAATTTCATTAGCAGCAATATAAATATGAAATAGCATAAAATAATGATAGTGAACATTCAAACTTAAAAGGCCTTCATATCCTTGATATATTTTTCTCGCTCCAATAAACCACTTAGAAATCCTAATAAATTCTGAATCCTAACTACAACTTTTAAACTTCCTTTATTATTCGACTCATTAAATCTAAAAGACTTTGTTTTCTTTTTAGTGAACCTCATTCCTAAAGCAAGACTTTCCTCAACTGAAATGACACAATAAATCAGCAATACTGTCAAATCGTTACCTACTTCCAACAAATTACATAAAAATCAATTAACATTCCAAAAATGTCTTAAATTGTTTCTACAAATATTGAAAACATTTGGTAATATTATTTTTTTTTGTTTAAATTAAATTTGTCAGTTATAATTGTTTGTAAAATACTGATATTCAATATGCAGAAGGACAATGTAAAAGTCATAGTATAACTATATTTCTACATAGTAAGTGTACAGTCTGTTCTTCTAATAAATAGTGATAAAAATAAATCACCATAGTGATAGAGGAATAAAGAAAAAATGTAACATTTCCTACTGATTGAAAGGTTGTTAATGAACTTAGTTAGTTCTCAGAACAATGATTAAAAAGAACGTCTTTTCATTTTTACTTTACTACAAGTAAAGTATAATGATTATGAAATAATTCCATCTCGTGATTTTGATGGATTTACATGTTTTGAGGTCCCCAAAGTCTTTTTATGACGTTGTTTTCATAATGCCTATATGTGGGTAGGTTGGTGAGTGAATGTACATCCAAAAGTTTATGTATATGCTACAGTCCACCATTTTTGATGCATTAAATTAATATTTTAAACAAAAATGTACCTCACAATGCAGATGAACCCTATTGTTTGAAAGAAATTATTCATAACGAAAAAGTCACTTTTTTGGTCAAATTGTGTTTTTCGACAACAATTTTCTCCTAAACTACTAACCATAGAATAATTAAATTTTGGTATTATTATGCAAGCAACAAAAGAAGAAAACTTTATTTTTTTAAAACAACTGGAAAAATTTTTTAAATAAGATTTAAAAATGTGGATTTATGATTAAATCTGAAAGCTTGTGAAGAGGATACAAGCCACACCGTTTGACGGTTCAAAATGATTTAATACCTAAACATAGAGCATTATGTTGAGAATGAGTTAATGTTTTTTTTTTTTTATTACATTAACCTAAGGGGCATTAAAAAATATTTTATGTTTTCAGAAAATATTCTTTTACTTCTGAATGACTTAATTTCACATTTTATGGTTTAATATTACATTTTTTTGTGAGTTTCTATTATTATAAATTAAATTTTGTACGTACCGCTGGTATAGAACAATTATACACGATTGGGTAATTCGCCTTCCATTAGAGTAATTAGAATAGAAATTGAATAATGTAGTTTTAGGTGATTCAAAATTAAATTAAATAAACATACCTGTAGATTTAAAATTCATTTTCACTATCATTCCTTACAAATAAGTAATATTGTTTTGTTTATTAATAAGTAATAGTGTATATATGTTAAATACACAGTATTAAACTTTTTAAGAACTGTACGTTTAAAGTTAATGTTGCAATAACATGAAATTTAATTTAAAACATTCAGTTATTTAATTGTTGTTCCATTCATCTAAATATGTGATTTCAATTAATGTGTTAATTATATGTATATGATCCATAATAATTTATGATAAAGCTGTTAACTGGAAATTAAAGGTTATTTTTGTAACAGAATATGAAAAAAAAAAAGCGTAAGGAAAGAAAGAAATAGGTTGAAAAGGAAATAGTGAATAATTGAGAGAGGACCTTGAGGTATCCTTGAACTAGAGCGGTTCAACAACCTTCACGGGCTGTCGGGTAGCAAGTGTGCGTGCCACCTGGTCCAGCCGGCTCTTGTCAGCCACGGCGTCGGACTACCGTCACAGCCATCTCGTAATCCATATCAAACGTCACACTGCTATGCCACAATTAAAACCCCAATATTTATATTCGAATAGCCATCTGTCCTACAAGCAACGCAATTCACGTTCTTATGATTTATGAGTCTTAATTCTGAGGATATGAAAGAAGCATTTACAGTTTTCACTAAGTATAGCAAATAAGACTTCAATTATCTTCAGCAAATAACAAAATACTTCTTTTTAATAAACTTAGCTGTCATACCAACTTCGTTTTGATGCTTAAAATAAACAAACTCCAATTAATAGTAAACAATAAGGCTATGTTATTCTGTGTGATATTGTAAAAACTGAGATGAAGAGAACAGACGGAATACGAGTATGTAGTAGAACAGTTCTTAATATACTGAATGTGTTAAAATCTTCAGCTAGAAGATTGTGTTAAAGCCGTCATTTGCTAGTTACATAAAGTAAGTCAGACATTAGGTTAGGCTAGGTAGCAGTGGTAATCTCAGAAGAGAACACACATTGGCTGGCCCTTTGTGATACCGCTGTGATCATTCTACATTGGGAGTTCTAAATGTTGCCTAATTCAAGTACATTTAGAGTAGAGATATTTAAGAAGCACCTAATAACATACAGGCTCGGGACCGACTTTTTAACATCCCCTTCGAAGGACGGTGTACTCAGATTTAGTGATGTACCTGGTAAATAAATCGAGGGTCAGAGTGGGTATTCACTTTCGGATCTACCAGTGCAGAGGTGAGCTCGTCGTCATAGGGCTAACTTGGCCTGCTGAGTGGGGTGTTAGGTATTGAATGAAGGTGCAAAACACATATGACTATACTAGAAAGAGTCGAGTCTGGAACACTCGAAATTTGATTGAGTTTTGCTAAGACAATACCGATACATAAAATGTACATTTAGCTAAATGTGCAATAACTAACTTTTTTGATTAACGAGAAGACATGAAAAAAAAAAAAGTATATAATAAAAATATATTGCAATCACATCTACTCTCCTCGTGGGTAGCAAAATAATCATTCAGTTTCTAGATCAGACAATAATTAAGTTGAATCCATAAATTATACGCTTAATTTTATTAGAACTTACGAATATTTATTTAACCATCAAAAAAGCGTGTCAGAGATGATTGTAAAAACGTATAGCAGTCATATAAAAAGAAATACGTTTGTTGATATTTTGTTAACAATGATTTTTTGTCGAGGCAGAAAAAGGGCAATGAAGATTGGAAGATGTGAACCCTGACTCCAGAGAAGCTGTTTAATGACCCATCTACTTCCACATATAGTATGATTTTCAATCAATGCTGCCTTTATGAGCTGTTAGAAGAATGGAGGAAATCAATATGTGTCGTTTGATGGACTATAATGTAGCTTTGGTGGCAATAAAAAAACTGATGTTCACAGATTGCATATGTTGATAGGTTTCTAAATCGGTGATGATGGCGTGTCTATCAAGGCCTACCCTTCCTTGTTCCAGAAACTGTTAACTTCTACAGAATTTTACAACTTCTCAGAATCAAACTAGACGTTTAGTGAAAGTATTATTTAGTTTTAGTTACAATCTGTGTTGAAATGCAGTGGAAGTGATGACAAAGGGCATTATTGCTAGCTTAATTCATAATAAGTGAGGTTTATTCCACTCGAATGGCCTCATCTTTTCTGTAATCTCAATACAGTTTTTGATCCAAAATCCACTTTAGTGACTTTGGTTTTTGGTTCCACATTAGAAGTCTGATTGTTGTTCTAGTAATACACTCTCATCATATCAGTTTAAAGTGACGCTGTATTTTACAATATATTTAATTAAAACCCTCTCCACATACTTGAGTCTCAAGTTAAAACAAAACCATTATGAACTACTCTATATAGGCCATCTATTAGGTTTCACTTAACTGGATTTCATTAAATCACGAACACTTAGAACACTAAGTGTTAGAAATGTGTCAACAATGCATAAAATCTTTTGCATGTATACTGGGTGTTTCTTTACTCTAGTCATGAAAAAACTTTCATTTGCATTTTTACCGATCATTCGATGATAATTATAATTCACATTATAATTCAATGATTACAATTATAGTATGTTTCAAAGTTTTCCAGAACACTGTAGGGATTCTCTTAATGAGTAGGTAACCTACGAAAGCAAGCCATCCGGCAATTACCTTACTGCCATAGTTTCACTCTGGGGCTAATTCCGCAAAATACAAATTCTAAAACAATTAAAATTGTATTCTTATGAATAAAAACCTAAAGAGAGACAATTTTTTTCTAATGCCGATACTTAACCGAAGCTTAACGCTTTCCGAGTTTTACAAAAGCGAAAGTGTGGTTTTGTAATGAGCGGCTCACAAAGACAAGCCGCAGTGCTGGAACCACTGACACAACACTACACCCAACTAGTAACCAAGCCCTGTGCTGCTTCGACTAAGATCATCTAACGAAAACTGATATATTCAACATGGAAAAGCCAATATACTTCGAAAATACAAGTAAAGTGCAAATGCAAATACAACAAAACATTTTAAATTGTATATCCGTTTTAAAATTTTTTTTACAAATTTCTTTATATACCTCAAAACTAAGTTCTTTCAAAAGACAAACACCCGTTGCAATTTGAAAACATATCATTTTCAGTAAAAATAAAAAATAGGTAAAAGTATAACAAGCTAATGTAATTAAATAAGTTAAAACAAATTTTCCGTGATATACTGCATATTGAATTACAAACTTTCAATGTATTCCATTTAAAGAAATGTGGCAGGAAGCCTCATAAATTATTTATTCTGTTCTTTGAAAAAAAATTCATGCTAGAATAAACAGAAAATAATTGAAATATTTATGATAAAACATGTTTTTAAAGTGATGATTTGATTTTAATGATATACCTCCATTAGATAACTTGAAAATGCATTTTCCCCTTAGACAGAGAATTTATTATTACAAACTATTTGATTTATCATACAGATCAAAGCAAGTGATGCTTACTGCATCTCTTTTAATAGGGCGTGTCATTAATTACCCGTGACACCTGAACCCGTGTTTTGACATGTTATCACATTTAACCAAATAATTGGTCAATAAATTTGCATTACAATAATAAATTACTCAAAGGGTAAGTAACATAGCGATTTTTTGTTAAAAAATGGAAATTATTTTACTGTCACTATTTACACAGTGTACAGGTTTAATAAAAGACTAATAACCATAATATGATATTTCAAAATGATGTGAGATCTTTTAACGAGCAACATTAACCCAAAGTTTCGAACTCTGTAAAAAAGTGTATAAATATTTTATACACTTAGCATACATTAAACATTGTAGTATTAGTTTGCAGTGTCTAATTTAATTGAAATACTTAAATTGATTTTTAACATATAGAATTAAAAACTAACAGCCATGAATAGCAGTAATAAATTGAGTAATCTACGCTTATTGAATATGTGTGGCAGTACCTAAATATATTAAGAGAGAGAAATGATAATGCTTAACAACATAACAGAAATAGTATGTTAGTGATCAAAATGACGTATTTCAGGGACACTTTTCTACTTACGCTTTGGCCTGTTTCTTGGTGTCAAATTCATCCAGGATTGAGGTGGCCATTGGGATTCAATGATTGGACAAACGGTTTAGTTTATACTGCCGTATAATTTTAGCAGAATTTCAACAACCTTGGGTAAGTTACAGTCTGTGTGTACTGTTTTATTGCCAACAAACCAATTATTTTGAAAATATTCTGTACTGGAGTGCCTGAATTCTGTTAATTATCTGTATTAATCTACTGTTAACAAAGTTTTTTGACTATATGTTTAATGTGTCCCAGCAGAGCAATCCAGCTTACTGGAGAACTCTTTAACATGGAATTTAACTCTATTCGGAAGTTTCAAATGATTGTAGAAAGAAGAATTACAATTTGCTTAAAGTCAACACTCATTTCAATTAAAGAAGTCAAACTTTTAGGATATTAATGAAATATCTGTCATCTTCTCTTTATCATGCTTGAAGAAATTATGACAAAATAAATAAGAAAACCCATCTCTAAGGATAAATGATGGTTCTTTGCTACCAGTCTATAAAAAAAGATTTATAAATGACTTGAAAAAGACAATTAGAAAAACAGTTAATCAAAGGAGTATTTTAAAACTTGTAAACGACCTCAAGGTTGGATTAGAGTCAGGAATAAACTAGTTGGCGGGGTCACTGATCACGGCTAGAAGCTGCAAATGCAGTCCAGAGGGCCTGCAGTCTGTCTGGGTAATCAACTCATGACACTGACCAGCAGCGAACATATTTATAACTATCTCACCATCCGTTAAATATAGTTAAAACTAACTGAAGACAAGCAGAACTGCACAGATTGACTCTTATGCTACTTTTAAACTACAAGTTACAGCTTTTCTTGATATAGATTTGTTTTAAAAAAAACTGCATGATTTATGTTATTTTCATAACCGTCAAAGTTTATTATTCAATGATGAGAAAGTAAATTATTCTCAATAAACATTAAATCTATAGATATATCGTTTAACTTTAATACTCACTTTAACTGTTTCAACAAATGCATTAATATTGTTAGCGTTAAAGAGGTTTTTATAACTTAAATTAAGAAAGAACTGATCAACTTAAAAAGTAATACTTTCTTACTCCAAATACTGTTTTAAGTGACATTACAAAGTTTTACACTTGTAATGTATATATACAAGATTTCACATAAACACATGAAATAACAATCAATGATCAAACCACAATATGAAGAGGGAAAAAAGGACTAAGATCTTTCAACCGTAACAAGCGGTCTTCGTATATCATATTGTGGTTTGCTTACATATATATATATATATATTTATATAACGTCTAAATCATGATTAGATATTACTTAAAGGCACAAAGAACATTCAATAATTATAATAAGTTCCCGTCATGTATTCATTTATTGATCAAATTTACTGTGGTAAATATACCTATGTTATTTACTATGGCATTGATATGTCCATCGGTTATGCCGTAAAGCTGTCAGTTTCGAGTCTGTAAAATGTCAAACATACCTACCCTAACTGAAATGTATGACTCCCGATGTTTAACCAGCCAGGTGAGCGACACTCCGGAATTGACAAAATGATGTCTCTTGTCTTGTTGCCTGATCAATGAACTCCCACACTCTTAAACTACTACATCTACAAGTATTACTGAAAAGTAAAATAAAGCATGCTTTAGGGCTTTAAATTTCCAAAACCTGGTTTATTAGTGTCTCAGCAGAATAGAAAAAGAACGGTTTTTCAGAAGAAACAGTAAGAAGTAAAATAACATGTACACCATCTCTCATCCGCTTATTGGGTATTTACACATGTAGATACTGACTGGCGCCAGGTTCCATTTGTGTATTCAATTACTACTGACGTCAGGGTCAATATGGATTATTAACTATATAATCCCCCAAGGCTGCAAATTGAATGGAATGCAGCTGATGCCAGTTCGTCTTTGCCTCTCATAACTCAATTAAGCAGTCCCATCAAGGTTTTATGAGAGAATTTAACTGATGTGAGTAATTTAATTTTGAATGATTCTCATTATGCCTGTTTATAAAGCCAACATACTATTTGGAATTTTGGCTTGATATCATGAAGGCGCATGAAACCGTTTATTTACAAATACTATCAACAACGCAAGTTTAAGCTTTAAAAAAAAAAACGAAAATTATTCAAATGTGAGAATTGAAACAAAGGAAATATTACTGCTAAAATATAAATTTGAATATTGAGAAAAGCAGTTATTTTAAAATTTCCCAGCATGTATCGACATCATTAATCATGATTATCATTTCATGTTTCTATCATCTATCTTTGAGGGTTAGAAGCAGTAAATTCTAGTATGTATATCCGCATGTGAAATCAGGCTTCACACTAAGATGGCAGTCTTGACATTAACTTTATTGAACAATACTTAGCTAAACTTAAATAGTTTTAACTGAAATCGTCTATCACTAATGAAATCAATGTAACTTTTTGTCAACTTTATTAACAGTATTTATTTATTGTTTTCTTATTTACAACTGATACAATAAAATTAACTATCTTATAAAAGATTGTGGTCGTTTTTAATTCGTAGAACAACTTTCTAGACTGTTTTGTAGCAGAAGAGTAGTTCTTCAGATATATGTCAATTTTGGACATGTACCACACTCCCGATAGACGGCATCAATAGTATAATATTACCCCTAATTCAAATCTTCTTTTAAAAAAATAATCTTCGATTATTGTCATACATATAAGAAACTTGAATCAGTAGTTTTTTATCTATTGTGAATATTATGAAATAAGATAGTTTGAAATATACAATTCTCAGAGACTTAATATTCCACGAGGAAAGTGTAATTTAAATTTATAAATATTCTAATTAGAGCAAAAATTTAAAATAAATTTATTTAATTATTAAAACATTATGAATTATTTATTTGCAAAAACCATTTGGTGTTTCTTCTCAACACTGTGCTAACACCCAAACAAATCGCCCAGTTATAAAACAAAAAAATTGTTTTTTCTCTAATATTTGTTTAGGGTTTTCCAAATTTTATACAAACAGAGAAAGTTTATTTTAAAAAGAGTTTTTGTTTAAAAAAAAAGAGAAGAAAACATTTTGTTTATTTGAAAATGTACAATGAAATTTATTCCATGCTGTATTTTTTTAAGTCTAACTTCTTGGAAGGGGAAAAACTATTGAATACTTAAATTAATTGTTGGGTCGTAAAAGTGTCTATGACACTGAAAACTTAAACTATAGTAACGAATAAGGATTCGTAAATAATATAAAATTGAAAAGACAAAGAAACTAGTGGCTCAATATTAAAGTATTAAGTGACTCAATACTAACCACAATATAGTACAAATTTAGCTTCAAAACACTTAAAGCGTATAGACTGTTCAACTGGTAAGTACTAAGGATAAAAAAATTAAAATATTCAGACAATTGAAAATAGTTGTTATCCATTTCAGTGTTATAATACCTCATAAATTAATCTAATTTAATATAAATTTTTTCATACATTTTTAGTATTGAAAGACATCTAAAACAAAATGTCAAGTTTCTAAAATAAATCATGTACATTTTTGTTTAACCATATCTTGCCTTTTAATATGACAAGAAATTTCTTTCACATTACTTTTTAATAAAGTTCTCACTTTCTCTCTCGTTTTCTGTTCCTGTACACTAGATTTTACATTTTTGCTTAATTTTTAGGTAGGGGACATTACTACCTGAATATTATACTTTCTTTTTTATTTTATTTTTTACATCTCTCCCTCTTTCTATTAGTTTTAACTCAGATACACCAAAAAGTGCAATTTGTATCGTGTTCATAAAGTTCTCTATACGTATAGTAGTACCTCTCTCACAATAATAAGCCATCGTAAAAATATAAAAAAAAAGATTGAGAGAGGGTTTTAATTCATTTAAATGAATGAAGATCTCGGAATAGATTCTTTTAATCTTCACTTTACTTCGCTTGCAGTAAGATAAAGAATCGTACATCAACCAGTGCAGTGCTTTGATTCCTTTACCATTGCTTTTTTTGTGTTTCAGAAATTTTCTACAACTGACTGAAAATGAAATTATTCAGCATGATTGGTATATCTACAAATATCAAAATATATCTAAAATAATCAATTTAATAAGTGTTTCAATATTGAAATGATAATAATTTGAAAATTATATAAATGAAACAATGCTTTTAAAATGAAGTTCAAACAAAAAAAATTAATTTTGAAGAAAATATTTTAAACACTTAAATGAAGGACAATCATTTTTTTATCATAATGAAAAATATTTTTAAAATAATCAACTATTTAGAAGACATAGTATATTAGTTATCAGGAAACGGAAATATAAAGCTTAAACAAAACTAGTTATGTAACCTAGATATAAAATTAAAGATATCAACTGGATTCTTATCAAATGCAGTTGGTTTATCAATGTAGAATCAAATCAAAGGATTACGTCATGAGGTCTGCACGCCAAGCTTACCAGTTAATTTTGATTAAATACTGAAAATATATTCTGGTTTTATTTCAAAAACACTTTTTCCTGGTTACAAAACACTTTCATAAAAATAGAACATACCTCAAGAGATATATAATATCTTGATTAATGCATGAAAAAGATTAAACTCCGGCTAAAAATTAGCACCATCAAATCTTAAGAGAATTAAAAAAGATCGATCACCCTCATGTGTGTATCTCACACATATGAGTGTATGCTTGCTGTTCAGACGGATGACATCTTCCCTCCTACTGATGATGATTATTCAAACTATTGAAGCCATTTTTTGCAGTATTTTTATAAGCGCTTCTCCTTGTGATTTTAAATATTATAATATATATATATATATATATATATATAATGATAATCTAAATCAATTCAATGAACCATATACAATTACAAAGAGAGATTACAAATAAGAAAGCACAAAAACTCACGATATTCCGACATACAAAGTAATGAGGAGTGTAAAGTGATCTGCTCACGTAAACGTCAGAAGTCTAACCAAAACTCCTTCCTGAGTCCAAACTATGCACTTTACCCTCCTGATGATGACAGATGTTTCAAAGGCGTAGTGATTTACGTAATTTTTTTCGCGTTTTCACTCTGACATTTCATTTTGTATATACATATTGACTTAAAACATTACAAATAGCAAACAACAACATGTTTAGAACATGAACGAAATATGTTTATGAAATTCGGTATTTCAAACCACAGTTTTGTCGTCCGTAAACGACTCACTCTCCAGACGTACTTTAGCTGTTCTGGAGCTAAGAAGCTCTAAAGTAGTATATTTAAATATACTGTGTTGTTTATATAAATACAGATTGAAACAAATATCAATAAGAATTTAGACTTTTAAAAATAAAGTGCTTGGAAACATGTCATAAGAACAGTACTTTTTGGATTGGCCTTTTTTATTCACTCTGTAACTTCCTAGTGTGTGTATGTATAGTGTTAGATTGGAGAATCAATATATAAATAAGCAGTTTTGATCAAATCCCTCAATTAAATTTTTATTTGAGTTCACTGCCATCAACTAAGAAAGATTTGTACTCATTCCTATATAATGGACCTGAAGTTTGTTTCTTTTATATGCTGTAACTCTTTTGTACCTTTAATATAACTAATTATTC
The DNA here is from genome assembly GCA_026182355.1 of Hermatobates lingyangjiaoensis. NCBI lineage: Eukaryota > Metazoa > Arthropoda > Insecta > Hemiptera > Hermatobatidae > Hermatobates > Hermatobates lingyangjiaoensis. Next base: position 2,153,873 of record JAPFBL010000136.1, on the reverse strand, counting down.
TTTCATATGTATAACCTTGTTACCATACAATAAATACAAACAATAACAGACATATGTTTGTGTATTCCATTATGTTTTACAATTTCTCAAGCATCACACTATATATATATATATATATTTAATGTCAGCTAACACAATAATGATTTTTGAATTCTTTCATATGAAAGAGGGTCTCAGCAACATCTAAACATGTTGGCAAAGTAAATAAGAAATCTTAAACTGCATAAGAAAATAATTTATGACAACAGAATTTTTAGATTTAGATGTTTTTAGATTTAGTTGATATAAGAAGCATGTTTCAAAAATATATTGATTGGCGCTTAAATAAGGTTTCATGTCATTAAAAAGACTTCACTAAGCCTTTCAATTTACCAATGGAGAGTTACCGATATATATATATATATATATATATATTATATTGGAATAAATAGGCAGCAGATCCTCTTTTAAACAGGTATCATTAAAATTAACCGCAGTCTCGGCATTCACGATCTTAAGACTGAGAGATTCGATCCTACGAACTAACATCCTGCTAACAGGGTCCAACTGGAAAAGGAGTTGGCCAAGTGACATGTTAAATTAAAATCGATGACTCATGCTTAGTCATTGCTATAAATAGATTAAAAGGATAGTACAGGTTAATATAAAGAGAAGGCAAATGTTAATAATGAACAAGAAACAAGCGGTTAGAATAAAGAGTTGAAAGGTCAACGGTATATATATATATATATATATATATATATATATATATATATATATATATATAGTACCGCCCTGTCTTCCTGCGGGACTCTTCGCTCTTCGCTCTTCGCACCTCCTGATGACGACGATTGTCGAAATATCGATGTGAGTTATGTCTGTGTCTTTCTGTGTGTTTCCTTCGTTTTTTATTTTATTGTGTATATATATATATATATATATATATATATATATATATATATATATATATATACATGAACAATAGATAACATCTAAACCAAGTAAAAGTATATAACCAAAAAAAATCTAGTAAACTTTCAAATTTACATTATCTTCTACAGAAAACATATAAGGAGTAGCAGACCATCAACTTACTTCAGCTGAAAGAATCACGGTCATGTCCCCTTCTCTTTAAGGCGATATTCCTAGATCTTAGGATCTAGAGTTCATACATCCCAGCAACAGGTCAAACCAAGTCAAAGGCGGAGAATTATGACAGTGTCAACCACAGCCACCGGGATAAAACCACATGCTGGCTTTAGTCACCGCAGTGCCGTGGACCATGATCGTTCCACCAGTACCGATAGTTTTTATTGTCCACTCGATTATAAAACAATCCCTTCTACAATCCGATAGAAGAGCTCTACAAATTTCTATCTGAAATTTGCTCTTCGGCAATTTCTTCACGAATTGCTTTTCGTGAAGGAATAGCTAGAACTATTTCGAAAGTCTTCTGGATTTACTCAGAAAACATTTCGCTACAAAGGCACATTCCTCTTGTCCAGCCCAGTTGAGAATGTATCAGGTAAGCACTTGGGAATTAAGAACTCTGCTTCATGTATGTGTGTGATTTACTCACTTTAGGTTCATTTAATACAAGGATTTCATAAGAGGTACCCTTAGCCTTGGGAGGGAAGATTTAGATTGTATGTGACACATGCTATTTAAGAATAAATGTCAGTAAACATTAAAAAAAGTAGTATTCAATAGAAGATTTGACATCATCATATTCTCTTTCATTTTAATGTTTTGTTAGTATCAAATATATCAGGTGAGATGTAAATTTATTTTTATAAGTTTTAGTAAAAAGTGAAAAACGATTAATTTCTAATTATATCAAGATCATGCTGAAAATAATTTTTTTTTTAAACATCCCTTTCAATGTAAGATTTGAGAATAATAAAACCTGTGGTCCAGTTTTATATATTCAAAACAGTTGGGAAATACAAAAACGTTGGCTCACAAAAAGTTGGTTTTATTTGCATGAACTTAGAATTGTAAGGAATTTATTCTTTATGATGAAAGTTAAAAATTCAAATAGGACCCTACTCACAGACTTAAATACTCACAGACTTAAATCTTGAAAGGGACTCGGGATAGGCAATTTGACACTTATTTTAACAAACCAGTAAATGATTACTACCAGATGTATCGTTTAATTGAGCTTTCCACCAGAAAAAAAAATATTTTTATCATAAAAAAATTAATGTTCTTTTCTTTTTAAGCACTTATAATTTACTATTTAAATGCCAATTACATTAATTAATCTACAGTGCTGCTGAATTCAACCCTTATAATCAAATATTGTGCAATTTTTAATGTAACCCTCTTAGTGAGAAGTTCATTTGCCATTGCCAAAGACAATAAAACATAAAAACGCTCAGTTAAATTAAATTAATGAGTTACTGAATTCAAATGAACCTTATTTCTGATTCAACCAACCTTCCTCTGTTACACTAATAAGTTATAACTTTAGTTTATTTTATTAAATGGACTTTATAGGTAAATATAAAACTCTTGAGTCTCTATGACTGTTGTATCATGGTTCATTATCGTACTTAAGTATAATCAAGCCAAACTTAATGTGTGACTTACAAATATATCCAATTTACAATAAGTTCTTAAGCGTTTTTACACCTATGGATGACCTCGTAAATCATGAGAGTAATACCTTTAGGAAGAGGTCGAAATCTTGTAAACAATTTCGTGATTACAATTTATTTTATTTTTCTTTTTCTTTTATTCTGTATAGTGCTTACAATAATGCACAGACACAAGTAAACACCAAAAATAAAGAAACATACATACACACACACACACACACACACACACACACACACACACACACACACACACACACACATACATATAGACTAATTCGGGAAACATATTTTATTGGACTCCAGAGTCCTAAAAAAAAGCTATTTCCATTGAAAACTGGATATCAAAATGCTAAACCAAACATGATATCTACATTTATATATAAAGTAAATAAAAGTTGATAAGAATAAATAAATTGCATTAGTTACTTTCAACTAGTTCTCTTTCAGCATGTATTATAGTCAATAATATACTTTGTGTTATAGATTGTTGTTTTCTGCAACTTTAGACGCTTCACTTTTGAAGAACAGTGAATACCGAAATCGGCTTAGGCAGTCTAGACTTTCGGTTAAATGGCATTGCAGAATTACTATTCATAAAACTTTTTCCTGCGGTACTAAGCGTCTTATAAAATAAAAAATAATGTTTCATCTGTTAGAAAAGAAGAAATTACTTCACCAACTGAATATTCCTTTGATGAAAACGGAACGAAATATATAAACGTTTTTTCATAAATAAATTTATAATAACAGTATGTGAACGGTAAGAATGGCATTGAACACAGCACTTCCCGGTAGATTGCCAAGTTAACAGCATTAGGCGTGATTGGACTTGGATTGGTGACCCGATGAGCCACACCCAGTTATATATCTCGCCACAGTTTAAATAAATTTTGAATCAACAATATCACATTCCCCTTCTGTAAAACTCAAAAAATGGTTAATGTTTGCCATTTGAAAAACTGTCTAAACAATATTAACTTTTCGAAATAAAACGAAAACGTTTAATGTTTAATCATTAAACAGACCGAGTATAAAACTATTATTAAAAAGAAAAAAAATTCTCTTTCAGTGGAATGGTTTATATGTTAAGCATTTCTATTTAAGGCTTTTTCAAATATAGATACTCAATCAATAAGAAAAGTTCTCCCTTAGCAAAAGTTTCTAACAACTCGCAAGTTTTCATACTTCACAGATATGCCTCCATTCTCTTATATTATCGTACAATAGTTGAAATATCTTTCATATAAACTCCAGTCTGTAACAGAAAGTTATGGTTCGCATTTCGAATATTTTCCCCATTTTTAGAAGTGGTTTTCCACTTATAACTCAAAACAAATAGCCTTCACGATACCTTTTCCCATTTCCTTCTCAAGCGTCCTTTGGGACCTCGAAAGAAAATTTACTGAATGTACACTTAATCCCGTCCAGATTTTATTTATTCTTATTTTGCAATCTTCTTTCAAATTACAGTAAGACTTTTAATAACAGCGCCAAGTTATATCCATAATATAAATAACAAAAAAATTAAAATTACTTTAATTTGGATTATACAGAACACAATTAATTTTTTTTATTGTAAGGTGTTATGTGTTAACTCTTTTTTATTGCATATGTAAAAACTACAAGATATATGTCTATAATAAAGTTATACTTTAAAGAAACATGAATTTTACTGCCTTTTACAAGAACTGTGGCATACTTGTCTCCCTGTAACTACACCTGTGGATGCAGTGTATTTAAGTACCATAGTACTTAATATCACATAGTGGTTGCTAAACCTACAAAGAATAAATCACACTGAGAGCAGACAAGACGGTAGACTATCACTAGATGTGCGGCAGGAAGAATTATACATATGATAAGAGGATTAAAAGGAGAAGTAAATGATGCAGCCGGATTGAACATGTGACAGGTAAGAAACCCACGTGGTTCACATTGTTGCATACCTGAATACCTCACCTCGGTCAGGTAGGATTTACCAGCTAAATGGGAATGTAAGTTGCCAAAATGTGGAGGTCTTCGACAGAAGATTTGAAAGATTTTATTAAATACTGAGGAAGTGGATGTAGAGGATGATAAAACAGGATAAAGTTCATTTATCAATTTACCCAACCTATGAGCTCTGGGGGAATAATTAATCATTTATTATATTAGCAATAATAAATATATGTTACTTCCTATCCAAACATATATTTATATATAAACTTAGCAACCCATGGTTAACAAAATAATAATGGTAATTAGTTTCACAAAATTTAGTAAGATTTAGTAAGGCAAGTTAATAATTAATTTTTCTAATTTTTTGATAGTTTTTAATATTTTTCTAGAAATAGGTATATTAATTTCCGAAAATGTCTATTATAATATTATTGATTATTCTTTCAACATTCTACACTAACATAGTACTGTTAGTTTAAAATAGCAAGGTAAAACAATCAAATTGTAAAGGAGAATTATAAAAATCAAAAATATGGCAAATTAATATACCTGCTTTTAGAAAATATGAAAAAAAAATTCTAAAATTAGAAAAAATAAAAATCAAATAATTGATTATGAAATTCGCATTAAATTAACTATCACATTGAGTCAGGAATTTCTACTAAAATCTTTTATTAATATACTCATAATGTATATAGATATACACATATATATGTACAGATATATATTTATGTGAATCCTTGTATATATATAAAATATATTTTATATATATAATATATTTTATCAAATATATTGTATATATACATGATAAAACAGTTTGCATACTTTAATTCTTTCATACTTTCTTGAGACCTTCTCTAATTTGTTGGAGATTTCCAATTTCCGTTGTTTATATATATATATAAACATAATATATATATATATATATAAAGATTTCACATAAACACGTGAAATAACAATCAATGATCAAACCACAATAAGAAAATGGGAAACTTGGTGTAAAACAGAAGAAGATTGGTGTAAAACAACACCAATATAACGTAAGTAGACAGGAAAAAAGTAGTGCCTTATTCTTGCATATAAAAAATGAAAATCATCATATTGATTGGACAGGAGCTAAATTTATTACCTATGAAAAAATCAATGTTGTTAAGAAATATTATTGAATCGTCTCTAATTAAATTTAATAGATCAAATATTATAAACATTAGTAACGGTCTCTTCAAACTTGATACTTTCGTCACGAGGGCAATAGCCTCTTCAAAGAGGGTTGACAGCTAGCGGATAGTTTTTTACTTTTTCTTACTGTACTCCTTTGTTTCCCCAAACATCCCTTTCTGGACATTAGTCCTTTCCTGTGCTTTCACCCTTTTAAAATACCACTCTTCCCTCCCACTCTTCTCAACTCCTCACCAGATGTTTTCTGCATCTAGTGTTCAGTTGGGTTTTTGACTCTGACGAAGACCGCTTGTTACGGTTGAAAGATCTTAGTCTTACTTTCCCATTTTCTTATTGTAGTTTGATCATTGATATATATATATACAAATATATATATATTTGTATTAGTCCTCAGAAACCAATTTTTTTTATTTATGCATATATATGACTTACAGGTCAAATGCTGATAAACTATAAAGGATGTTTTAAAATATGTTTGATAGCAGGAATGAAACAAGGCTAGGCAGTAATTGTTCAGTTTATTATAACTGGACTGTAACATACACACAACTTTTTAAATAAAAATATTTTTCTATTCTATTTTGAATTGAGAATGTAAATAATATTAGATAAACAGAAATCATCTTTTGACTGAAATTCAAATTCGTTATTAAAAACTGAAAATTGAAGTTATTTATTACATAAATTAATCAAAATAAGACCGTAATACACCCTTATTTATTCATGATAGTGTCTTCCGTAAATTTAATCGGTTTTTAAATAGGTTTGCATTTTAATTTAAACTGTAAACAATAATAATCAACCCCTTGATTGTATATTTTTGTAATTTCTAGTAATGCTATTCTATATGATGTTTAAATAAAAAATGTTGAATTTATAAAGAAGAGCAGTCGAAAAAATTTCAAAAGTTTGACTTCTGCAAACGCAAACAATCACTTCCTTTAGAATTGTCCACCGAAATAAATTTCCTCCGGCAGGTGAAGCATACTTTTTTGCCTCAATTTTCCACATAAAAGACCCTTTCCTTAGAACAGCTATGTCAAAACCAAATACTTGATCGATTTTCCTTCACATTTACAAAAATAGTTATTATTTACTCTTTAAAAAATATGATATTATCAAAACGTTATTTTACTCTTTCAATACCAAATATTTAGTGTGAAATAACCAGTAAATTCATTTAATCTATTTAAGTGTTGTAACCAATTAAAGAAACTAGTAAACGGGCTGGTTCAAATTACAAATCAATCAACTGAATAAAATTTCAGAGCATTTGCTAAAATAGTAATCTGTGTTTCCGTGATTTACTTTTGTCAAAAAAAAATTAAGCAAACTATTCTTCAGCAATATTAGATATTCACAGATCAGAATTTCAGCTAACACTGATATTTGAAAAATACCTTCTTGCTGGTTTATAAAACAAATAATCGTATAACTAATTGGGCATACTTTGAAAACTTATCTGCTTTAGATAGTATGTTTAAAGTACTAAAGGCACTGGATGTAATTCATTTGGATTTCTCAAGACTTTGAGGTCCTAAAACTCTAGAAACCGTACAACTTAATAATTACTAAAATAATGAGAGACTGAATTTGAATTTTTGATTCAACCAACTTTGCTCTGTTACACCAATCAGTAGGGGGCCAGGTTAGCTCAGTGGTTATCGTACTCACTCTCTGAACTGATAACAATTTAAGTACATTTGAATGCATAATAGTTTTAGTTTTTCTTCTGGTGTGCACACAAGTGAATCAGGTATATTCAACGCCTGATCAGACCACATACAGTGGACCATGTGAGAAGCATGGGTGTTCTAAATTCAGTCCACACACTTGTAGCGATTGTTCTTGTGCTTTGTTTATGGTCACTGCAAACGTGAGTCACACCAAAAACTAGTACAACTATTCATTGGAATCCTTGTCAGCAGTACATCTCCTCTCCTTTTAATTTTCTGTTTAAAATTGTGGTATTGTTACTGTTCACAAGAGTGAGTCATACCAAAAACTAGTACAACTATTCATTAGGATGCTTGTCAGCAGTACATATCCTCTCCTTTAAATTTTCTGTTTAAAATTGTGGTATTGTTACTGTTCACAAGAGTGAGTCATACCAAAAACTAGTACAACTATTCATTAGGATGCTTGTCAGCAGTACATCTCCTCTCCTTTAAATTTTCTGTTTAAAATTGTGGTATTGTTACTGTTCACAAGAGTGAGTCATACCAAAAACTAGTACAACTATTCATTAGAAAGCTTGTCAACAGTACATCTCCTCTCCTTTAAATTTTCTGTTTAAAATTGTGGCATTGTTACTGTTCACAAGAGTGAGTCATACCAAAAACTAGTACAACTATTCATTAGGATGCTTGTCAACAGTACATCTCCTCTCCTTTAAATTTTCTGTTTAAAATTGTGGCATTGTTACTGTTCACAAGAGTTGTGGTGGGTGGATGTTTCGTAGAGCAATAATGGGCAAGCGAATTTTCAATGTTAGACCGTGCGGTGGCATTCCTGGTAAATCAAGTGAATTTAAAAATTCAGCTGGATTATTGACAACTTCCTCTTGATTCATTGCAATATCGATGGACTTGTACATTGTCATGTCGCTTGGGACTCCGCTTTGAAAGCTAAAATTGATTGTATTGACATAGTTCTGATTTCGTCCCAACATGTTTATTTGGCGAGGAATGGCACAGTAACTGTCGTAATTACTCTAAACCAATATGGACCAGCTCGTAGGATTATTCTTAAAGTCACAATGGTTTTACCTTGATCATTCTACTGACACAATAATATTATTATTGCAATCGTTACTAGTATTTTAACATTAACATATGTTTAATTCATATTTGCTGTTCTGTTAAAATAGACCTAGGAGTGCTATATTTTTTTCTTTAAAAGGTTTAAAAGGTTGATGACAACAAAATCCTCTGGAAAACTACAGCCTTACGGTAGAGAGCAGCAGCTAGTTACGTGTTAGGAGCTATTTATATCAGGGCAAAGATGGTAACTAGTGATGCAGGGGACTGGGAGAGCCTTTGCTCGTCTGAACAGAGTCCTCAAGCGAGAGCGTCTGTACACACATTCAAACCACATTTCAATAGAGCCACTCTTTAGCAGTCTCCAAACAATAATAACTTTAGAAATGCTGATTCAATTTTTAATTTTCTCCTATCAATTATTCATGTAATACGTTAATTTTCCATTAACGTGTAGATAAATTACCTTGCCTCCTATAATAGCTGTTGGATTCGTTCGACCGGTTTGGTCGATGTCCAGCTTCAAAAACACCCCATACGGTGGTACGAAAATTTATTCAATTCTTGATGAAAATTAGACCCACTAAATAACAATATGAATATATTTTGTGTAACAATTTTAATACTTCTATCGATTTTCTGGTACAGTTGCTGTCATTTAAAATATATTCTATATATATAAGCACTGTTTCGTTGTATTTCACAATTTTTTTTTAAGTAAATATATCGTTCTTTAGACAAGCAGTATCAATTTTTGACAAGACATAAATATCAAACCATATTATAATGTAGTTAATATCTTGAATACTTTGCCTATCAGAGGCTTGATCAAGCAGTCTTTTCACATTTCAGAAGGTTCAATTCTTGCGTTTAGATGTATAGAACTATGAGTTACTTTACTATGTATTGTTAAATTTAACCAAAACTACCCAGAAATAAGTTTTTTTTTTCTTATAAAATCATTCAAGGAGTTGAATTAAACATTCATTTACGAGGGACTTCTTTCCAAGTTTACAAATATACATATATATTATTTTTTCTCCAGCGTCAAATAATTTTTTTAAAAAAAAAACATCTTTTATCCAACTTTCTGTCTATATTTCTGGACATCTTCAGGTCTTGGTATTTTACATTTACAGAAAGAGTTTACAGTATCAGTTTGTATTCTAATCAACTAAGAACCAATTGACTACAACCAAATACGAACTAACAATGCAAAATCTTTCACCAAATGAAAAATACCCAAAATAGTCTTGATTTGTTTAACAGTTCCTTCAATTAGAAATTCATCTAATTTGAAAAGGCCTGGACGAAACTACTGAAGTAGCCCTGAAGATGACATAAATATACGTCGAAACGTCGGCAAAAGGACTAGTTTAAAATCATTGGACCTCAACCCTCAAAAAAATTACATCATATATATATATATATATATATGTGTGTGTGTGTGTGTGTGTGTTTGTGTGTGTGTGTAATAGTTTTAAGTAAACGATTTCGTTCATATAGCCACATTGCCACATTATCCGTAGAAAATTGCTGATACACCAAAGATATTTTCTAATTTTTACTGAAGGACAACCAAAAAATACTTTGAACCTTAATAAAACCAAATTAAACAAGAAATAAACGTTAAACTATTTTAAAATACGAAAGATTATCAGGCTTGGCTAAATTTAAAATTTATTTTATATATTAGTGATAAAGAATAAATTATTTAAATCTTATTTTATTATTAAAAAGATTTTTTTTATTACATGTGATGTAAGAATTATAACAAAAGTATGATTGTTAATAAAGATGAATATATTATAAATCTTGGTAAAATTACTCATATACTAAGCCCAATAAATATATCTGGTTCTTCATCGGGTCACGTATGCAGCATAGAAGTAATTTATAAGTCCACAAAAAAAAATAGGTATAGACAAATAAAGGAAAACGCCACAATGATAATGATTTTAAACAGTCACAAAAGTAAGTGCACAGTAATTAGTAACATTCATTTACAATACAACATATTAACATACCAATTAAGCCTTCGCAAAATACTTACACCAACAGTACTTCTATTATATAAGTGTATGATTACTGTAGTGTTCAATATAATGTGAGTACTGTTGAAAACCGTATATTATATTGAAGTACTATAAGTACTATAAAGTATAAACTGTATAAGTACTATACGTGTATGTTACTCGCTGAGGACATATATAACAATATCATAGTATTTTCTATTCTTTTTTTGTGATGTGATTGTTCCCATTTAACATTATTAAATAACAAAACCTCCATTAATATCAAAAATTTCTTCCACATTTGTTTGTTTTTTTTAATTGGTGCCTAACTAAAAATGTATCAATATCGTGGAAAATTGTTTTTTTCACGAAAGTTCATATTATTTATAATACACACATATAAAAATGTTGTTATAATTTTTAATATTATAACATATAATAATAATAATATAATATTATTATAATATAATATATTATAAATCATTAGTTGTGCAATCCGTAATTGTGTGGTATTTACTCATTCTGAGGTAAAATGGATAAACCAACAAAAGTCTCCATACAAATGAAGTTTTATTCAACACGTTTCGAAAACTTTGTGTTCATCATCAGGAAGACAAAGTGTTCGAACACATCATGATGATGAACACAATGTGTTTGAAACGCGTTGAATAAAACTTCATTTGTGTGGAGACTTTTGTTGGTTTATCCATTTTACCTCAGAATAATATATTATATTTTTTAGATTTTTTAGGTTTTTTAGATTTTTAGATAATATATTTTTTTATCTGTGGCCAGATTTTCATATTATTAATGAATTTTTAAAATTTATTTAAATGTACCAACTATTTCATTCAGAAACGTTTAAATATATAATAATAAAAGAAAATAAGATATGACATCGAATAGCAAGAATCGAAAATCGATAATCAATTTTGTGGAAAAAATAAAGTTTTTCCTTTGCTATTTTTTGTCTGATTAGGAAAGGGTGTTAGGACTGGACTGGGAATGTCTCGGAAAATAACCAAGTTAACAAGGAATGGTATAAGAAGTATCAGTGCTGAGCGAAGCAGAAACCTGAAAAGGAAAACAAGGTACCAGTGCATTGGGTCAACATTCATGAGTACCCCAGCCCTCCTTATCCAAGCCAACTCTTCTGTCAAATAATTAGTTAAACTTATAATAATATCGTCAAATAAAAATGGGGCGTTAAATATATTATATATTATTACACCATTCTTATAATAACTGGTGTAAAAATAACAATAAAAATAATAGCATATTTAAATAATGAGAGAACATTAAATTTCTTATATGTTATGATATCATTATAATATTGCTTAATAAAAATATAGCATTAAATTAAACTAAAAAATTAACTAATTAAACTAAAATGGCTCTGTAATTAGAGAATTAATAGACAGAATTAACATTACAAATTTAGCTCAATTTATCATCTGTGGCCAGATAACACATTTAAAATTTGCAATTTTAAATTCATATTAATGAATTTTTAAATTTTTTTTACTAAAAACTGAAATCATTCACACTTTTTCGGTTCCGTCTGTTGAAAATAAGGCATCATGTGGGATAACATGGTCAAATTTACTTAATTAAAATTGAATATCTCAGTTAAATAAAAAATTAGTTGATTTTAAACTGTGATTTTTATACAATTACATAGTAATATTTTGTCTCAAATTATATATTAGATTATAAACATAGTCAGTTTAACATAATATATTTTCAGACAACAAAGTTAAATATTACGCGACCTGAAGTCAAAAAAGGAATTTTTCTCGCATCCTCTGAAAATCTGCTTTGTATTCTAAGAGAAGTAATTGTAATATACTGAATTTCATTTTTGTCCAATCTGTCATTACCTAGTTTTTATTTATATTGAAAATAGTTAGAAAATATTTTGGATAAAAGATATTTTATTCAATAAGGTACAATGAAAAAAATACAAAAATGTTTGTTTTTGAAAACTATAAAAATTGTTTCACCATGCCGAACAGATCGCCTGATAGAAGAATGCGCTAATAGAAGTTTAAAGGAAAATTACAAATGCATTAGGAATTGCATTACAACTTTACTTAGGATTATATAAAATATAGTTTAAAATTATAACATTTCCCACCTTCCCAGATCCTTATTCTTTACATCCCATATTTTTTTCTTAATACATTTGACTTGTTTTCTGAATTTTCCGCTCTTCTAGAGCAGTTATCCAATTTTTTCTATACTCTCATATCAACCCAAATGTTTATAATATACGATGAAAGAACGGACAAACATAGTTCAATGTACACAAAGAAACACAGAGAAATCAAAAGCACACACTTACAGTCTCTAATTTTCGGTTGAACCGTCTTCAGGAGAGATAAGAGAGGGAAAACAAGAGCACTGGTACAGAGACCGTTGGAGACCGTCTCCAACGTTGAGTCTCCAACCGTCTCTGTACCAGTGCGCTTGGTTTCCCTCTCTTATCTCTCCTGAAGATGGTTCAACCAAACATTAGAGACTGTGAGTGTGTGTTTTTAATATCTCTATGTTTCTTTATGTACATTGAACTATATATATACAGTATTTGATCTTTTGAATTTACTATTAATAATTCTTAACATTATCAATTTTACATATGTAATAAATTCAAATCCTATTCAATTAATGGAATTATTTTTATGCAAAAATACGGCATGACTTTATTTACATTCAATTACAGGTATCATTATTGTCTCCATAGTAGTTTCCTTTCTATGAAGGTAGCGAGTACCATCATAGAGAAAGGAATATGCTCAAGTACAATTCAGTCTACAAGAAAATTAACTGAAAGATTCAGAAGAGGGATTCTACAATTAGAAAGGAACTCTCAGAAACTGAGAGGTGGGATCGGATGGAAGAGGATTTATGCATATATCACGTAGAAACAACTCACAACTCACTTCAATATTTTGACCTCGTCGTTATCAGGAGAAGGAGAAGCTTGGCAAACATAGTCGAACTAATATATATACATATATATAAAAAGATTTTACATAAACACGTGAAATAACAATCAATGATTAAACCATAATATGAAATGGGAAAACAAGACTAAGATCTTTTAACCATAACAAGCGGTCTTCTTCAGAGTCAAAAACCCAACAACTCATTTCGGTTTTTGACTCTGACGAAGACCGCTTGTTACGGTTGGAAGATCTTAATCTTGTTTTCCCATTTCATATTGTGGTTTGATTATTGATACATATAAATTTATATATGTCATCTCAAATATGAATCCCTATCTAGAGTAAACCAATAAAAATTTTAAATGGAAAAATAAAAAAAATATAGTTAAGTAAGTTTGGCTCCTCTGGTTTCAGAGCAAGAAGACTAAATGCTGAAAATGGTAATGCTGTTAAACCTAACAAAATGAGTTTATAACAAGATTATAGTTAGATATAAAATATTAAGTGTTATTAACTGTAAAATACAATGTTCAATACAGTATTAATAATAAAAATTAATTACACAATGATTACACAATGTAGATGCTATATACAGGTAGGTTATAGGAAAACAACGTTCACAGTCAGTTAGGTGCTCTTGAAGATGGGATCCAGGCGGACCCGAAACCGGTCGAGCTTTTCAGAGACTTTACGAGGTATGACGGAATGTATTATTATATTACTAATTCTAATATTACTAACCTCAGTGGAACTAACCCATTAACTATATTTAATAAAAATTAAATTTAAAAAATCAGACAATATATATTACTTTTCAATAATATGACCTAATAAATAGAAAAACGGAACTATTTTATATTAAAATATAAGAGACTATTAAAATATAATGAACAATGTTTAGTTTCATTATAGTAACATTTAGCTTCTCGTGTTACGTTAAGGGGCTCAGGGGGCAAATGATACTGCAAGTATCTCCACACAAAGGCGTGACCCCTGCAGTCTTCTTCAGATAACTATATTTCCTGTGTAAAATACTCTACACTGTCCATATTTCATTCATTGATAACCACTGTTATCAACAGTACTACTACTCCTTTGAGATAGTTTAATATCATCAAATACATTAAAAAAGATATGACAACAAATTAACACCGGCAAAACCAGCTTTTATTGCATTATTTATTTATATATTAATTATTATAGGGGGCCAGGCTAGCTCAGTGGTTACGTGCTCACCTCTGAACTGATAGGACCGGGGTTCAATCCTCACCTGGCCCTCGATTTATTCACGCGGGAGGTGTATATATCTGAGCACATCGTCCCTTGGAAAAGGACGTTAAACCGTCGGTTCCGAGCCTGTACGATGTCAGGTACTCGTTAAAGATCCCTACTCTAAATACATTTGAGTTAGGCAAAATTTAGGACTCACACTGTAGAATCAATCTTCATTGTGTGGTATCATAAAGGGCCAATGCTTGGCCTACGTGTGTTCCCTTGTGGGACTGCCACTGCAACCTAACCAATTAATTATTATTGAAGAAAACAAGTTCAAATATATCAAAATAAAAAAAACTTAATTCAACTCAACATCCTTAAGGTAAAATTACAGAAAAGACGATAAAACCCTTCTATGACATTTCGAATATTTTTTTTTTATTATATTTATGTTTATTTTTAGTATTACGATTATTATTATAATTATTTTGTATTCTTTTTCATTTATCTTATTTTCTATTATATATTTCTATTTTTTTTTATAACATTCTTTCATCTACATGTATTTTTTTAAGGTATATTACCTTTCCCTGTATAGTGTTGATTTTCCTTTTCTATAAACAGTTTTATTCCAGTTAAGCCAACAGAGAGTTTAGTGGTAGTAGAATTGTTACTTGTACCAAATATGGCGAGTTTTAGCAATACTCTTACCACAAATTCGTTTATAAAAGAAGTAGAAATATCTAACGCGCAAGTTTATATTGATACATTTGCATTTATTAAGGTCTCTGTTATGAATAAACATGAATATGACACAAAGTCCCGGTTATTATAAAAAAACAATGCTTAAAATGGTGGTCATTCTACACTTTACAGTACAAAAAAATATTTTTGAAGTATGAACTACTGTAAAGATGATGAGGAAAGCTTAACTGGAGACTAGCATCCTACGTAAAGCTGCCTCCGCACTAGTAGGAGCTTTCATTTATACTCAATCGTTCAACTGTGACATAGTGTTTCGACTGATTTAGAGATGCAACGTTCAACAAAACCAGCATCCAAATTGTTTAGAATAAATGCGGCAGTCTTCTTTTCCAGAAATATGGATATACAACATGATTCGAGTCGAGAATCTATTGAACGCTGTATGACTCGATTACAACCAATAAATCTCACTGCCCCAGCGCTTAATCTAAGCACTTCCACAATCCTGCAAAACCCTCCTCATCCTCTCTATTTTAGTTGCATTTATTAAACATTTAATAACAGTTAATGTTTAATAACAGTAAAGAACACTGCAAAATTTTTGTTTAAACTTTAAATAAATAATGATACTAAATTTAATTGTAATTACCTTTGTTACAATTACGGAGAAACAATAATATTTCACTATTACTTATTAAATTATAAATTTAACGTTCAAAATAAAAACCTAAAAGAAAAAACGGGAGAAGTATAGAAAAGTAATACTATGGTTATTAAGTTGCTATACCGTGTACATATGTATATCAATGTATATTATATATATATATATATATATATACACTTAAAAGAAACGGTCCAGCGGACTTTTTTGAATTTATTTTATATATATATATATATTAATAATCAACAATAACTCTTGATATAATATATGAAGTAAATACCACAAACAAATATATATTAATTAATTATATATTATTAATTGATATGGATATGTAATTTATTCATGTTGAAAACAATTTATTTTAAATCAGAAGTTATAATTATACACACATTGGTTAGTTTGCTCATTTACCCTGAAACGGGCTTTATTTTACCCTTGAAATTTTTAATTTAATCATGACGCATTTTTTAACCTTTTATAACTCCTTTTTATAAAGGGCTAAAACGCATAAAGGGCGTGACGCATTTTTTTAGCTAATTTAACTCCTTTTTTTTTTAGCTCGTTATGTTTCTTTTTTTATAAAATTTAGTGTTAAAGAAACGTATCTAGTATTTACAAGAAAATCTCTGTAAATGTTTCATATCTAGCTTAGTTTGAACATTTTAAACACATTTGTTGTCTCTACATAGTATATACTCAAAATTACCAAAACTCTATACAAACATCTAGTTCGAATCAAGTTCATTGCTGGTTTGAAAATTCATTAAAATGATAGTCAACGGTTTGTTCTGACGGACAGAGAGAGAAGGTTACTTGTTCTGTTTTAACTCGTCTTTATTTTTCTTAAATTGTTGCTATAAACAGATGTGACTAATTAAGAAAAAAAATAAAAGAAAGGAATCTTTCCTTTACAATAGTGTTTTCTGGTTTGCTTTATAGCACTTTACTGTTTGTAAGCATACCAAACTCCTTTGTCACCTTATCTCTTATCTACACCTCCTCACTCTATCTCATTCGCTCTGTCTGCTACATTATAATGCTGATGTAAATTAGCATTCAGAAAGATTAAATGAGACATGGCATTCAGCCAAGTAAACATCATTAAAAACAAACTTTGAAACAAGATTAACATATCAACAATAAATAGTATACTGACAATATGGTATAGACTAAAACATTATAGAAAATGCTGCTATGTTTTTGATATTTCTTTTAACATAATTAAAAAAATTGGGACCAATAAAATCTATGATACTCAGAAAAATTAAAGATTCTCATGAAGAATTGAATTGAGCTGTTGCATTGGATAACGAATTTTAGGAAATCTGTGTTTCAGTTCATTAAAGGAAATTCTGTATAATCTTGTTTAAAAAAAATATTAAAAATTGCCTAGAATGTCATTTTCATTCTAAGTTTGGAATATATTTCGCTTGGAAAATTTTAGCCCTTTTTTTAGGCCATTCTGTGAACTATTTTAACTCGAATTGAGACCTGATAGTTAGCAACACTAACATTAGTACTTTTATATAGCTTATAATTTATATACAGTTTATAATGTTTATATAGTATATAACTTCATAATAATTAAAATTATTATGAGGCTTAAATGTATATATGTCTTGTACTTTAATATACCTTTGATACCACTTTCTGACTTAGATGTAGATAGTCTAAAAAGTCCTTTATATAGGGTTCTGTGATAAATGATTAGGATATACTTTGTTTATTAATAACGTACACATAGAGAGAGTACAGTTAGTTAAAATTATCAGAAATAGAGCCAAATATGAATCGTTCATAACATTAGGTTGTCATTACGTAACATTACGACGTATTACACGATGCCACGTGCAATATATACTGTATCTATACAATAAAGCTTACATTTTCAAGTAGTTAGATTAATGTAATTCAATAATATCCGGTTAAATGTGGGACTATCCTTAAAACACAATAAGGGGTTTGATAATAAACAAATAGAGAGTGTGCAACTTTGCTAAAATGTGTTCTGTGTATTTAAGCAGAGGTTAGTTTTCAAAGATTTGAGTGTAATATAAATGCTTTGATTTCAAAAACAGTCACATTGAAAATTGCCTGGATCAATATAAGGTTTATAAACAAATATACATCAAGAATATCAAATTCACTTTGATATATATATAACAATGTAATTTACACACATCATGGCAGAAAACTAGAAGTAAATGACAAAATATATCAGTATATCTTATACTTTCACTATATAAACTAGTAACGGTAGCTTTTCAGAGCCAAAAGGGTTTATAGAAATCTTGTAAGATTACCTGAATAGACAGTGGTGAGAGAAGAGTGTAATAATATGGACATGTTGTATAAGAGATATCATTAAGCAGTGACCAGAAGCTCCAAGCGGAGTTGCCACAGGAAGGTTGCTTCAGGATGGAAGAACAATACCAGCGGAACAGAGAGCACCTTGCATGACAACACATTACCCCACATTCACTTCTCTCCACAATTGTTTCAACTAAACTCTCCCATTAGCCTACATCAGACTAATTCGTCTTTGTCAAAAGAAAATGAAACCACAGAAGAAATGCCTGACATGACTCACCTAGCACTGATAAAAGGTTTCTCCTTGTATGAAATCTCCAGAAGACTTGGGCTTCATTAATACCGCGGCTCATTTAGCCTCAACTCCACTATAAGTGTCTTAATAGCTTTTCAAAGCAATTCACATTGCTTTAGAAAGCTATTAGATTTCATGTAATATTTTATTATTTAAAAATACAAAATACAGATATATATGTGCCCTTACTCACTCTTGATATGCTTATAAACAAAAAAACTCTAGTATGAGTCAAAAACGACTTTTTTTTATCTTATTCCAAATATACGCTTTTTCAGGAGCCAAAATTCCTTTATACAATTTAAATAACCCCTCCCTGTGATATTCAACAGGAATGAGAAAATTATATAATTAATGATAACCCAATAAAATTCAAATTGATTAATTAATGATATAATTCAAAATTATATTTTGAATAATTAATTCACCAAAATGACTCAAATCATTTAGGAATTTATTATCATGTAACGAATGTAATAAAGATAATTTATGTTATTCAATAATGGAAATAAAAAGAAAGTTTCTTCTTTTGGACAGAAATGTAAGAAAGTCAGTTTACTTACTTGCTACTATTGAACTCTTTTATTGCTATCATTTTGATTTCTAGGAATCAAATTACTACTGTTTACCTACGAGTATATTTAACAGTACTTGATTAATATTTGTATTAGCTTAATCAGCGACCTTATAATTAATTACTTTAAAAAATATAAAACTTATTTAACCCTTTTCTAAACTTTTAACTCTAAACACACAGATTCCAGACGAATTGCAGTCTTTGAAAATAAAATTAGTTGTGTACTCTAAACAAAATTCTAAAACTTCAATGATTTTAATAATTCTATAAAAAATTGTTTTTTAAAGTAAGTAGTCTTGAAAAAAATTGATACAATAAATATATAAGTACAATATTGTTGCCATGCTTTGTTGGTTTGTGTCAGGGATATCAGTAGCTTGAATATGAAATTTGGTGATAATAACTCTTTTGAGTTTTAGGATCCTACATACACACATACACAAAGATAGAGAAACACATAAAGGACGCACCCAAGCCAGGCCATTCTAAGAATATCTTTATAGTTTAGTAGTAAACTCTGAGGACTTATACAGTGTACTTTGTTGAAACCCGCAATAAGAATATTGACCGAAGGCAATACATTGATGACTTTATATTTCATATAATAAGAACTCATTAAATGAAAATAACTTGACTTTTTTAAAATTTAACTCAAAACAATGAAACATGAGAAACAATCTCCAAATACATTTGTTTGATAACTTCTACGAGTATGCATCATTTTTAATGAATTAAAAGAAATTAAAAAATTAAAATTTATTTTCTATTCTTAAGTAATAAAAAAACTTCAAATTAATATGTAGTTAATAAAGAGTGCTTACTTTAAACTAGCTCTTTCACATTTAGAATAAAAAAAATCTTATGTCTTTCATATTCTTTTAAGAAGTACTACTGTAATTATTCCTTTAATACCATGATTTAGAAGTGAGAACTAAAATAGATATTTAATCTAGAATAAATATCAGGTTGAGTGAACTGTAAAACTGTTTCGTAACTTTTATAAAATGTAAATATTCGGAAAGGAAAAGTTAGATTTGAAGAAGCATTATCACACTGTAATAACTTTCCATGTCGCAGACACTTGTTATTATATCAGTTCCCTGCATGAAAATATGACACTGCTAAACTACTTTCGCCGAAAAATAAATTGTGAATAAACTAAACTGCAAAGGTTACAAAATATCTAGGATTTCAAGAAAAGTTACTTCGATTATCAATTAATTGTGAGATACCTATTATAAAACACACTTTCTAGAACTGAAAACCATAAAACTGTTTTTTTATTCAATTTAGAATGATATTATATATATTTTATATATATATATATATATATATATATGATCAAACTACAATAAGAAATGGGAAAACAAGACTAAGATCTTTCAACCGTAACAAGCGGTCTTCTTCAGAGTCAAAAACCCAACTGATTGTTGTTTCACGTGTTTATGTAAATATATATATATATATATATTGTTGGTTGGGTTTGCAGTTGGGTTTTTGAACAAACACACTTACTGTCTCTAATTTTCGGTTGAACCGTCACCAGGAGAGTTCAGAAAGGGACACCAAGCGCACTTGTGAAGCGACAAGTGCTTCGCTTCAAACGGTCCTTTTGGATCGTTTTCCTGTTGATATATATATATATATATATATATATATATATTCGAATGTTCGTATATTTTGGGAGCAGGCCTTCATTGATACATGTTCTATTAAAACCTATGCCTATTTCAATTTTGACGCATTTTCGAATTAATTTTTCAAATTTCCTTACCTCTGGCTTCCATAAGTTTGGGACAAGACAAATCAGTTCTCTAAAGTTTTTATTCTTGTATATCATCGACATGTTTCGGTCTTCGTTGACCATTATCAAGAAAGTTATCGTAGTTTGACAATTTACTTAAAAAACAAATATAAATTTAAACTGAAAAAAAAACTCAAACTATTCGCAAAGTCAACGTAAACATGACAACAGAAGTTATCAACAGGTAGTGACAAGGTGAGGTTTCCCCAGGGTGAGGAACTGCGAGTCCTTATACTCAAAATACGTTGGTTCGACAACAACTACGCTCTCTAGAAGACTCACAATGCATCTTGCATCCGGAGGACCTAAGGAACATGTCGCAGCAGTACATGGATTAAGATTAACGAGGGAAATGCTAAACGACAACACCGTAATATTAAAACAGGAACATGACCATATAAGACTGCAAATTTTGGAAGCCATTTTTATTCTAGAGAAAGAACCCACTATCAACAGCCAGGCCAGTGGATTCACAAGAATTCTGAAACTGTACGAAGGCAGTCAGAAGACGAACCAATCAATGAGAGGTAAAGAAAAGACCCTGGGGAAACCTCACCTTGTCAGTACCTGTTGATAACTTCTGTTGTCATGTTTACGTTGACTTTGCGAATAGTTTGAGTTTTTTTTTTTTCAGTTTAAATTTATATTTGTTTTTTAAGTAAATTGTCAAACTACGATAACTTTCTTGATAATGGTCAACGAAGACCGAAACATGTCGATGATATACAAGAATAAAAACTTTGGAGAACTGATTTATCTTGTCCCAAACTTATGGAAGCCAGAGGTAAGGAAATTTGAAAAATTAATTCGAAAATGCGTCAAAATTGAAATAGGCATAGGTTTTAATAGAACATATATATATATATTATATATATATATATATATATATATATATATATATATATACAATTAAAAGAAACGGTCCAGCGGACTTTTTTAAATAAAATAAATTCAAAAACGAAGGAAACACACAGAAAGACACATACATAACTCACAGCGATATTTCGACCATTGTCGTAAGTCACCGACGTCAGGAGTCACCACCCTGCCTTCCTGCGGGACTCTTCGCTCTTCACACCTCCTGATGACGACGATGGTCGAAATATCGATGTGAGTTATGTCTGTGTCTTTCTGTGTGTTTCCTTTGCTTTGAATTTATTATATATATATATTATATATTATATATATATATTATATATAATATATATATATATATATATATATAGTTGCTTCCTTACAATAGAAAAATATCAAGGTAGTTATGTATATTCATTAAATAATATAATATAATTACTTTTCATGTTATTGTAATTAAATTCTGTATTGATGTAGCCTTGAAGATGTCTACAAATATAGACGAAATGTCAGCTTAAAGGTGTTGTATTTTGAAGCTAGACCAAACCTCGATAAGAAAGAATAATAGTGTTATATATATAACGATTTAACAGGAAATACTTAAAAGAAATAATGTTTAAATATTAGTCTGATCTTTCAACTAAAACAATTGGTGTTCGTCAGAGTGATACCTTAACGTAAACAAATGGAATAGGACATGTGAAATACTATTGAAAGGTATTTTAAAGGCCATAAAGAGCAAGTAAACTGAACAAAAGGCTTAGAAAATCAAGGGAAAGAGGTTTACCCGTAAACAGCTTCACGTTTAAGAAGAGCTCTTCGTCCAATTTCTGAATTACTTACTGTTGTTTCAGTATATGTGTAGTTTACTTATGAAACGGCAGTATCAGTTTAAAGGTTTATGATTAATGTTTGTTTTCATGTTCTATTCATAGCTGTAAGGTCAGACGATGATAGGAAGGTGGTCCTACACAAAAAATTCACGAAGAGCATTGTTCGTTTTCATAAAGTATTTGTTTATTGGCTATCAAACATAACCACTTGAAGACCGGTTTCTGTTTCACCTAAATTAAGCTATATTCAGAATAGCTGCCCCTTGGAAATATGACACCACATACCGTTCGCTATGGTTGGTTTTAATGGGTGGTACACACAAAATGTGCTACACTGTTAGCACTTGCACCAAAAGGTGGTAAATCTGTATGAGTGAAAACTAATCTCTACTCGACAGTAATAAATAATCCCGCCTGCTAAAACAATATAGTGTTCAGATCGCGATTGGGCTAGGTGTACTGGCCAGCGTTCATTTCTACTGGTACCGAATCTATAATGTTGTAATCTAAAAAACTATGCACTTATATAATTCAGGTTGGTATACTCCGAAAGGTTGTAAAAACATTCGATACCATTGACATGACTAACATGACGACAAGATTCCTAGCCTAATGAAGGAACATGCCAATGCCACACTGGCAGTACTATGGTATTTAGTAATAAATAAATTACCAAAACGACCTTTTAAGGCATGTTTCCCTAGTGCTAAATGCATTCCAGAGACCTTCAACAATATAAAACTTAGCTTTTTTTTTACCGTGTAATTTTATCATACAAAAAAGTATAATATAAATTAATAATGCATGAATTCGATTTCCATTTGAAGTCTAACGGCGCTTTCATCTTTATAATTTATTATCAGATGAAACAAAGTTAACTACGGAAAGAAATCGAATTCCAAATTGATATTATATCAATCATAAAAATAAAAACTCCAATTGTTTAATTCATTATAGATAACAAAAAAAAATTTAAGACGTAGTAAATTCAAACAACTTCAAAAATTCCATAAAATCCAAAAACAACATATCATCAGAAAAGAAGAGATCATAAGAAGAGATAATTAATTTTTTTTCCCTGTATGTATTAATATTAATTGTTGTAAACAGATTTATTTATTTAAAAATTTTAATATTTTTGTTTTGAGAAATTTAATTAATACTATTTGTAATACAATTCTATAATACTATCTCCCAATATTATTTTGTTTTCACTCATTTTTCCTCTCCTATTCTCACTTATTTAATTTATAATTATTTCCTTTCCTATTTCTTTAATTTTTTTTATGCCTAAATATTATAATGCGCTTATTTTCATCAGTTTCATGATCTCAAATGTTTCTGACACTGAGTGTCACTTCAGACGGCCTGCAAACCCCTTCACGTATTCTCCCTTTTAATACTTTTATCTTTTTTTCTAAAGACAATATCAAGCCAAAACAGTCAAGAACAGCAAATTTTTATTTTCTTCTTGTGTTTCTCAGCAATAATTTTAAAAAAAATATTATATTTATTTATTTATACTAAATGCGATATATATATATAAAGATTTCACATAAAGGCGTGAAAAAACATCAATGATCAAACCACAATAAGAAAATGGGAAAACAAGACTAAGATCTTCCAACCGTAATAAGCGGTCTTCATCAGAGTCAAAAACCGAAAAAACCATCCCGTTGGGTTGCCGGGATGGTTCCTGCCGTTGTGTTTCCGGCGTGCTTGGTCGCCCTTTCTATATTCTCCTGAAGACGGATCATCCGAAAATTTGAGTTTGTAAGTGTGTCTCTTTCTCTGTGTTGCTTTTCTTCGTTTTTGAGCTGATTTGCGTCCAGTTTGGATCGTTTTTTTCGAATTTTGAGTGAAATATATATATCAATGATCCAACCTTGATATGAAATGGGAAAACAAGACTAAAATCTGTCCACTGTAACAGGCGGTCTTCGCCAGAGTCAAATATTTTGATGAAGGTGGTTTCATATATATATATATATATTCACTTGATAAACGGAATGACAATCCAAACTGGACACAATAACATTTCAAAATTTAAAATAGGTAGCACAGAAAGTAAAAGAACACACTTACAGACTCAAATTTTCGGGTAATCCGTCTTCAGGACAAAAGAGAAAGGGAAACCAAGCACGTTGTAGACGCAATTTTTTTGTTTTTTTTCTCTACAATTCCATTATATTCTCCCAACTTGTATTAATTATCAGTTTATATTTTCTCTTAATTCTATTACTTCAAGACCAGACACGGGGAGCAGCATTGGCGGTTGTCGGTTCGTTTACCAGCCGTTGCGTCTACAACGTGCTTGGTTTCCCTTTCTCTTATTTCCTGAAGACGGATTACCCGAAAATTTGAGTCTGTAAGTGTGTTTCTTTTACTTTCTGTGCTACCTATCTTCAATTTTGAACTGTTATATATATATATATATATATATATATATAAAAAGATTTCACATAAACACGTGAAACAACAATCAATGATCAAACCACAATAAGAAATGGGAAAACAAGACTAGATCTTTCAACCGTAACAAGCGGTCTTCGTCAGAGTCAAAAACCTCAGTTGGGTTTTTGACTCTGACGAAGACCGCTTGTTACGGTTGAAAGATCTTAGTCTTGTTTTCCCATTTCTTATTGTGGTTTGATCATATGTATGTATATATATATAAGATATATTCATATGTATATTTAGATTAAGCAGGAAAATATAGGTACCTTCCTATTACCATCCAGGCAAACTCTCAAGAACATAGTTTCAATGAGTGTTTCCATGCATTTTCAAGACTTCTGAAGAGGTACATGTCAACCTTCTTGGTAACAGATTAACTCCTGGACTCAATCTCAATTGTTAGTTAATTTTACAGTTTTATTATTTTTAGTTACTTAGTTTTATGATTTCATTTTTTGTCTTTTTTTAATTATTTCATTTTTTTTTTGTTTTATTTGACTTATTTTTCTTATTTCATAATTTACTATGATTCTAATTATTTGTTTTCATTTTAAGAGATTCTTCAAAGTTGTTTCGCTCCTCAAGACAATCAAATCACTTCTCCAGATGACGATTCTTTAAAATATTGAAGTGAGTTTTTGTATTATTTTCCGTGTATGAAAATAAAATTTATAAACTGTAAATACTCCTATTTTTATCAGTTGTTTCTTAAAAGTATTTCTATTAAATTTAAATAAAATCACTTTAATAGCTACAAACATGAAGAGTATGAGACAAAGACAAATTATAAAAAAAATATTTATTTTATATGTATTTAATTTGTGTTTTTATAATTATTTTTTTTTAAACCTTTAATTTATTCTAAGAAAAAAAATGAAGAATTTATAAAAAGTAAAATTAGTTTTAATTTGCTAATAACTCATTTGAATAATAACTGGGTGGTAGAGTAAAAGCAATAAAATAAGCGGGGCATGAAAGAAGAAGTTTAGGAAGCACTACCTCAGGCAATCAGCACTTAGGGCCCCCCATTAGCTATAAAAAGAAAAAAAGTTAAAGGTTGCGAACTAAGAACTCTGTGACCGAGACAAAGCATCTATACCATTGGAACTAAAGAGGCATCCTGTAGTTAAAGTTAAAGGAAATTGCTAAACAGCAAACAGTTGTCAAATAAATACCTTATGGAACACTCTTTTTCCTATTTTCACCCAATTATATAATTTAAATATTCATCATGAAAATATAAGATACTGATATAAGATATATAAAAAGTATATTTAAATTGGATGAAGAGTAAAAAAAAAGTTCTATAAATTAAGTACTAATTTAAACTAGCATATATCAACTTGTCTGCTTCATATTAACCACGAAATATTTTTGAAAATATTTTTACAAATAACCACTCAATGTTTTCCTAATTGTTTGAATGCTTAATATTCTTCAAATGAAATGTGATCTAAAATAGATTGAGAATCGCCTGTATCTGTTTACTTGGTGATTTTAGTTTCCAGACCGGATGACCACGACAGATCTCTGATCTCGAATCAAAGATAGTGAAACTATAAATACCACTCGATCTGAACTTCTTTTCACTATATTCACAATTTCTGTTTTCCAAGTTTTATAGTAACGTATTTTTTCGTTTATATGATTTTCCTCTTGGTACATCTGAAATATGGAAGCATCTTGTAATCGATGGTGTCTTACAAGCGATGAACAATGTTTCAGTTGTTACAAACCCTTCGTATTTTGTTAAATTGATAGTACTATAATATTTGTATGTAATAAAAAGAATTGGTCCATGCAATATTTCTTAAAGCGTGGACTCAGTTATGTTTTATCTTGTAAGCGTTAGTATGAAATTGTTTTTGGATTCGAAAAAGTGAATATTTACTTCCTCAAACTCTACTACGAATTGCTTCCCTATGCGATGTTTGGGAACAAATCCAGCGCTCTTGATGGCGCATAGCTGGCTATTTTGTATTAAAAACTTTGCGGACTCAAATTTCCTGAAAGATACTGATGAATCAAAGGAAATTTCAAACTCTGATCTTATTAGTAAATAAAAAGTAAGTATAAGATTAAATCTTTTTTACTTATGACTGTTTGATTTTAAGTTCTTAAGTACTGGATGTGTTTATTCAATGAAATTGAGTGTGTCTTATAATCGAAGAAATGCAGTGTTTCATCTTTTTATTTAAATAAAAAAAAATTAACAGAAAATATTGTTTACAATGATGGGATTTTAAGTCTCTGAAAGTAAACGACCCCTACGGTTAGACCTCCAATACCCGGAAACACATTATTAATAATTTCTGACTTCCAGATGGTACGAAACAGAGCAGAGAGATATTTCAGCCCTGCGTTCATACCTCTTGCTGACGCCTGGCCTGCAGCCAGATATCAAGAAGCACGATGTTTGTGACACGAATGACAAATTCAATCCCTCTTCGAAGCAATACGTTACGAAGCTCTTCAAGCGCATATAACGAACCAACACATTTTTGCCCAAATTACTTTCTGACATTTAATTTTAAAATTAATGAAATTCTAAATAACGACAAATATTTGACATATCTCAATAAAACAAATGCATTTGAGTTATAATAAACTCAGAAACTTTAATATGATAAATTAATAATTTTTTTATGCTTAAACACTGCATATATATACATATATTGTCATATATAAAAAAAATTCACAATCAACACGTGAAACAACAATCAATAATCAAACCACAATAAGAAATGTGAATAAAAGACTAAGATCTTTCAACTGTAACAAGCTGTCTTTGTCAGAGATTGATCAGTTGGGTTTTTGATTCTGACGAAGACCGCTTGTTACGGTTGAAAGATCTTAGTCCCTTTTTCCCACTTTTTATTGTGCTTTGAACATATATATCCATATATACATATGTATATAACTAAATTAA
Source organism: Hermatobates lingyangjiaoensis (assembly GCA_026182355.1). NCBI lineage: Eukaryota > Metazoa > Arthropoda > Insecta > Hemiptera > Hermatobatidae > Hermatobates > Hermatobates lingyangjiaoensis. The sequence continues at coordinate 2,125,811 of JAPFBL010000136.1, read as the reverse complement.
CATAGGCATATAACAGAAAAAAGTCACATTAGTCCTTCACAATATTTTAAATTATTGTTCATAGTAAAGAGGAGACTAGATTGCAAACAATTCGAAAACTGACTATAACAAGTATCTTTTTTTCATAAGGTGCCCTTGTTGACTTCTAGTTTTTAATAAGCCTATATGGATAAATTTATACTTATTGTAATATATATATATATATACTACGTCCCTAAGGAATTTAGCCTTTCATCATCTGCAAACTTCCTAGACCTTCTGAAAGGCACTAACTCCAAAGGCATAATCTCCTCACTGGACGTGGAGTCACTTTTTACAAATGTGCCCGTTGACAGGACCATCCAGTACATCCTGAAAGAAGTTTATCCTGAGAACGAACAACCAAAATGTGATATACCAAAAGCAGCCCTGAAAACTCTGCTGGAGATCTGCACTAAAGAAGCCCCTTTTCTCTCACCTGATGGCACTATGTACCAGCAGATTGATGGAGTTGCCATGGGGTCGCCCTTAGGGGTACTATTTGCCAACTTCTTCATGGGATGCATAGAGAGGGAAGTATTCTCTAAACAGCAAAAACCGACCATATATGCCAGATATATCGATGACATCTTTATCTTAACTAAAGAAGAAGAGGAAGTTGCGGCCCTTAAAAAAGCCTTTGAAGAATCGTCTGCATTAAATTTCACCGTCGAGCACGGTGTAGACGGCAAGCTTCCCTTCTTAGACGTCCTTGTTAACCAAGTAAAAGAGGAGTTCTCAACAAAGGTCTACACTAAGGTCACCAACCCTGGGCTTTGCCTCAATGGCCTTAGTGAATGTCCCGAGAGGTATAAGCGCTCCACTATCTCTGCCTACGTCAGAAGAGCACTAACGCATAGTAGTGATTGGGGAGCAGTAAATGAAGAGTTGGAAAGGGTGACTCAAGTTCTAATCAACAACGGATATTCCAACAAGCAAGTCCAACAGTCTATTAAGTACGAGATGGATAAATGGTACAGCAAGAATGACAATAACATTACCCCCAGTAAGGAAACTATAAAATTATACTACCAAGCCTACATGAACACTGAATATAGGCAAGACGAAAAGGCGATTCAAAAGATTGTTCACACCTACGTAACACCCAAGGATGAAAGCAGCCGGATTAGTCTGATAATTTACTACAAGAACAAGAGAACAAGTAACTTACTGCTGAAAAACAATCCTCAGAAGAATACCCCGGAGCTTCAGCGCAGTCACCTAGTGTACGAGTATACTTGCACCACAGGTGAATGTGAAAGCCTGCCTTCCAAGTACATTGGGATGACTGCGACTAAGCTCTCTAGGAGGCTAACTCTTCATTTGACTGCGGGAGCCCCCAAGAAACATACACAGGAAAAACACAACACTCAGCTGACGAGGGAGATGCTGGTGCAGGGCACTGCCATCATACAGGCGGAACAGAATGCGGAGAAGCTACAAATATTGGAAGCCCTGTACATAAAGGAAAGGAACCCCTCTATAAACCTCCAGGTCAAGGACATGTATGTAATTCCGACGAGCAGGAGCCTGGAGCCGAGCATGAGGTCCAATCAGAGCAGCAGCCTTAACCCTGCGCTCTGATTGGTTAGAATTAGTCAACCTGATTGGCATTTAAGCCGTTTACTACAAGGCATGCTCTACCTGAAGATGACCAATGTTCCTATGGTCGAAAGCTCGTGTAATATTGAAGATGTCTCTAGGACAGATGCTGTGGCAACTGCAGCCAGAAGAAAGAAAAATCGCCCGAAGGATCGAGGCCACCAGCTTAAAGTTAGTGAGTGCAGAAGCTGCTGCAAATTTTAACAATATATATATACATATATATATACCTCATTAAAGATCTTGCCAACATTAAGTTTAGTATGTTTCCTACATACCTTTTCAAGGTTTCGAATGCTTCTTTTCCATCTTTGTGGTATCATATAAATTAACTCACCGATTTTTTTATCTTTAAATATATTTTTCATTTTACATGTCCGACGTTTCAGTCTACGTTGACCATTCTCAAGGATTCTATATACAAGGTTTTTTTAACAATTCTAATAAATACTTATTTACAATCACTTCTATCAAACATAACTAATAATACAATATTCTTTAAAAAAAAAAAAAAAAAAAAAAAAAAAAAAAAAAAAAAAAAACAAGTTCGAAACCTTGAAAAGGTATGTAGGAAACATACTAAACTTAATGTTGGCAAGATCTTTAATGAGGTATGTTTAAAAGAAGGTCTGCTCCAAAGTATACCAATATATATATATATATATATATATATATATATAATATATATATATATATATATAAATGAATCTGCTATCCATTACATTTTTCAGTTGAACGAAAACTCGCATGACGATAATGGTATATCTGAAATCATCAGTAAGTAAATCAGTTCTTGGTTAAGAAGATTTAGTTCCAATATTTTTTTTATTTTTTTTAGTTCCGATATATTTTAATCCAAGGAAACATTTTTTTAATTATTTAGCATTCATTTATTGATTTAATTTCTTTTCAATTTCTGAAGAACAAAATATTATTAATTAATTTAATTAGTGTTGATATATACTTGTATTTAAGAGATATGAAAGTCATCGTTAGATTCTTAAATCGTGCAAGAGGCACGGAATATTTAAACTGATATTTTGACTAAGCGATTTCAAAAGAAAGATGCAAGGAATTTTCTGATTTGATTACATCCGGGGTTCTCATCTAAAGTGATTTAAACTGGTTAGAATTGTCTGTTGCTGATGAAATGATGAGATAGGGAGTGATAGATTGGTTGCAGGGAGACGCGATCAGTTCGGAGGAAGCAGGATTACGAAACTCTTGTATGACTCAATAGTGATCTAGCATCGAGTGGCTGCACTTATCTTACTTCCAAGGTCCTCCTTATCAAAGAAAAAAATTTACCAAGACCAGCCTCTTTTAAGCCCCAAACCAAAATTAAATTGAAACTGACAACAAAAGCTAAATATGATTTGTCATATACAAAAAAAAACCAATGCAATGTAAGATAACAAAAAAAATCCATTTAAATTGACACATTTTGGTGTATTTAACGTAAAATACAGTCTACCAATTCTAGAAGTAAGGAGCTGTTTAGTTAAAAGCAGCAGTTACTTCAAGTATCAAAGGTTCGGTTACTAAAAACCTTTTGGTGGACACTAGATTGCTTTATGTGGCGAAATTAGGTTAGGTTGCAGTGGCAGTCCCACATGGGAACAAACGTAGGCCAAGCATTGGCTCTTTGTGATACCAATGAACATTGATTCTACCGTGGGAATCCTAAATTTTGGCTTAGAGTAGAGATTTTTAACGAGTACCTAACATTGTACTCGTCCAACTCATAAACTGAACTTGGACCTCATAAAGGCTCAGGTCCAACTCTGAAGGACATACGTGCTCAGATTTATTCACCTATCACGTGAATAAATCAAGGGCCAGGTAGGGATCGAACCCCGGTTATGCCAGTTCAGAGTCTAAGCTCGTTAACCACCTAAGCTAATTTGACCCCCAATGGGCGAAATTAAAAGCTTTAAAGGGTTCTGCAGAGAGGATGCAAAGCCGTTTGGTACTGAAACGACAGAATATCATGTCCACGCTAGAAATCAATACTCTAATATATTTAGGACTCCGACTTATAATTAACAGGATTATATTACAGCGTAACCAAGCACTTAAAATATTCTCGTTGAGTGAACAGCTATTTTAACTGAACCTATAAATTAAATCTCAAATTAAAAATATACTCCTAATATTTCCAATTTTAGCATATATGAAAAATTTCACAAATTATTGTTTAAAATATATATAAATAAACTGTAATATCAGCATTAAACGACTAAGTATTTATATTAGCAGAAATATACCGTAAATTCACAATGACCCTCAGTTTACTCTAGATGTTGGACAAGTTTCGAAAAAGGTCAAGAGAATAAATTCATTTAGGATGTAGATAGCCTATTTTTCTCATAATACTACTAACAGATTATAAAATAAATTCATACAGTAACATAAATGAGTTAAAATTGCCTTGTTGTAAGTAGATTACCTTGAACGTTTCATATAGAACATATAAACTTTCTAAGTGAATGCATTACACACTAAAACTAGTTACTCAATTTATTATATCAAAAATCTATCTCCACTTTGAAATTAGAATAACTTTCACCAGCTTTGAAACAGAAAACTTAGTAAAATTATATTAATAGTGAGTAATGAACCAATTTTAACAATTAATTAATTTTCTCTGCAATGGTAGTAAACAGAATAACTCCCTTTTCATTACGCTTTTCTATATAAGAAAAGTACGATAAGAAAAGTACGCTTTTCTATATAAGGAAAGGTCTTTATTCAATTTTTACTTTACGTTAAAACAAATATTATTGTTAAATTATTTCGACCCTTTAATTATCTTGAAAGTTTATACGTTTGTAAAATAAACTATTTTCAATTAAAAGAAAGAATACAAAATAAAAGATTTTTACAAAAACTCACTACTATATTTGGACTGCCCCGTGATCAAGTAGAAAAATGTAAGACGCTCCGAATACAAATGACGACCCACATGTGATATATATCTCATAAATAATTGTATCTTTATGAACTTGTCAGAAATACTTTATACTTTACTTAGATGAAATAAACTGCTTTAAATCATTAGTTGTGCAATCCGTAATTGTGTGGTATTTACTCATTCTCAGGAAAATGGATAAACAAACAAAAGTCTCTACACAAATGAAGTTTTATTCAACGTGTTTCGAACACTTTGTGTTCATCATCTGGAAGACACCAAGGATGTGGTGCTGACGGGTTGGTCCAGTGAAAACAAAAGGTTGTTTTAGTCTATTTTGACTAAACCCTGACTGGACCAACCCGTCAGCACCACATCCTTGGTGTCTTCCTGATGATAAACACAAAGTGTTTGAAACGAGTTGAATAAAACTTCATTTCTGTGGAGACTTTTTTTTGTTTATCTATTTTACCTCAGAATAAACTGCTTTAATATCATTGTTAAAACAATTACGTAATACATTTACTCTAAGGCCATATTGAACTAAGTTTTTGTTATTTTTATTGCAAGAATATAATTTTTTCTTACTTAATAACTAATTAGAATGAACTACTACTTATAAATATATTTCTCATTTATCAATACAGTTGCAACTATTATTTTTACTTAAGTTATCTGTCTTGCACCATAGTTAGAAACAGACGGTGATGGCCCCACCCACGATAGACAAGGACCTTTAACAATTAACAACCAAGTGGTAATCAATAAAGTAATTTCAATAAAATATCAATCGGTTAATATAGTTAGTGCTTAACTAAAATCGTTAGGTCTTAATTACCAAATAAGCCTCACTCTCCACCTTTAGAATAATGTTGAAGAGAAAGTCTAAAAATAAGGATATTGACACCAACAAATAACTATTGTTTCATAACATTATTACAACATTAGATTACATTGTATACAACTTTTGTAAAATTACTTATGTAAAGTTTTTTTACTTTTACGAAATTATCTATATGGTAAAAAAGAGGTATGAGAAAATTACGTTTCACGGAAAATTTTGATTTGTTAGTTTTAAACAAAAATACTTTAAACTCTGATTAAGTTGACACGGATATTGAACAAAAGGAAGTAAATATATATTACATAAAAAAAATTAACCATATTAATTGAAAAACAGATGTAATGCTTTAGTAAAGAGTTCCTGCTTTAGTAAATAAAATACAAGCTAAGAACATAGCCTATCTTGTCTACCTGGACGAGGTTATAGGCAAGAATTTATTCATTTTCTTAAAGAATTAATTTGTAATATTTTGAAAAGGCGTATATGGGAGGAGGTGCAGGTGAGCTCAATGGTAACGATCTTGTCTCTGGACTGATAGAGACGGACTTCAATACTCACTCTGAACCTCGATTTATTCATGCGGAAAGTGAATAAATCTAAGTACGTTGTCCCTCAAGTGCGGAAAAGATGTCAAACCGTCGGCCCAGAGCCAAAAGGATATCTATCGGGTATCGTTAAAGGTCCCCAATCTAAATACACTAGAGTTAAGCAAAATTTATTACCCCCTCCCTCCCAAAGTAGATTGTTCATTGACTGGAATTACAAAGAACCAATGTCCGGCCTATGTGTATTTGTGAGACTGCCACTGCAACCTAATCTAACGAACAGTCGCAAATGTTTCATTCGTATGCCGTCAAGAGAATAAAAAGGAAGGACTTTTTATTCGTAAAGATGCCGAGATAGTTATAAACAATACTGTCACTATGTGGCACACGATCACTTGAAAGTGAAGAAGGAAAAAAAGAAGCTTAGTTAATTATTTTTGTAATAATTAAAAATAAAATAATTAAAATTATTTTAATAATAACACACCGAACAAAAGAAGTGTGTTCTCTTGTGAGACCAATGCAACCCAACATAACCTAACCTAACCTAACCTAATCTAAAAGACGTATATTTCAAATGAATTCAATGAAAATTGTTTGGCATTTCACAACATATTTCTTACCTAAAATTATGAAATATTGAAATTGTAGTTTGCATCATACTTCATCTTAATAGTTAAAATAATTTTAAGATTAATTTAAGTATTGCTCTTCTGTCGACCAAACCAATGGATCATGTGTACATTCAAGAAAGTTTCAACTATTTCCATTGGTACCCATCTACGGAAGTTGATAATGCTACTATACAAGTTATAACTATTGAGCCAGGGTCATGTCCGGAGCAGGTTTCATTCGTCACGCAGCCAGTTCAAATTAGGTCACTCAAGTGGAATTTGTTTGCTTCGGTTAGTTGAACGCACCAACGGTCTTGTGACACACACAACTCCTTACATTCACTGAATTACAACCCACTTTATATGTATGAAAAAATCATACATATCAATTAAGTAAAACACAGAAATAGTTGCTTCAACCTTTTCTCGTTCCCTCTCTCTCTCTCTCTCTCTCTCTCTCTCTCTCTCTCCTCTCTCCCTCTTTCTATAGAGGGAGAGAGAGAGAGAGATACTATGATAAACGAAAAACGGTCCGGCAGGACAGATTACACTTAAAATAAACTGTGACAAATAGACAGAAACATAACAAAGACACACTTTTCAATATTTCGACCGTAATGGCGGTCATCCTCAGGAGAAGAAGTGAATTGACTGAGAGACGACAGTCAACTTAGGATGACAACTCAGTTGTGTCAAATCAGTTGACTGTCGTCCCTCTGTCAATTCACTTCTTCTCCTGAGGACGACCGCCATTACGGTAGAAATATTGAAAAGTGAGTCTTTGTTTTGTTTCTGGCTATGTCTCACAGTTTATTTTAATTATATATATATATATATATATATATATAAATATTTCACATAAAGACGTGAAATAACAATAAATGATCAAACCACAACACGAAGTGGGAAAACAAGACTAAGATCTTTAAACCGCAACAAGCAGTCAGTTGGGTTTTTGACTCTGACCGAAGACCGCTTGTTGCGGTTGAAAGATCTTAGTCTTGTTTTCCCATTTCTTATTGTGGTTTGATCATATATATATATATATATATATATATATATATGTCGGCTTCAACTACAAAGTGACTAATTCTGCCCAATGACGAATATCGAAATATCGTTGTGAGTCTTTTTTGTGTGTTTTTTTATCTGTTTTTCTCTTTGCATTGTGAAATATATATATACAGCTGTAAACAGGATGTGCTTTAGATATTAGTAAAGAAAAGATACATTTTCAAAACGTTTAAAATGTTAATTCTCTGACTCGGTCCTTGGCGCTAAGGTCTTGCTCAACAGATGTTAACCCAATCCAATGTAGCTTCACCATCAAGTGGTGTCAGCTTGTTTCAATTTACCTAATTCAGTCTTCGCCAAACTACCCTTTCGACAAATTTCCCATTCTCTACTCTCAGGTGTTGAAAAAAAGTTACTAAAATTTTGTTTAATTATCATTTACTTAATTATTAACCTATTTTTATTTCCAAAAAGTTTGGGTATTTTAGAGCCCAGTTACTTTTAAAACACTACTAATATAATTGTAACAGCATAGAAAGTGCATTAAATAGAACTGGTGAAGAATTCTTGATACACAATTTCCTTTTCATGTCTCAAAAAATATAATTCATCATTTTAAATTCTTTCAACTGAACCTATTTTTATATAGACAAATATAAAGTGTAATAATTCTTCTCTTATAATACTCGTTCTACTACTTTAGGTTAGTTCTTTAAGTTACGGTGAAACATCGGAGAAAGCATAAGGCTTAATAATATTTTTAGGCAAACTACATAGCTATAATTCAAATGAATTATATTATTCATTTTATCATATCACATTACATTATTTATTATAGCAAATTCTGTACTTTTGTATTGAAGTAGCCCAAGAATTTGTATTAATTTTTATATTATGTGTTTTAAGTATAATTTAGAAAAGGGGCTTATTGCGATCTAATATGATTTATGTAATAACATGTATGTATATATTATGTAGTTCTTCTTTTTTTCTTGTAAGGCATATTAGTTATACGGCACAAATGAATATACTTAGTTTGTTCATACAGCATACCAGGTGGCACTACTATAGCCATTTAAATTAAGACAACTATAACTTAAATGGCATGATTGCCCATATTACAGTTAACAGTTTTCGTAACATTCGTCATGAACCGCTAAGTACTGCTTTAACAAAGTTGATAGTGTACATTACTATACTGTGCTAGTATGATGGTATTGTGAACTGCTTCGGTCGTTCTGTAAAAATTTATTTATTTTTATTTTTTATTAAATCTAATAAAGATCATAACCATAATCTTGCTAAAGTAATCATTAAAACCCTTCTTGTTAAGTGTACGTAATGAAAACAAGATATCCAAATAAATGTATCAAGTAAATGTATAAAAAAAACACTGGATGAAAACGTAACAATGTATTAATATAACTGAAATATGAAAATTTTGCTTTATTAAGCCTTTGCAATAAAAATTCATTTAACTTTGTTACCTTCACTCTCATCTCAGTTTAATAATTGCTTCCTTAATTAGAATTTTCGTTATTACTTTTTAAACCCAATTAATGTAGAACATTTTTTCAGTAAGTTTAATAATTGTACGATTTCATACAGTTATTTTAACACATAAGAATTCTTCTGTTCATCATGTACACCACTTTTATAATTTCAACTTTTGTTTAAAAATCCAAACAAATAATGAGAAGACTTCCCAGTTTTTAACTTTCAGGTTTAACAAGAAAAACCTAACTGGGAACTCTCGTGTTTGACTATTGTCCAATTTGTTAAAAGTTAAAACAGACTTTCAATCTAGTAATTTTTAATTACTTAAGGAATTATTAAGAGGGTTTTTAGAAATACTTGTGTTTTAGAACCTTTAGGAGAAGATTTTAATTCAATCAGTTACCTTCTGGTGTCTGTATTAGTGCCAAAGTTAGATGTTAACCTTCTCAAACGATTGAAAACTTTCCCACCAAATAAATCTAAAAGGCTCTCGGTTTTTGATTTTGAAAACCATCTTTTAAAGGAAATAAATATTTTAAAAACCTCTTTACCTGTATTTGACTTCTTTGAATATAATTTGAGAACAAAATATCTTCAAATAAATTATGTAATTTTTTTGAATAAATCATTTTTCGAGTTTTTAATAATTACAAATCTGCTATTTCATAAAATTATCGAGAAGTATGAGTTATGTTGATTCGACTTATAAGACATCTCGTTCTCTCCAAGTTTTAAATATGATTGTTAAAATGAGGAAATACAATTTACTATAACGACTGTCGCGTGTACTCTGACAAGTACAATGTATACTAGAAGTTCTAAAACAATTCAGTTTTTAAAAAAAAAATCATATACTATCTACCCTTACCGACTGTAAATTTTTATCATTTGGGCATCAGTAAAAAAAATCACTAAAACTCGTTAAAAAAGTTAGAAGGGTATATTTATTTTCAGTTCAATTATGCTTTTATTATTAAACTTATACATTATGGTATATCGAATACAGATATTAGAATTTTGGAACTTCACAAAAGCCTTCAAATTATATTAAATTATGCCCACAAAGGTTGTATAACTCTATTTTTTAATTGAAATGATTTAGACACTATTACAACTACCCAATTTGTCATAAAGTAAATAAGAAATAAAAACTTGTAACTCACAAATGCTAAACTTCATATTTTAATGTAACTTTAATGGTTCTAGAACACAATAGAATTACAGACATTTAAAAAAGATAGTATGGTGTCATTGCAGAAGGAGTTTAATTGAGCAAAACCATGTCCTTCGCATTTCCCTGAGACAGAGTTAGGAATGACTGCTCCAGAGGAATTCAACAGCGACTCAGACTTGTTGGAAAGAAATGAGACTCTTTTCTGCAGTGCCAAGTAGATTTATGATAAATTTGATAACTTCATTAAAATTTTAAACGCATTTTTAAAAGTGGAAATCTATTTCTATTTTTCAAAGTCAAAACCGGTTCACAAATGGTAAACCTATTTATTCCACTCATCTCAAACATTGGAGCACTCTTCCCTCAGAGAGCAACGAGCCCTTAATCCTGAGTAACTCGCAATTACAGACAACCAAGAAAACTGCTCATACAATATAATATATATATATATATATATATATATATATATAATAATATATATATATATATATGAATAATAATCAAAATAACACTTGATATAATAGATGGATTAATTTACCACAATGAAAATAATTTTTGAAACAATGCTCTAAGGCCATCCGTTAACACATCGTCAGAGAGCTCTCTGGCGATGTGTTAACGAAAGGCCTTAGAGCATTGTTTCAAAAATTGTTTTCATTGTGGTAAATTAATCCATATATATACTCTCTATCATACACCTGTTTATATATATAAGCAATTAATTAAAACGATTCCACCAACTAAAAAACTAAATTCACAGAAAGAACACACCTAGCAAAGATCAGAAAAACTCACTACTATATTTCAACTCATCGCCATTAGATACAATTATATCAGTTTCTTTTTCAAGAAAAAAGAAAATTTTCCTCAAAAATGTTATCTTACGTTTATTGCAATATTTACACATATGTATTTCTATACATATGTATACAAATACATGAAATTAAACCACAAGGAAAAAAAAGAAAACAATATAAAAAACGCTCTGAAGCCTTCCAATTGATGTCATCAGAGAGCTAACAAAGTAAGAACTAAGAAAATAACATACAAGCATAATTTAACATAGTCTTTTATGTTATTTTCTTAGTTCTTACTTTGTTTGCTCTCTGATAACATAAACTGAAAGGGCTCAGAGCATTTTTTCTATTGTTTTCCCCTTTTGGTTTCATTTCATTGTTTGCAACACGTGTTTATTTATTGTCATTTTTCGGCACACAGATACATATACATATGTAAAAAGATTTCACATAAACACGTTAAATAACAATGAATGATCCAAACCACAATATGAAAAGGGAAAACAAGACTAAGATCTTTCAACCGTAACAAGCGGTCTTCGTCAGAGTCAAAAACCCAACTGAACACTAGATGCTGAAAACATCTGGTGAGGAGTTGAGAAGAGTGGGAGGGAAGAGTGGTATTTTCAAAGGGTGAAAGTGCAGGAAAGGACTAATGTCCAAAAAGGGATGTTTGTCCTTTCATGCACTTTCACCCTTTTAAAATACCACTCTTCCCTCCCACTCTTCTCATCCTCTCATCATATGTTTTCTGCATCTAGTGTTTGAGTTGGGTTTTTGGCTCTGACGAAGACCGCTTGTTACGGTTGAAAGATCTTAGTCTTGTTTTCCCTTTTCATATTGTGGTTTGGATCATTGATTGTTATTTAACGTGTTTATGTGACAATATAAACCACGTTCATGTTGTGGTTTGATCATTTACATATGTACACAAATACTTTCTATACACATACAAAAACACAACATATATATTTCTCATACCATTTTTATTGTTGTTGACGTGGTAAATCTTTATAAATAAAATAATGATTTTGTCTGTACATTGCTTAGAACTGACTCATTTCATGTTTTCTTTACGTTTCATACATTGGAGAAACCGAATCCACCCTTAGAAAAATTTCTGTCGGTTTGTCGGTTTGTCGGTTTGTCGTTTGTCGGTTTGTCGGTTTGTCGGTTTGTCCGCAAAACTTTGTCACAGGTAAACTCAGCTACCATAAGACATATAAAGCTCAAACTTATACAGTAGATTTGTGTAGGTCTAACTTAAAATATAGGCTATGAATTGATTGGAAATTCAACGTAGAAGTGAAGTTATGGACGTTTAATGGAAAAATGTTTGTCACAAGTAAACTCAGCCACCATAAGACATAGCGAGCTGAAACATTGACACTGGATTTGTGTGTGCCTAACTTAAAATATGGGCTCTAAATAAATTATTAATTCAGTACAGAAGCAAAGTTATGGGGCTTTTAGCTGTATTTTCCTAACTTCACAGACAAGTTTGTTTTGAAAATACACAGGTGTGGCAAGTAGGTATTGTTAGTTGATTTTAATTTCAATTGAGCATATGAATATATTGCGTAATGGTGTTTCACAGAGTTAAGGATGTACTATCTATTGAGAATAAATGTTTTGTAAACGAGCAATTCTCAGCCCTTAATATGAACAGGCATAAGAAATCAACAAACAAGTTCTTACGCTATATGAAGCCGAGGAAAGAACTTACAAGTCAGTAAAGAGATTGGATTAGTGATGAAGATTAGTGAATAGTTCATTATCTAATTGAATTTCTTGACTCTGAATTTATTTCTCCTGGACTGCCTGCTCATGAGTAAAAACTTAAAGTAGAGCACCAATCATGCTGCAATTTAGTAGCAGTAACAAATTTCATGTTACGAAACATGAGTGCCCAAAACTGTGCAACGGGACGCGACTCTGAGTTCGTGCTCTACACAGATATGCCATAGAGGCGGACATAATGACTGGATGTGGTATTGGGGAGTCTGTGTGTATACTTCACATACCATTGATTCCGAGCCACTGTCTGTTTACGTTGAAATGATTGCAAATTCCGGTCAGAGTCTATTTCGCAATGACGTTAACTAAGTCGCAAAGGGAGACTTCATCTAACGCAGGAATACAAGGTAGCAAAACCAAGTTTTTCTCACATGGTCAAATGTAGTTTACATGCTCAACGGTCAGAGGTTTCAACTCTTTCTTCTACCATGAACCTGAAGGACAGACAGCTAATGTAGTGTAATAGCTGGAGACATTTGTTTAACACTGTAGTAATAATGGTATTTTCTACTATTCTATATTTTCTAATGACATTTTGAAATACCAAAAATGACAGAACTTCTGATTCCTCAGTGGTATAGCCAAAAGGCATAGGCACACGGCAATAAACCAAAACAGGAACTTCTGATTCCGTCAAAGACGGGTACGTTTGCTATGTATTATATATAACTGTAAACTTTTTTTTAATTTAATATTTGCTTAATAAATACACTGGGAATAATGTAAGGTATGGGACCAGAGTAGCCCAGTGGCTTGCGTGATCGCCGATGACAGTAGTGCAAATGTATTATAAATAAATGTAACAAACAAATATTTTTTTGAATTTAAAATGTGGATAATATAAAAGATGGTAATAAAGTAAAGGGATCTAGCCAGGGTAGCCAGTAGCTTGCTTGCTCGCCGATGACAGTAGTGCAAATGTATTATAAATAAATACAACAAAAATATTTTTTTTTAATTTAATATTTGCGTAATATAAACACTGGTAATAAAGTAAGGTATGGAACCAGAGTAGCCCAGTGGCTTGCGTGCTAGCTTTTGACTGGGAGCACGTTAATTAGAACTAACTCATTTCAAGTTTTCTTTACGTTTCATAGTTCAGAGTAGCCACATGTACCCTTAGAATAATTTCTGTCTGTCGGTTTGTCCAAAAAATATTTCTACCATAAGACATATAAAGCTGAAACATTGATTGTAGATTTGTGTATGTCTAACTTAAAATCTAATCTTTGTATACAGAGGCATTTGCTTAGCACTGTACTAATAATGGTATTTTCTACTATTCTATAACTTCTAATTGTAGTATTAGTATAATACTATAATTTATATTTTAGAATACCAAGTATAATAGAATTTTTGATTCCGTCAAAGACGGGTACGTTTGCTAGTATCATTATAAATAAAATAATGATTTTGTCTGTACATTGCTTAGAACTGACTCATTTCAAGTTTTCTTTACGTTTCATACATTGGAGAAACCGAATCCACCCTTAGAAAAATTTCTGTCGGTTTGTCGGTTTGTCGGTTTGTCGGTTTGTCGGTTTGTCGGTTTGTCCGCAAAACTTTGTCACAGGTAAACTCAGCTACCATAAGACATATAAAGCTGAAACTTTTACAGTAGATTTGTGTAGGTCTAACTTAAAATATAGGCTATGAATTGATTGGAAATTCAACCTAGAAGTGAAGTTATGGACGTTTAACGCAAAAATGTTTGTCACAAGTAAACTCAGCCACCATAAGACATAGCGAGCTGAAACATTGACACTGGATTTGTGTGTGCCTAACTTAAAATATGGGCTCTAAATAGATTATTAATTCAGTACAGAAGCGAAGTTATGGGGCTTTTAGCTGTATTTTCCTAACTTCACAGACAAGTTTGTTTTGAAAATACACAGGTGTGGCAAGTAGGTATTGTTAGTTGATTTTAATTTCAATTGAGCATATGAATATATTGCGTATTTGACATCATTGAAATGGTGTTTCACAGAGTTAAGGATGTACTATCTATTGAGAATAAATGTTTTGTAAACGAGCAATTCTCAACTCTTAATATGAACAGGGAGGAAAAATCAACAAACAAGTTCTTACGCTATATGAAGCCGAGGAAAGAACTTACAAGTCAGTAAAGAGATTGGATTAGTGACGAAGAAGCAGTTCATTATCTAATTGAATTTCTTGACTCGGAATTTATTTCTCCTGGACTGCCTGCTCATGAGTAAAAACTTAAAGTAGAGCACCAATCATGCTACAATTTAGTAGCAGTAACAAATTTCATGTTACGAAACATGAGTGCCCCAAAACTGTGCAACGGGACACGACTCTGAGTTCGTGCTCTACACAGATATGCCATAGAGGCGGACATAATGACTGGATGTGGTATTGGGGAGTCTATGTGTATACTTCACATACCATTGATTCCGAGCCACTGTCTGTTTACGTTGAAATGATTGCAAAGTCCGGTCAGAGTCTATTTCGCAATGACGTTAACTAAGTCGCAAAGGAGACTTCATCTAACGTAGGAATACAAGGTAGTTAAACCAAGTTTTTCTCACATTGTCAAATGTAGTTTACTTGCTCAAGGGTCGGAGGTTTCAACTCTTTCTTCTACCATGAACCTGAAGGACAGACAGCTAATGTAGTGTATTTAGAGGCATTTGTTTAACACTGTAGTAATAATGGTATTTTCTACTGTTCTATAATTTCTAATGACATTTTGGAATACCAAAAATGACGGAACTTCTGATTCAAAGAAGTACAACGTACGTCAAAGACGGTACGTTTGTTATGTATTATATATAACTATAAACTTTTTTTTAATTTAATATTTGCTTAATAAATACACTGGTAATAATGTAAGGTATGGGACCAGAGTAGCCCAGTGGCTTGCGTGATCGCCGATGACAGTAGTGCAAATGTATTATAAATAAATGTAACAAACAAATATTTTTTTGAATTTAAAATGTGGATAATATAAAAGATGGTAATAAAGTAAAGGGATCTAGCCAGGGTTGCCAGTAGCTTGCTTGCTCGCCGATGACAGTAGTGCAAATGTATTATAAATAAACACAACAAAAATATTTTTTTTTAATTTAATATTTGCGTAATATAAACACTGGTAATAAAGTAAGGTATGGAACCAGAGTAGCCCAGTGGCTTGCGTGCTAGCTTTTGACTGGGAGCACGTTAATTAGAACTAACTCATTTCAAGTTTTCTTTACGTTTCATACTTCAGAGTAGCCACATGTACCCTTAGAATAATTTCTGTCTGTCGGTTTGTCCACAAAATATTGCTACCATAAGACATATAAAGCTGAAACATTGATTGTAGATTTGTGTATGTCTAACTTAAAATCTAATCTTTGTATACAGGGGCTTTTTTTTAGCACTGTACTAATAATGGTATTTTCTACTATTCTATAACATCTAATTGTAGTATTAGTATAATACTATAATTGATATTTTGGAATACCAAGTATAATAGAATTTTTGATTCCGTCAAAGATGGGTACGTTTGCTAGTCATATTATATATTTTTGAATGACTGGTTTAATAAAAAAATAAAAACAAAAATTATATCATAGGATTAAGGATCATTGTAAAATAAATTAAAATAAGTATTATCGTTTTGTAAATGAAAGAAATGTTTGATATTAACGCATGTAAAACACAGTGGAACATGCTAGAATAATTTATAAAAGAAAAAAACTATGTGAATTTTATTAGGGTTCTAAAGTAAAGAAAATCTATGGTGTTTATAATGCTTCATCAGACAGTTTGTTTACTTTTCTATAGTTTTTTCAGGACAACTAAATATAATTCAGACTTGATTTGACATGCTGAAATCTTAAGCCTTAATGTGCAGATTTATTCCATAGTTGTTATTTATTAATTCTATTATAATCTCGCTACTGTAGCTGATAATGTAGTTTTAACGATAGTTTTATCAATTACTATTTTCAAATGTTACTTTTCTTCTTTTGTATATATAAGTCTTTCTCCAGGGTTAGTCACAAAAATATGAACAGTTATCATTATTTTTTTGTTTGTTTAGCATTGTATGTCTTATTGCCAGTCGTCCATTAAAGCACGAGCTTTAATGGTTATGTTTCCATTCATAGTGAAAGTTTTAGTCAAGTTTACTTATTAATTATTATTATACTTCTCGTACAATCGAGAATTAGTAGGAAAAACAGGTAATTAGTATATTAGATTTGTAGATATATTAGGAGTTATACTATGGTAATATTTCAGTTATGAAATTAAATAAAATTGTACTAGGTTATCTCATGTTCTCAAGAAACCCTTAGCAATACTTCCAGAACCTTAGGGCTCGTAGATCCCGGTTAAAAATAGAGATTTGGAATTTTCAATTATTATTGACTATTTTTTTGTTATTTCAGTTAAATAATCAGGAATTTTGGATTGCTGTAAGAGCATTACATCACTAGATAGACACTCTCAAGTTCCCCCAGTAGCTACTTGTCGGGTCTGTGTAGCCCAACCTTATTGAAATCTCAGATTTCAGCATATATAGTTCATTAAAAATAAATTTCTGTTAAATTTGATTAATATAATCAATAACCAATTATAACTGAAATATTTCATTTTAAAAACATAAAATACGAAAAAATTACTTCCCACTAATTAAATATGTATCAGTTAAAATTAATGTACTATAATATATAAAATAAATTGCAAAAAAAATTAACTGTTTTGCATACATTAATTCTTGGAAATAAAAAAATAATTTTCCCCCCTTATTTTGCTAATACGCAATTAAAACCAACATTTAATGTTTCATTTGATCTAACCAGTCTTTGAAAATAAGTCCTTGAAATAAAAATAAACGGTTACTTATAATTAAAATAATACATTATTAATGCTTATAACATGTATGTATTATATTTGTATAAGTCTCTCAAAGGATAACGAAAGCAGTCGTCAATATATTTAATTAATGTAGACAGCAAGACATTGCTTCAATGACACTTCGCCGCTGATAAATTGTCATCTGTTTCAATGGAACAGACATCACTCATCCAGCTAAAGACTATAAGGATAGAGTTACAACGATATTTCTTCAAAATAAAATCAATATAGGAACATTTCAAGCAAAACAGAAGCAACAAACAGATAAATCTGTTTTGCCAAATCAGTTTCAGTTTTATAAAATCGGTTTCAATCCTTAAGTGAAGTATAATTAAGTACAATTAGTCCTTAAGTGAAGCCGATAAAATACTGTTTCACTTAATTAAAAAGGTATGAATAAATTTAACTGATTGTAAGTTATTTCTGAACCAATTTTTATAATGTAGTTACTCAAATGATTTAGGAAACAGATTTTCATGTTTGAGTTTCCGCTCTTCGTGAAATACTTCTGTATTTTATTGTTCTGGTCAAAACCACAGTCAATGGATGTCTTAAGAAGCAGTTCACTCAATTAGCTGGAAAAAGGTGGTAATGCCTAATTACAAGGGTCTTCAGTCATAAGCTCCTAAGAGCAGTCAGCGTAGAAGTCTCTCGAATGAAGACAAGGCACGATTACCTCGCTAAACTTCTCCACTGTATTCAAGTTTTACCACTCCCTAAATGTCTATTATGTGAATTTGAGTCAATTGACAGAGAAGATATTAAGAGCTGCTCAGCCTTCGATCATATGCATTATGAAGAAGATCCTCTCATTACTGAAGCTCTCTCTACTGGTCAGTTTTTCAACAAATGGCTCAACAGCCAAGAGTACATATTGACTAAGAGGGAGAAGAATTAGTTTTTGTTTGAACATCGTTGTGATTGTTCACAACAACATTTTGAACAACACTAGCCTCCTAGTGATGTTGATGGCAGTCTTATTATTAACAACTGCTTGATGAATACATACGCTCAAGGAAGGAAGAACCTTCCTCCTAACAAACATAAGGTCATTAGTAATTTTTTTTAATATTCAAGAATATGTTATTAATACCTATTCTTGATAAGTATAATTCCCTATGGATATGCACAACACACTCTCTCATACAGTAAAAGGACATGCCGGCACGAGGGCAACGTAAGAGCTGATGAATTGGCAAAAAGAGCTGCACAAGATGAAACAATACCAACAGTATACATCAAAGTACCCTTGACATATAATAAAACATAAGAACACATTATAAGCATAGACTAATGGAACAATATATGGCTCAATGTAACCGAAGGCGTGGTAACAAAACGTACTTCAGGAATGTATATATAAGAAATACTATATATACTATTTATATATACGTAAAACTATACTGAACCATACATACAAGACAACAATGGTTCTGACTGTACACGGTAGAAATAGGTCATATTTTTACCGATTTAAGCATGTCGATTCGCCCTACTGTCCCTGCAAGTGAAGGACTGCATACCTTTCAGCACATTTTATTTAGCTGTCCAAATATAAATAATTATGGACAAAAACTAATAAAAAATATCATCCTGTGAGGAAGAATGTGGCGGGAAAGAAAGAAAACCTAATCAACAATACAGCAAAGACTTCTTTGGTTTTATAAACAACCTACCAAGCGATGAATTATAACTGACATATATGCAGTTGAAATAACACTGTATGAGAAGACCTGTAATCAAATGGTCAACGAAAATAAACTCCCTCATGGTAGGGTTACTACCCGTGAGGAAAACATAAAAAAACACTCTCATACATACTCAGGTCAAGTCTATGACAATCATTAATACTTATAACGTTTCATCAACACATTAGATAAATTAGAGTAATTTTAGGATTATGAAAAGAGTAGGAATCTTTCAACAATATTCCATTCAAATTTGCCGTTTTATTAACTGATAGTTAGCAAGAGTTTGAGAGTTTC
Source organism: Hermatobates lingyangjiaoensis (assembly GCA_026182355.1). NCBI lineage: Eukaryota > Metazoa > Arthropoda > Insecta > Hemiptera > Hermatobatidae > Hermatobates > Hermatobates lingyangjiaoensis. The sequence goes on along the minus strand of JAPFBL010000136.1, from coordinate 2,106,144 downwards.
ATGTACTTTCCTAACGACTGTTCTGATTAAATTAATACCCTTTGGCTACTGAAGGGAATTATAACGATCCAGTTGAGGACGAAGGGCTCGTGACAAGCAGTTGAAGTCGTTTCCTTTTATGTAACTGCTCCTTTCCGACAAGTTTCAAGTTTCATGTCCCTTTAACTATTAAAGACATCAAGTTGTCGATTATTGTTCGCAGCTACTTTTCATAACGATTATGAGTATTCATTACAACGACTCTTTCATTCATTCAATAGATACAGTGAGTTGATCATCAGTAATTCAAATAATAGTATCCACAATGATATAACGTACTTCTAAAAATGTATATACTAGCAGCCCCTCCTCTCCCCTATTAAAGCAGTAAGCAAAATATGATAATAGCCTTTAATGTATGTACTATATAAATGTTAATGCAATTTATTTTAACTCAAATTCTTAACCATTAATTTATAGCATATTGGTTTCTTTGGCAAAACAATATGCAAAAGAAAGCATGCATGAAAAAAAATTTGCCCATCTATTAAATTTAAATACTTATTTGAAACTTCATTTACTAAGGGCTTCCCTTTGCGAAAGAAAGCATACATGCAAAAAAATTTGTCCATCTATTAAATTTAAATACTTATTTGAAACTTCATTTACTAAGGGCTCCCTCCCCTTTGCAAAAGAAAGCATGCATGAAAAAAATTTGCTCATCTATTAAATTTAAATACTTATTTAAAACTTCATTTACTAAGGGCTTCCCTTTGATCCAGGATGAATTCCTTGGAACCAACTTTGTCACAGAAAAATCTGCAAAACAATTTTCCGAAGAATTTTTCTAATTCGTCTTTCCACCTCACAACAGGTCTATTTCTTTTTCAAATACTATTCGTTAGAGTCCATTTGCGACTTTGCAATCTGACAACATTCCTCACTCAATTCCACTTTAGTTACTTTGACTCAAAATTATTATTGTGTATTGGATTGAATGGTTAAGCACTATAAAATGCGAGGAATGAGGCGTAAATTTATAATAACAGAACTTTTTGGATTTTCTTACAGACCCTATGTAGGTATTTAATTATTTATATTTTAATATTTCTCAGTATACTTTAGCGATTGTTTTATATTTTAATATATTCAAAGTGCATTAACAATCTGTTTTCCACGTTACAGATTCCTCAAAATCTTCCTCAGATCAACCAAAATACTACTGAATATTTGACACCGAGATTTACTTATTTTAATTGCAACAAAAAATGCTAAGAGGAAATAAAGTCTCGTATACTGGTAAGATAAAGAGGTTATTATACCATTGGTGTAATTAATAAACATATATAATATATATATATACATATAAAAATATGAAAAATTAATTTTGAAATTATTTTTCAAAGAAAAAAATTAAAATCAAATGCTTGATGTTTAAATATTGGTAATGATCATAAAAATATTTATGAGCTGGTAAAAAACCTTACAATGGTCGTTTCTCAGAGAGTTTGAAATGATCTTCCCTAACACAGATTGAATTAAAATATGCAGCAGCTTTTTCATTAAAAAAACACTTTTCTGCTGGTTGAATTAAAATTGCATGTACTAGTGTGTAGTCGTAGTAAAAAATTAGTTATTAATCCTACTCGTCTAGTTTTGCAGTGTTGACCCTGGATTATTGTTTTTTTTTTACATTTCTCTAACTAAATTACATTTGTAATTACTGTAAACCAACGGAAAATAATGAAAAAATTGGAGGCAATTAGGTCGTTAATATAGACGCTAAATTTTTTTGGACATTATTATTTTAATTCAATTTATACTGTTAAAATTCCAATTTAAACAATATATATATATATTTGTAAAAGTTGGAAGCAGTTTAAACATATATTGTTAAATAACACCCCATATTTGGCTTGTATCTGTTTCTTACACAATTTCTCCAGTTTCCGGAATTCGTTCCTCGTCTCTTCATTAAAACTATAAAGCTTATCACCAATATTGCTAGTCGACATGTTTCGAATGTACCACATTCATCATTAGGACAATAATGAGAATAATAGTAGGATGTCGAAACATGTCGACTAGCAATATTGGTGATAAGCTTTATAGTTTTAATGAAGAGACGAGGAAGGAATTCCGGAAACTGGAGAAATTGTGTAAGAAACAGATACAAGCCAAATATGGGGCGTTATTTAACAATATATATATAATATATATATATTATAGAGAGAGACAGAGAGAGAGAGAGAGAGAGAGAGAGAGAGAAAGAGCTTAAATATATTGTTTAAATATTTAAAGAGTTAAGCCTACCTATGGCAAACTCTTGGGAGGTCAGCGCTGGAAGACAAACGGTGCTATGAATCCACCACTACAGGTAAAACACCCATACACCTTCCAACGAGAGAGTATCTACCCTCCATTAGCAAACTAAACAACTCTCATCAAGCGACTTCAAATGTCCCGACAATTAGTCTAGCCTTACAGGGCAGTGCCGTAAGGCCTGTGTTGTCAGAACGGAGAAGGAATACAGAATTTTCCACAGAAATCGCAAAGATGAAATCTTTAGTGGTACAAAAGATCCACAACTTGAGAAATACAGAAACAAGACCATGATCTTTTGACGATAGTGACTCTCCTCGTCAGAAATTGAGGGATATCCAGTTCGTTCTGTGAGAGGCTCTCACGAAGACCAGTTTAGACTTGGGTCGAAAGAACTTAGTCCTGTTTCTGAATTTCCCGAAATGAAATTCAATCTTAATTTTTATTTGAGATATGAATTGTAAAATTTTTCTATTAATATACATTTAAATATATACTAATATATTGAAATCTAGGTCGATACAAATAGTAAAGATATTTAGAAAAACTTGAAAAGTTACTCTTTCATAAATCTATAAATTATTTTGGCAATTCGTAAAAATCTTTATAATTAAAAATTGAATTATAACTGCTTTTAATCTAAATTTATGATTTTGTAGCAATAACAAAGTTTTGGAGCCTTAATTAGTACTTGGTTATTATTATCAAAGTTTTAACTGTGTTTACGTTTTTGAATGGAGGAAAATAAATATTGTACCAGTTTATTATTTAAAATTCAATACAACTTTTTTCTCTTACCTGATGGAAAAGTTTACAATTCCTCTCAGTGGAATAATTTATTTCAAGAGAATAAAAATTAAAAGAAACCAAAAAGGTATTTATTTTCTTAAATTGTATTATTCTAAATAATTGATATTTAAATAAAATATCAGAAGGAAATGGAATTACATGCATATCTTTCAAAAGTGTCAAAGTTATTCTGAGTTACGGCAAAGTAATAGCATACGTTTCAAATTTATAACTGTGTATTGTCAAGATCTGATCGATTTTTCCTTATGAACTACACTTGCACCATAATTACACATCGTACTTGTAGAAATGATTGTGGTGTTTTTTGTACCCCAAGTGCCTATAACTTCTAGTAAGAGTTTTTGGTTCAATTCATTTATTTAGTATTATGTTTATATATATATATATATATATATATATATATATATTTTATTGAGAGAAGATCTGCTGCCAATATATACCAATATATATATATATATGTTTGGAAGTTAACTAATAACAGAAAAGGTATACCGTACTCTCAATATTTCACTGCCTCGGAGTCATTTTAGTTTCCCAGCCAAAAATGATTCTTAATTATCCCGTTCTAAAAGATTGTTTTTTTTATCACCAAAAACTATGTTTGGTGTTCTATATGTAATTAATTTCACGTAGGTCAAGCTTCCATCAATTTTAGCCTCCGTATAAAGGCTCATGGATCTTCTGTCTACATTATCCAAGACACCTGTTGCTATCTGCGCCAAAACCTACAGTCTTTCCTTCAATGAATGCATTAAACTACAAATCCTGTGCCACCAAGCGCTGCCACTGAAAAATAAGAACGTCACCCGCGAGCCTCTGAGGAAGTCCATATTTATTTACTCGTAGCTAGGCAACGCAATATAACAAGTTTAAATCTAAAAAAGATAATCTCGTGTTATTTTTTTTATATTTTCTATAATTTTTTTTAAATTATTTTAATATTTATATTTATTAAATAAATTACTACTAGAAGAAGTGAAATAAAACAAAAAGATATAACAAAATGAAATTTGAGTGTTACCTGGTATTTAAAGAGCTCATTGAAGATCTCTTCAGTTTTTTGGAAACAAGATAGCACTCTAAAGCACTTAGAACGTTTTCTTTGACTGCCTTTTTAACATATATATATATATTAGTATAAATGGGCAGCAAATCTTCTTGAAGACAAATGGAATTAAAGTATGCAGCAGCTTCTGAGGCCATCGAGGCCATCAGCAAAAAGGTCGTTAATGCAGAAGCTGCTGCATACTTTAATTCCATATATATATATATATATATATATATATATATATATATATATAATAATATATCAATGATCAAACCACAATAAGAAATGGGAAAACAAGACTAAGATCTTTCAACCGTAACAAGCGGTCTTCGTCAGAGTCAAAAACCCAACTGAACACTAGATGCAGAAAACATCTGGTGAGGAGTTGAGAAGAGTGGGAGGGAAGAGTGGTATTTTAAAAGGGTGAAAGCACAGGAAAGGACTAATGTCCAGAAAGGGATGTTTGGGGAAACAAAGGAGTACAGTAAGAAAAAGTAAAAAACTATCCGCTAGCTGTCAACCCTCTTTGAAGAGGCTATTGCCCTCGTGACGAAAGTATCAAGTTTGAAGAGACCGTTACTAATGTTTATAATATTAGATCTATTAAATTTAATTAGAGACGATTCAATAATATTTCTTAACAACATTGATTTTTCATAGGTAATAAATTTAGCTCCTGTCCAATCAATATGATGATTTTCATTTTTTATATGCAAGAATAAGGCACTACTGTTTTCCTGTCTACTTACGTTATATTGGTGTTGTTTTACACGTGTTTTAATGATTTACCAGTTTGACCAATATAAATTTTATGGCAATTTTTGCACGGAATTTTATAAATACCAGCGGACTCCAATTCGCTTGGAGAGTTTTTTATTAACATATTACCCACGACATTTTGTTAACATATTACGATTACGGTTGAAAGGTCTTAGTCTTGTTTTCCCATTTCTTATTGTGGTTTGATCATTGATTGTTGTTTCACGTGTTTATGTGAAATCTTTTTATATATATATATATATATATATATATTTTGAAAATCTACATGAGGTGTCCGGTTCTGATATCTGATTGGTTGATGCGGGACCAAATAAGCTTGACTCGTTTTTCAAGTTGAAGGCTTATAGCTCTTATCGAAGTCACGTACAGCGGTTCTTCTCTTCCATGGAGTCATTCTGATTGGTTGATGCGGGACCAAATAAGCTTGACTTGTTTTTCAAGTTGAAGGCTTCTAGCTCTTATCGAAGTCACGTACAGCGGTTCTTCTCTTCCATGGAGTCGGCGGAGATGACTCCATGGAAGAGAAGAACCTTCAACTTGAAAAACGAGTCAAGCTTATTTGGTCCCGCATCAACCAATCAGATATATATATATATATATATGATTAGTTGTTTCATGCCCAAATGGCTTGATTGATTTTCTTGTATGGAATGGAGGTGGTGGGGGTTCTAGAAGTTGTAGGTTGCTGACACTAATGAAAACCACGTACTTTGAGCATCTCTTCTATGAAGTCACCGCTATAATCATGCCGAATATTATAAGAGTTCGAACTTCCTCAGAAAATAAACAGCTTCCGTACGATAAGTCTTAGAAGAAAATATACAGTACTTTATTTCAACATACTAACCAGTTAAATTATTCTATGAATGGGAAACTGGTCAAAAAAGTGGTTTCCCAAATGCCAATGATGAAAAGTAATATTACAGTGTCTGCACTTATTAAATATAATCTTGATTGTTTGATTAATATCAAGCCTTAACTTGAATTAATTCAAGTTAGATCAACTTGTTGATTACACAGAATAAAGCTATTTTAACTGTTTCTCTTATCTAACGGTCCTGCAATGTTCTACCTATCTGGAGGTGCTCTTTCCCGCTCGCTTCTTATTCTTCCCACTTTTCGCTCAATTTAATCTCTTCATCTCCTCCTCTTTTTATATATTTCTTTCACAATAAGCTACCTTCAAAGGCCATAGACTTTTTTCATTTTTCTATTAAATTGGTGGTGATTTCTTTAATTACACATATATGTAATGTTTATTTATTTACAATTATTTATTTATGTTTTGTTTTCACCACCTATTCTTAGTTTTACTTGTTTATATTTTATTTTTTATCATTCAACATTTCTCTTTCTCTTAATAAGTTTAAATTTTCTTTAGTTCATATTGTTTTTCTTTTAACACCTCGACTTTTCTTTGCTTTAACATTCCTTTCATTATTTTTTAACGAAAAAATTATTAATTTTTATTAAAAATTTTATTAACTTAATAAAAGTTAATTTATTAATTAAACAATTAATTAATTTTATTTATCCTTTTTTTCACCTTATATTGTTCTTAAACTTTTCTCTCAATCGAAACTAAACTAAACTTTTTGAGAAGTCGAAAGCAAACTGATTATATTATATATATATATATTATATATATATATATATATATATATATATATATATATATATATATATATACGAGTTCGAGATTAACAAAGAGCAACACACAAAGTAGGGAAACACACTTACAGACTCAAATTTTCGGGTAATCCGCCTCCCATTTCTCCTGAAGACGGATTACCCGAAAATTTGAGTCTGTAAGTGTGTTTCCCTACTTTGTGTGTTGCTCTTTGTTAATCTCGAACTCGTATTGTGTCCAGTTTGTATCGTATTTCGTTTTATCAGTGAATATATAAACAAAAGAATATTCGACCGTTGATGTATAAATATGAAGATAATTTATCAAAATTCTATAAAAGGAGGAACATCAAATATTCACTCGCTATAATCAACAAAACACCTACAATTTATGAGTCATAATTAAACCATAAACAGTGATTAGTATAAACATACTAATCAATTATTAATTGACAGACAAATAAATAATTAAATTATAAATAAGCATATTAAATTAGACAATACAAATAAACTAATTATATGTTATATATTTACAACACTCTACAGAGATCAATTTTACAAACTGAATATAAACCAGCTGTAGAAAATGATAGACACTGTCAATCACAGTCGTAATCTATATCAAAAACCAAAGCAATAATCATTTATTAGTGATAAGCATATAAGAATAATAATTCGCTGACACAGCCATGTCTATACAAATCTTTGACGCCATACAACAGTCCTGTTTCAGCGTGTTGCATTATCTCTTATCAAACTACTCTACATAAAGCGTCTCTAGTATACTGTTTTACAAAATCATTTAAAGAACCAACCAAGCTTACTTGACTCTCTACTGTATATATATTAAGGAAATTACTTACAAAATTAGTAAAAGAAAAGGTAAATTGCATATCATTTACTATTCTCAATATTCACTTCCTCGATTATAGGGTCACGGGGTATAACACTCCATATATAATATATATATATATATAAAATGTATACATAATTTATATGTATATATAAAGACTGAAAAGTCTAGTCGAAGGTTTTGTCCGATTAACAGTGTTGTTCCTTTAAATAATGTAAATTTAATTTTCTTAGTTAAAAAATTCTTACTTCTGCCTATGAAAAAGGTTTTAAATAAAACCGAAACGTTGGCAACGAGAGTTTAATTTTTTATCCTGGAAAATTGACCAAACCCCGATTAGAGAACACACCTATTCTATCAAACGGTCGATATATTATTAAATCTGTTATATATATATATATATATATATAATGATAAAAGAAAAACGGTCCGGCAGGACAGATTACGCTTAAAATAAACTGTGACACATAGACAGAAACATAACAAAAATCGTAATGGCGGTCGAAATATTGAAAAGTGAGTCTTTGTTATGTTCCTGTCTATGTGTCACAGTTTATTTTAAGTATAAATATATATATATATATATATATATATGTTGTTAAAATTTGCAGCAGCTTCTGCACTCACTAACTTTAAGCTGGTGGCCTCGATCCTTCGGGCGATTTTTCTTTCTTCTGGCTGCAGTTGCCATAGCATCTGTCCTAGAGACATCTTCAATATTATACGAGCTTTCGACCATAGGAACATTGGTCATCTTCAGGTAGGCTCTACCTGAAGATGACCAATGTTCCTATGGTCGAAAGCTCGTATAATATTGAAGATGTCTCTAGGACAGATGCTATGGCAACTGCAGCCAGAAGAAAGAAAAATCGCCCGAAGGATCGTGGCCACCAGCTTAAAGTTAGTGAGTGCAGAGGCTGCTGCAAATTTTAACAACATATGATTGAGAGAAGACCTGCTGCCAACGTATTCATATATATATATAAGTAATGCCGGCCCGCGAGAGACGCCGGCCCGCGAGAGACTAGAGGGTTGAAGTCCGTATCAACATTGCCTCTCCTATAAACAGAAGGAGCTGACTAATAAAACTGGATTCTTGTCTTCAATCACGTGCGAGCTAGTTTATTTAAATTCCTTTTTTTTAAAAACCTATTCATTACCCGGACACGCGTAACTGGTGCCGAAACCCGGGATCATTCGCCAACTGTTTAATAGTGTAGTGTTGTGTCCAGTGTAGAAACCAACATGACGAGTAAACAGACAACAGGAGCCGATGTTAGGCTCGCAGTGAAAATAGAACAAGCGAGAGTAGCAAAAGCAGGGTACCTGATGAACCTATTAGATTCGATAAAGAGGTTCGAGGGTGATGCTCGAGAGTTGGACTTGTTCATAGAGAGAATGGACTCCATCAACGAGCAGTTAGTCACAACTCAACTAGACCCAGCTACAGACAAGAACATCAAGACCTACTTCCTCGCCAGGGTCAGCCTTACGGTGATGCTGGAGTTAGGACTTACGTTTTTTCGGAGTGGAGTGCGGTGCGAGCAGCCCTTAAGGACAGATATGCTGGAGCCGCAAAGCCTGTAGCTAGATGTGCGCTAAAAATTTTTGAAATGCGGAAGGAGAATGGTGAGACCTGCGCTGAGTTTGGGCGCAGATTGGGGGATGCGACAAGGAAATTAACTATGAAGATAAATGAAAAGTGCACAGACAGTCAAGAAGCGAAATGGAGAACGACGATATATGAAGAGATAGCCAGTGAAATTCTCCTCAAGGCAGCTCCAGAACGAGTGAGAATGGCCCTCCGTATCATGAAGCCCACTAGTCTCGAGGAGACAATTAATGCCATCCGGGAGGAAGAAATGGACCGAGAAGATAACGGTGTTATATACAGAGGGAAGTCAGAAGGAGGATGGGCAGTTGTGACCAGGAGGAGAGTACCTCAGGATAGGCAATTCAGAGCAAGAGCCTATGAGGATCGAGGACAAGGGAGGTATTCACAGGAGAGGAAGCCACGGGGACGTTTTGAAGAGAGAAGATCTCAAGCCAGGAGGAACAGCTATGAGACAGTGGGAGGCTACACGCGAAGAGAGAAGCCAGTAAGAAGAGGATGTTGGGAGTGTGGTGAACTCGGTCACTTCGCGCGAGAGTGTCCGTATTTATATCGCAAGGAGAGACCACGAACGAAACAGTATAGACCAACACCAAGAGATGAGCCCATGGAAGTTAACACAACCCGGCGGGAGAAGATGTGGGGCAGGAGAAGACAAAAAGGGGAAGGCTCTTCAGAGGACGGGAGCTCATCAGAGTCAACAGGGTCGGAGCAAGAGACATCGATAGAACGACACGAGCGCTGGTACGAGCGAGGGAAGTGGCCTTCACTGGAAGAGACTCGTGGTGGGAGGATCGCTATTCGAGAGAAGAGGAAGAAGGATTGAAGGTTAGGCGAGAGGTATATAGGCGAGCAACAGAGGAATAGCATAAGAGGTAAGCTCCCTATATTTTTTTTTCCCAAATGGAAGACTAAGTGTTTGGCAGATACAGGGTCAGATAGCACAATTATGGACAATGAAGTGGCAAAAAGGATGGACAATTATTCAGGGCTGACACCGTGCAACTGCACCTTGGTCACCATGGCAGGAAGGAAGAGCCTGGTAGGCGAATTACAGGTAGAGATGGGAGAATTAATAGGAGAGACCTTGGAGATGAAAGTGCATGTGACCCACTTAGAGACCCAGAAATATGGAGTTATTCTAGGGTGCGACTTTTTGGAGAGAATTAATGCAAAACCTGAGTGTAAAAGAGGGAAGTGGGACATTAAACTAGGAAAAAGGAAATACTTCGTGGAAGGGAGAGTTAAACCAGGGAAGAGAATAACGGTAAACTGTGGAAAAGTGATACCAGGAGAACATCAGGTGAGTGAATTAATGAAAGAATTTGAAAAAGTATTCTATAGTGAAGGACAGAGGTTATCAGCTACAGGTAGGGTCAAACACCAAATAGAACTCCCTGAAGGTACAGTTGTTTACGTGAAACCTAGAAGGTACCCACACCAATTGAAAAAGATAATGCAGGAGCAAATAAAGGAAATGCTGGACCAGGGCATAATACAGAGGTCTAAGTCGCAATTTTCGAGCCCTATTTGGCTGGTCCCGAAAAAGGTCGAGGAGGGTAAACCCCCTAAATACCGGTTGGTAGTAGATTTTAGAGAGTTAAATAAGTACACTAAGCTTGAAAGATACCCTCTGCCAAGGATAGAAGACATACTCGACCATATGGCAGGAGCAACTGTATTCAGTACCTTCGACCTCAAGGCCGGGTATCACCAGATTAGGATGCACCCGAGAGATGTCGAGAAGACGGCCTTTACGTTCGATAGAGGCCACTTCGAATTTTTGAGGATGCCCTTTGGCCTAAAGAATGCGCCTTCCACGTTCCAACGCCTCATGGATGAACTGCTTGAAGGACTGGGAGAAGACTTTACGCAAATCTACATGGATGACATCATAGTGTTCAGTAAGTCAATAGAAGAGCATAAGGAACATGTTACAAGGGTGCTGAAAAGAATAAGGGACTTTGGCTTAAAGATAGCGATGGATAAAACCCGCTTATATCAAAAAGAGGTTAGATTTATGGGGCACCTTATCTCAGGTGAAGGAGTAAGACCCGACCCTAAGAAGGTTGAAGCAATAGATCGATTACCCTATCCAAAGGGACCCAAAGACATCAGGGCTTTTCTAGGTATGATAGGTTTCTATAGAAGGTACGTAAAGGACTTTGCAGCAATCACGAACCCCTTGACGGACAGTTTAAAGAAAGGAAAGAAGTTTATACAAACAGAAGATCTAAGAGAAGCAGTGGAGCAGTGTAAGAAGGCGTTGCGGGGCCCGCTGTTGCTCCAATTTCCTGACCTAAACAAACCATTCATTGTAATGACAGATGCCAGTCAAGAAGCTATCGGGGGAGTCTTGATGCAGGAAACTATCCAGGGAGAGCGACCAATAGCCTACGCCAGCAGAAAATTATCACCAGCAGAAAAAAGGTATAGCACAATAGAAAGGGAAATGTTAGGCATAGTGTGGACTGTAGAACATTTCCGACCCTACCTTTTTGCGGCTGAGTTCACTATTAGAACAGATCATAGGCCCCTAATGTGGATCGGGAATTTAAAGGAGACGTCAGCCCGGATAGCAAAGTGGAAAGAAAGGATAGCTGCATACAACTTCAGGGTCCAGCACGTAAAGGGCGTTGATAATCAAGTAGCCGACTGTTTGTCCAGAAACGTCAACGTCATTACGAGAAGTAGTACGAGAGAGCCAAGTACCTCCAGGGACGTGCGAGAGTTCTTCGCCAACTGGACACCAGACGCAGATGAAGACCAAGAACAACGAAATGGACCGGAAGCTGAGATTAGTCAGGATATAATAAACAACAAGAGAAATCAAATAATTATAAAAGACGACACAGAAGAAATAATAAACACCCAATTGCACAAATATGGCCACTTAAAAATAAATATTATTACAGGAGGAACGAAAGCGAACAACGAACAATTAAGTAGAGTCATAAACCAACTAACAGTGCCAGGAAAGGTATACCATTTCTTTATAGAATCACAAGAACTTGAAAATAGACTACTCCGACTAATTCAGGAAAGAGAGCTGAGACAAGGAGCTCATTTCATAATCTGTAAGAACCAGGTAGAAACGGTAGAAGACGAAGAGCAGCAGAAAGAGGTCATCCTAAATTATCACAGGGGAAAAACCAACCATCGTGGTGTCACAGAGACCCTTAAACATCTACAGAGGTCGCATTACTGGCTCCAAATGGGCAAGAGGATAGCCCAAGTGATAAAGGACTGTGAAATATGCAAAAGGAGGAAGTATGAAAGAGTACCACTTGTACCTCCATTATTACAAAGTCAAACGCCCGAGGGACCCTTTGAGGAGCTAGAAATTGATATATTTACATACGACGGAAACAAATATTTAACAACAATAGATAGACTAACGAAGTTAGCCTCAGCATGGCCACTAACAAGTAAATCAAGTGAAAGTACAGAAGAGGCATTGCTGTCGTATTTGGCCACGTTTGACTGCCCGAGAACGATCTATATGGACAGAGGGCGAGAGTTCAACAACGTTAAAATAAAAACCCTGTTAAAAGAATTCAATATAAACCCCCATTGGTGTACACCGGGTCATCCAAGGTCCCACAGAGCAATAGAGAGACTACATAACACTCTAACGGAACACTTGCAGTTATTGGCTGATGCAAAAAACATAAAGGGTCATGTGGCAATGGCCAGAGCGGTCCTAGCATACAACAGTAGTATTCACTCGACCACAGAGGCAACACCATTTGAATTGCGGAAAAAGGAAGCGGATCCACAAAGGTTACATAATAGAGTCAAAGCAGCAAAAGAAAGATGGACCAAGCAATATAATCAAAGGAAAGCAGAAGAAACAGTAGGGTTGATACAAGAAGGGGACTTCGTATATAAACTGAATAGGCAGAAGCGAAGGAAATCGGACCCGAGATACGTAGGGCCATACGAAGTACTCGCAACGTTACCACGGTACAGAGCACAGATATGGAGGATAGGAACGGACACCCTGAAACAAGAAATAGTTCATTTTCAGGAACTGCGACGGGTGAGAAGGAAAATCCCACCAATGGTGCGAACGATATAGTGTAGTTATGTGTGTTTACCTTTGTTAATTTTGTTATTTTTGTTTTGTACAAATAATCATAGAAGTTCATCTTTTGTTATTTCTGTAATTTCTATAAACAATGTTAATTCAGTTACTTGTGTGGACGTCATTTTATTTTTGAATGTTAAAACATTATATTCATTTCTTATGTTTAGAGTCAAGTTTTGTTTTGTTATTTTATGATATAACTCAGACACTTGTACGGAGAGCATTGTTGATAAGGACTGGGAGGGGGCAGTAATGCCGGCCGCGAGAGACGCCGGCCCGCGAGAGACTAGAGGGTTGAAGTCCGTATCAACATTGCCTCTCCTATAAACAGAAGGAGCTGACTAATAAAACTGGATTCTTGTCTTCAATCACGTGCGAGCTAGTTTATTTAAATTCCTTTTTTTTAAAAACCTATTCATTACCCGGACACGCGTAACTTATATATATATATATTCGTATATTTCGGGAGTAGACCTTCGTTTATGCATGTCTTGTTAAACCTCTCCTTGTCATCTAACCATTTCCAGTTATCACAAAAATTAGGACGTTATAATGTAATATGTAGTGTTGATGTAATTATAAATGTTTTTCAGTTATATTTAGTTATGTATAGTTTAGTTAAGATTTTGTACAACTGTAATCCTTGATAATGGTCAGTGAGGACCGAAACATGTCGGACTATGTAAATAAAAACTTTGGTCAACTAATCTCTCTTGTACCACAAAAATGGAGAAAATGTATTAGAGAAATCGAGAGATTCAGTAGAAAAGTTGTGAAATTAAAAATAGGCATACAATTTAACAAGACATATATATATAAAAATTGATTGTTATTTCACGAGTTTATTTTAAACTATATATATATATAATATATATATATATATAAGAAATATAATTATAATTATTAGTAATGCCTGAACATAGATATTTTCAACAATACTCAAACAATAATTTTGAAGTTACGAATTACTTTAATAGTAAATTCATTAGCTATTTCATTCACTCATTTTTTACTAATATATATATTTAATTCAAAGTACATATCTACGGAAAAATATAACTGAACAAGTTTTTTTTAATTTCACGTAGAATTCTTGAAAGAAAAGCGTTCCGAATCGAAGTTGGACTGACACAACAATGAACCGGTCTACGTGTCAGTTCTATTGTCATGGACACTACACACCGGGTGGTCCTTCTAGTTTCTCTAAAGACATTAAAAAGAAAATAAAAAAGACATCTTCCAGTTTCAGAATGAATACAAAATGAAATACTGCAATACTTTACAACAATTTTACAAAAATAGAAATTTAAAAGCATTATTCTTAATATTTTGTTTACTCCTGTTGCCGCTAGCAAAAATATTTTATTTAAATAAAAAAAATAAGGATATTATTTTTTTTGCATTAAAATTTATTTATATATTTGTTTTAATTATAAATAGTATAAATAGAATATTTACTAAAGTAGTATTGCCTTAAACATTCGGAATTCCAAAAATGAATTCTATCAGTTGAAAATATTTTACATATGTATGAAAGAAGTGAGAATTTCGAATTTAAAATGACAGAATTTTAAGATTTTTTAAGTCATCGATTTTTAGATTTGTTTCCAACGGAAAATCTCAGCGCTCAAAAATGAATGACAACTACATGAGTAGGCTCACATTCTACAGGTATAAACATTTCTTAAGAACTTTATTTCACTAAAAATTCAAATATTAATGTCTAAAATATTTTTTCTACTGTGGAGTGATATATATGTATATTTATGTGTTTGCTGTAAATACTTTACATCCTATATACAAAATAACCTTCTGCTTCAGAGTCATAACCCAGTATTACCTGATATTAATTAAATTAAACTAACTGACAGAATGCACTTAATTACCTTAATAATAAGAGTCAAACACTTTTAAACAGCTTATTCTCTGTAGTAAATAATTCTTTTGAGTCATTACTATCTAGTGCTTTCCAACTTTTAAGCTATCTTGTAAACCTTTATCCCAATCTCTTATAATCTCGCATTTGCTGCAGATCATTTCTCATCAACCTTTCACCTTATAACTTTGGCAATGTCTGTAAAGAGACTAAATAATTTTAGCAATACTTCAGATACTTACCCATAATTTTTTACCCATAATTATTTAGTATTAACTTAAGAATATTGTAATTTGTCGTATTTTAAAAACTTTGAAATAATATCCATTTTGTATAAAGTTTCATCCTGAATAAAACGTATGTTTTATTATTTCTTATGCTGCTGCAAGTATCGTTTGAGAGTTTTCGGATATTGTACGTTTTCAAGGTAAGTGCTCTGAAAAACAAAGGATCTCGTCACCGGTCGATACACGCTGAGAGCCATCAATATTTTAATACTTTATATATGCTAAACTACGCGGTGCAACATCCACGCATGATGGAACTACTCGTATTTATAATTACCCCTTAAAGGTGAAAATTTTAACTTATTTTTACACCTGAAAGGGCATAAATCGATAAAAATTCAATTCTTTATTAAGATAATGTTTCAATTTCCAAACCATAACCGACACACATGGAACAAAATTCATAGATAAAATAATGGAGCAAATTTCAATCAAATCTTTATGTTAAATTAATTTAAGTTTATATGGTTCTATGTTTTAGGTCATTAAATATATTTATATAAATATAAATATTATGATATATTATATAAATACTATATTAATATATAAATATAAAGTGGTAGGGTCAAACTTGAAATGCAACATAGCTAGTCTAAAAGGTATGACTGCCACACTAACTGACTTGGAGTATACAGAAGAGACGCCGTTTCTCCTAACAACCAAGAATAGACAATGGATAGATAAAATACATATTATTTAAAAAAAACTGTCTTGCGTTTATTATTATCCAACCGAAGTAGATTATTCAGACTAAGAAACATTCTAGTGAGACCATATATATTAATCATATGGAGGGAAAAAAGGAAAGGTCCTATTTGCCAAAAAATTTTCAAAATGTTGAGTATAATATGGGAATTAGTATGGAAAACATTTCAGCCGACCTCTATATCACATCCATGCAGGAAATACTTACGAAAAAATAGCTCAAAACAGGGTCTTACAAATATTATGTCAATATTTATTAATGAACTGTTAATTATAATTAAATGATTATGATTATGATTATTGTTATACTAAAAGGAAGGATGAAATAAACCAAATGAAGCATTAATAATTTGATGTTATGTAGGATATAGATTAGAGAAATATTCGAACATTTCAACCCTACTGCGAATCATATGCAAATAAAAAAGAAGATTTTACGAAGGAGAAAAGCATTTTATTAAAAAAAAATAGCGTTTATTGGCAACTGATATTTTTTCCAAATTGAGCATTCAACAAAAAAAAAAAGGACGATAAGAATTTTCAGTGTCTCCAAGGGAAAAAAATCTGAATTCATTTTTAGCTTTTTTTTTTTTTTTTATTCTTTGATGCTATGGAAAATATTTATGCAAATTTCATTGAACTTGAACAAATATTTGCGAACGATGTAAAAGAACGGAGTGAAAGGGATTATTTGTTTAATTCTTATTGTGCTTAGAGGAAAAAAAACCACAAGAATAAAACCATTGTTTAAAAAAAAAAATGCAAATTTTATGCAAGTTTTATTTATTCAAGGAATTGATTCAATAAACTTCATGCATTTATTTTTATCATTAATATAAGCAAAAATTATTTACTGGTTCTCAACATTGCATGTGTAGTTCACTCGTAGGTGCTAATACTCATTGATGTTTCAACGATTCAACTAAAAGTTTTCCGGTAAAGCTTAGATATAAACATTCAGGGTTATAACTTCCTTTTTAGTGTACGTATCCCTAGATATATGTAGGCAATATTTCTTTTACTTATATTCTAAGAAAAAAATATTTAAATAATAATTATTTAATATGTATTATATTATATGTATATTATATGCTATTAAATATGTAAATTATAATTACTTCATCACAGAGGAAAAGTAAAATAAGTGTTTTGATATTAAAATTATGGCTATATTCAAATATAAGAACCACAACATTAAGAATATGACTTACGGTTCTTTGTCTTAATATTGTCATTTAAATCTAATTACAAAATTAAAAATTTATTTATTTAAAAAACATTATTTATTTAAATAAACTCTTGGGAGAGCAACTACTTGGGGTTTGCCAAAACGAAATCAAAAAACAGTAAAACTTCCGTCTTTTTATATCGTTCTATTTTATATTTAACTTAATTTTTGAAACATCGGTTTTTATTGATTTTGTTCTGTTCACTTTTGTTATATTTTTTTGCCTTAATGTAGCCAGCTTTTAACTTCTTGTGGCATGAAGTTCAGTTCAACCAATTGAAGTTGACGTTGGTTGCTTGCGGTTGTCAGGAGATGTGATAAGTCAATGACCGTTATCGACTAACATACCACATCTTCCCTTGATAACGACCACCAAGGTGGTCCTACATATTCAAAAGTAACTTTGAACTAGAATCCTATTTGCTTTTGTTATTTTTCCGTTCTTGTTTCATATTTATAACTAGACCTGTGACCCATTGTATCACACTGACATTATAACAATAGGTATTGAAATAAATTCACTAAACATGATTGACAGGGATCAGTTTAATTGTTTCTTGTTATTAATGCACGGAAACAGATTCTTATATGGCCCAAGCTTCTGATATAGTATTCTTAACATGATCCAAAACATATACACTATAAGTATATTTAGCAAAATAAAAATCATTTAAAAGTAAAACAAAAATCATTTATTTTATCATATAAATAAATAAAACATCAATTATAGTTATATATACAAAGAAATATATTTAAAACAAACAAAACTTTTAATTGAAATACCCAATTTATTTACCTAACATAAAATAAAATTATTAAAAGGAATGTGCCTTTATAATATACCCTTAGAACATTCGAATTTCATTTGACAGTTGTGTTCAAGTTTGTTTCTAAAATTATCAATCTTTAACTATTAATTTAATAGTTTATTATATATTTGTTACATTTATTTTTAATACATATGTAATACTGTCATCGCCGAGCGCGCAAGCAACTGGGCTACCCTGGGCCTACCAGTGTTTATATTTCGCCAATTTTAAATTAAAAACAAATTTTTTTTGTTACATTTATATATAATACATTTTCACTACTGTCATCGGCGAGCACGCAAGCGACTGGCTACCCTGGATCAATGCCTTTACTTTATTACCATTGTTTATATTATTCAAATTTTAAATTCAAAATTTTGTTTTACATTTATTTTTAATATAGTTGTGCTACTGTCATCGGTGAGCATGCAAGCCAGTGGGCTACCCTGGTTCCATGCCTTTATTTTTTACCAGTGTTTATATTCCGCAAATATTAAATTAAAAAAAAAAATTTTTTGTTACATTTATACATAATACATTTGCACTACTGTCATCGGCGAGCACGCAAGACACTTGTTACCCTATTTATTTTGTATTCTACTGTTCTCTATAGGTTAATTAACAAGTTCACGAGTAAATCATTAAATTATTTTTTTAGGGACACAAACAATTATAATGCTGCTCTCCACATTTGAGCAATGAAAATGATAATTTATCAATACTATATCGTAATCTTACAAGTGAATACCGTTGGAATATACAGTGGGCATGGATGAAACATCTAGCTACTCCCTAGCATGATATTTCTCGGTGTTGAAATATAAAAGTGAATTGCACAACTTCATTTGACTTTAATAATTCTATAAATTTTAGGTACTTTTGGTTAATAGAAAAAACATTTTATGAACTCATTACTATTTAGTTTGTACTTAGTGTGGTGATAAGTATCTCCATACGATTTTACATAAATTCGAATGTGTTTTAATTACTTATTAAAAACAACTTCTCTATATTTAAAGTAATAAAGAACCAATCAACTATTAAAAAAAAAACTTTTCTACAAACGGAAACTAATACAAAATAATCTTTAACATCACAAAAACAACATAGCTTGCAATTTTGACAGACGTTTTGAAAAAATTTGACCTATTTATAGGATGTCTGAAAAATTCTTGGGCTCTGTAATACAAAAAAATCTGAAGTGGTCTACACTCAAGTATACAATAAATTAATAGGATATCATACTTGCTGGTAATAAATTGAGTTTCGCTTTTATTCTGATGTGGCTATCAAGTAAAAGTAGTATCAACCTCATAGGTAATCAATAATAATGTGTCAATAGGACTATATGATTTTTCTTTCCAAATTTATGTTCATTTCGATTGAGCTGATTAGATTGAACTAGAACTCGTTGTTCTATCCAACTTTTATCTGCTTCCTTATTATACATTCATTAAATGCATCCTTGAGGGAGCTACTGGGTCTGGTTTGAGCAACTAAACTGCAGGTATTTTTTTTTTTTGTCCACCCTTTCTAACTGGCTCACCGCCTCATTCTCCAGCATTCCCATGCATTCAGGTACCTACATGAAAGTTAACTTATTCGCCAGATTCTGATGACAGATCAGATGTTCCGAATTTTGAATGAATAACCATGTTTCAAAGCATCCAGTTTGACCTGCATGTATGATAAACTGTACATCATCAACTGTTATGGCAATATTTATACAATATGTTAAATACAAAGCTTTATCTCAAGAATTATAACCTAAAAGCTCTTCCTACCAGAGATTTAGAAATTTTTAAATTTGTTCAATAATACCCAGTGCATTTCGTTATTAATTTTTACTTTACTAGTGAACCAGGTAAGAGCTTTTAGAAAATTAAGATGATTTGAATCCAAAGTACCATTTTCGCTCTCTTAGCAGCCCAGTGTAAAATTTTCTTTGAGGGACATTGTATCCAGCAACATATGTCAATCTATAAAAATTTGGTTTTATTTAATTTTTGAACCTTTTACATCCCATGGAGAGATTTTCATTTTCAAATAGACACAATACAATACATATGGACTCATTTGTTATAAAAATATCTAAAACAGTGATGACTAAGAACTTTCCTATGCTGGATGTAGGATAGATGGTACTTGCTTGTTATTCTTAGATAGACTTAGTTTTTGACCCAAGACGTCAAATAAGAACTTTATGAATTTCAAAACATATAAATCCGTTACGATCTCCAGATGGATTTTTTTTTCATGATTACTATATTTCTCTCACAGAAAAGTAAAGAGTTGTTTCACTTCTACAGGTAGATGTAGTAAAAATGTAAAAACTTTTTTACCTTTCTGAATTATTTCTTAAATTAGTTATTTTACATTAAAATAATTTTTCATTTTTGTACAAATCTGAAAATCTGTATATATAAAATACAAAGTTTGTCTCTGCGCTATAAAAAGAAAACTGAAGACATTTGGATACAAAGAAACATATGGATCTTATACACCTTTTTTCGGGGTAACTAACTAGGGTATTTTGATTTTGATCAAGGTTCTTTTTTGGGATGACGCCAGGTAGATCCCAAAAGAATCCAACATTTATAAAATACAATTATTACAATCTAAAATCCTCCGTACTGTCACTAATGCACCTTATTATGTCACAAACCACACTCTTCATAGAGACCTAAAAATCGCTTTTATACATAATCTAGCCATTGATCGTTACAAGGTGTTTCATATCAAACTTTCCTCTCACCCAAATCCACTCGTACAAAACCTTGTTCCTTCCTCAACTTCCCAGAATCCCCCAAAGACGTCTTAAGAGAAGATGGCCGAGGGATCTACTGCCATGATGATCCAGAATAAAGAAACGAAGTGAAAAGTTGAACCAGTGGGTTTCATTCTTTGCCATGTTTGTCAAAGTTATTTGCATAACTTACACTTCATATGCTTGTTACGCAACATATGCGTAGTTGTATATTGAAATAAATATGTTTAAAAAAAATAAAAAAGAAAGAAAAGTAAAACCGAATGTGTATCTGTAAACCAACTAGAATCTGACACATTTTTAACAGGTCGCGGTAATTCGGACACTATCTTCACCATTTCAACATAATAGGTTCCCCAATGTACCCATATGATTATCGATCACTTCAAATGTGGTTGATGTACTGATGTGACCTAGACTCTTATACTTCGAGGGAAGCAAGTTGGTAGGTGCGTGGCCAAAGGCTGATTGCTTTGAAAATTAATCACACTTGGCAAACGTATTTAACCAAAAAGCGTTAAAATATTTTGAACTATGTTACAAAATAACGAATGTAATTACATCACATACAATTCATATTAATAAGAATGATTTTGTTAAAACTTTTATAGCTCATACCTAAAAATAAATAAAAACTGGTCAGTTTACATTTCAAGTTAAGTTGAAAGCTGAATTATAAAATTGAGAGAATTTTACATGTACTGATTTTTAGCACTCCATGTAGATACTGATGGGCAAATTAAAAAAAAAAATAACCAAAAAATACAATTGGAACTTAACATTTACCCTTTTCATTTTAATATTTTCTCTTCCAAAATTCAAAATTATTGATTTCTTTATTATGAAGTTTCATATTAACACAATAATTAATACGAAATTTGAAGTTTCTATAACCATCAGAAGAGTGGGTTAAAATTAGAACTTTTGTTCATAGAGTATACTGAAGTACCATGCAAGGTTTCCATGCTCCAACATTAAATAAAAGGCAATAAAGTTATTCAACGCTTCAAGAACTATTCTTTAAATGGCTATAAGATTTGCAAAACAGTGTGACAGGCAGAATGTTACAATTCGATATACAACTATCCAGTAAGAAAATGTCAACAATTATGGACACAAGAAACCTCAAAATGTATTTGCTGTTAAAATCCCAATATTGAATTTTAGCATGAATACTATACTTAAAACAAAGCAAAAATAATTCTTACCAGCACTTAAAAAAAATAACTGACATTGTTTTTATAGTTGATATCGTGGTTTTATTACTGTAACTAATAAACATAAGCATTAAACCCTACATTAAGAATGGTATTTTAGTTACATGTTATTCAGCGTCGATTTCCATAAACGGGAGTAATATAATAATAAAAATTACTAAACGCCTCACAATTAAGAATTTAAATACAAAATCAGCCTATTTTATGTAAATAGCGTGAATTGATTTTTATTAGACAAAAATATTTTTTTAAAGTTGCATGCACTAACTAAGATACAACATAATATATATACATATCTTAAAACTAATTCATACAGCTTATATGTCTGTATGACATCTAAATACTTTAGCATACTCCAACTAAGTTGTTATTTAACATTTAAACAAACCACTTCAGGAGGTCGGAAGGCAAACTAAGGGTTTACTACCAACAGTCCTTGTTAAAAGGTAAACCTTGACTAACTTTCTTATTGGATCATAGCCTTTGTTTAACATTTTCTTTATATATATATATATATATATATATATATATATATATATGAATAATAATCAAAATAAAAAAAAAAGAATATAAAGCCAAAAAGAAAGGACTGTTGTGTATACAGGATACCATGTACTGACTGTGAAATGTCTTACATTGGATAATGAGCAAAGATCTTCTTACAAGGATAAAACAACACAAATATTCCATCAGAAGAGAAGACGAAAAGAGTGCCTTGTTCATGCACATAAGAAACAGTAATCATGTGATTAACTGGAATGAAGCAAATGAATTAATATATGTGTCTTTAGAAAGAAGAAGAAATATCGTAGAAAGTGCGCTCATAAAGAACTTTTATGAGAAGTTGATGAACAATAGCCTAGGACTCTATAAATTAGATGAAGTTTTGATTAGCGGAATAATTAAACAGATGAAGACTTGATCATTAAACACATTCAGGGTTGCCAACAATTCTGGAAACTTCAATCAGCCAAGTTAACAAGTATTTATTGTTTTTTAGTTCACTTGCTCTCTGACAATGTGTTGACGAAAGGCCTTAGAGCATTGTTTCAAAAATTGTTTTCATTGTGGTAAATTAATCCATATATATATATATATATATATATATATATATATATATATATATATCAATGTCAAATCACAATATGAAATGGGGGGAAAAAAAGAAAATTTTGTGGTAAGTAAGCTCGATGGTAAATTCTAAACCACAATCAGCTGAAGTTAACTTTTCAATCTGCTATACAGTTTCAGCCATGAGGAAGCCGAAACTATATATATCGTTAAAATATATACAGTATAACAAGATTTTACAATAAACTCGTGAAATAAAAATCAACGTCTAAACCACACTAAGAAATCAGAAAAATAACTAAAATCTATCAATCAAAACAAGTGGTCTTTGTTAAATTCCAGCTAATTCTGATGCATGTAATACAGCATACGAGTATATAACTTTACCCATTGAATTCTGTACCTTGTCCTCTAAATGACACATGACGAACATTACCCATAGTGAGGAGATCGCGGCCATACCATCTCTGTGGTTATATGCATAGTATACCAAGAGAACGAGATCACAGCAGATTACAAGTAATTGAATCATTATACATAATAGACAACCCTAAACTTAATAATCAGGCAAACAGGTTTATCATGAACATTTAAATTATGTGCAAGTAATAAATAAGGAATGTCTGATAACAAACTTACACGTTGTGGTTGAAACTTCAACTTTACATGGCTTTCAATTAATTTGCACTAGCTTTAAATTAATTGTTTATACTTTTAAAATGTTAATGTTATTAGTGTTAATGCTAATTAAATCCTTCAAAATAATCACTGTATTATCGACGAGATGACTAGTAATATTTAAATGTGTATTGTGTAATAATAGGTAACACTTCTGTAACATGAATTACAGTAATAAATCCTTTGGGGAATATCTTAATATTATTCCTGAAAAATATGTATATATTATAAATTAAAAATTACCAGTTAAAAAATAATTTCACTTTCTTATTTAAATAGGAAAAAACTTGTTTGATCGTTTACTTGAACCGGATGTCATCATCTTTCACATATTCTCTTGAAAACTTTTCCTGCTGGTGAACTAAGTTCATATGTTCTGAAAATGAGTTATTTTTTTTAGATTTTAAATTATCTTCTGAGTTCTCAATATTTATTTCTTTCAAATATGTACCGAAAAATAAAAATATATTTTAAATCAGTCAGTTTTCAAAGTTTAAATTAAACTTTCAATTACAGACTTTCCATTTTTATTTATAAATATTTGCACAGCCATAAGTATAAAGTTATGTAGTAAAAATACTAAACTCTTAGATTATGGTTTATGAATATATTTAAGAGTTAAAATGTTATACATAACCACCCAGCTTGTACCGACGCAACTTTATATATATAAAGGGTAAATCGGGATGCGGTCAATTTCTTCACTTCCAATCAAAATCTCATTGCCAACGTTCCGATTTTATTCAAATAATAAAATTGACCTCATAAAATTGACAGAAATTGACCGCATCCCGATTTACCCTTCATATTTATGTATATATATATATATATATATATATATATCCACTTAAAATTCGGAAAAACGATCCAAACTGGACGCAAATCAGTTCACAAACGAAGAAAAGCAACACACAGAGAAAGAGACACACTTACAAACTCAAATTTTCGGATGATCCGTCTTCAGGAGAAAAGAGAGAAAGGGCGACCAAGCACGCCGGAAACACAACGGCAGGAAAACCCAGTCTGTATATATATATAAAGATTTCACATAAACACGTGAAATAACAATCAATGATCAAACCACAATAAGAAATGGGAAAACAAGACTAAGATCTTTCAACCGTAACAAGCGGTCTTCGTCAGAGTCAAAAACCCAACTGACGAAGACCGCTTGTTACAGTTGAAAGATCTTAGTCTTGTTTTCCCATTTCTTATTGTGGTTTGATCATTGATTGTTATTTCACGTGATTATGTGAAATTTTTATATATATATATATATATATATATATATAATATTGCATAAAATTTATATAATATATATATATATATATATATGTAATAAGAATTGTGCTCATCGTGACGCTTTGAGGAGAACCAGTTACTTTATGAAAAGTTGTTCGTCCAATTTGAAACCGCAGTGGGAAATTCAGGACTAAAATCTTTCAGCAAAGAGAACTGGTTTATGAAAACCTCGGCAGCGTCGCACTTAAACTGATGTAGTTTGTCTATTCATAATGTTTGGATAAGTTGAAATATTATTTGTTTTCATTTTTGGGTATATAATGATCTATAACAAGTGAAATAATATATTGAAAACAATTAGTGCATTCATTTATACTGGAGAATGAAAATAAAATGTCTCAATTAAATTCTGATAAATTTGATAATAATGAAACATAACCACATATCGGAAAATTGTATTTAATTTTTTAAAAATAAAAACAATTCAAGAATCATGAAATTCAAGAGGAAATATAGGAAGTGCATAAGCAGTAAAAGAAGGATAGTATCATTTGTTATACTGTTTCATAATATAATATCAAATCCAATATCTCTAGTAACGTATTTATTTTTGAAACTATTGCAACAATTTATAATAAATAAAAAGAAAACCTCTTGACACGGAGTATATCAAATTAAATAATGTCAGTAAAACAAAGTTACTTTTATCTGTGATAATAATATAAAATTCAATATCTCTAGCAACTTATTTATATTTGACATTGTTATGGCCATGCATAATAAATAAAAAGAAAAACCTTATAATAGAAAGTTTATAAATTAAATGATGACAGTAAAAGAGTTACTCTTATCAAAGAATAACTTGGATTGGAAATGATTTTTAAAAAGTTGAAGGGAATTCAATTTAAGTTTCATAGGTCTGTATTTATTATATAAATAATCATTATTCGTCCAGAATATGGAATATACGAATATGACACTAACGGTACATAATGCGCAAGTATTTCTATGCCAGTGTTCGTTTCAAACAAATATAGCTCTCATTTTTTTCTACGTAATTTTCATTTTTAATTGCGTCTCTTTACTATAGCGTCAAATTATTTGTAAAAGTTTGAAATCAATTCAAATGTGTTCATATTGGAAAATTTAGTTTAATATATGTATTTTAAATTAGATTTTACGTTGATTTAAAGACAATCAAGAATACAGAAGGAATGGAATACCATAATTACGGTCAGTGCAAACATATTAATTATCTATTCAGTATTAAAGTTTATTTAATTCTTTTTTAGACTGCCCACTCTTATCTATACTAATATTATATATTCTAGTAATATTATATTTTTATCACCATTGCACCACACATGGAAAATAGAATATTTATTTAATTTAATATAATTAAATATATATAACATTATATTAATTAATATATATTTATATTAATTAATATATTAATATATAACATTAATATATTTAACATATTTAATTTAATTACCACCATATACATCAGCAAAAATCATCTTGTAATTGTTTTCAAGGTTCAACGAATTTATCAACTATATCAAAATAATATCTTCTATAACTATATTTAAAAAGAATCTTTTAATATCATTGAAAACAGTTATTTAGTGTACTAGTTTTGCCATTTTTCCAAAATTTCCCTTGGTAATTTCTGGTCTTAAACTATGTTATTTGCATTTTTTTTTCTTTTATTCTGCATTGTTAGATTTAAATTTATTTAGTTCTAAAATATTTTTTTATTTTACCTAATTTACGTTTTATTAAAATATCTCTCTAATATTACATGACTTATTTATTAATTACTCTGTTGTTTTACTATATGTGTACTATTATTACTATTTTTATTATACTATTATATTAAATCTTATTTTATGATTTCATAGCATTATTTGTTTCATATTACATTTATTATATATCATGCTCTTAAGATTTTAGTCAGTGAATATCAATAAATAAATAACATAACAATTACCACATACTGGTGGATGTCAGTTGCTAAATAGAAATGATTTTTTCATACTAACAACTACTTTTTCGAATTAGTTTAAAATAGTCCCAGTTTAATTTAAAATAAACGGGCCGAGTTAACCCAGTGGCAACGTGTTCATTTATGGACTGTTAGATCTGATGTTCAATGTCCACTCTGATCCTCGATTCATTTTTGCAAAAAGTAAAAGAAAAATCTGAGTAGATAGTCCCACGGAGGGGCGTTATGTACTATTTCAAGTACATTTGAGGTAGGCAAAATTTAGGCCTCCCAATGTAGAATCTTCATTGTACAGGATCACAAAGGTTCAATGTTCGGCTTATATGTTTTCTCTTGTTTGTTAACTATATGTTTAGTTTGTCAACTTTAATATACATTATATGCTATTTACTAATGTTCAAATTAAACTTGGATTATTTTAAATTGACTCAAATAAGTTGTATATTGAGAGATATATAAAGTGAACATTCACGATTTAATAAGAGAAGGAATAAATTAAAGATATTTTCAAATTTTTAAAAAACAACAAAGGATTTTTTTTTCAATAAAATAAAGAAGTTTTGACTTATGACAGAAAGTAAAAGATTTTGAGGAGGCAAAAATCATTATGTTTTAAACCAGTTTGACATTTTTTTACTTATAGTGAAGTTGAGTGTAGGCCACTCCAGATTTTTACATATATTTTAATTTAGTACTCTTATTCAACAAGATATTTGTTAATATTCATCTTTTTCCTCTTTCCCTTTATTATTATTTTTCATTGCGTTTTATTGCTCATTATTTTGTACTTTATTTTCCTTTTAATTTTAGTTTATTTCTCTTACTTTTCTCTCGAACTGAGCAAGTTAGTGACAACACTGTTGGTTTCCAATGTATATATATATATATATATATATATATATATATATATATATATATATATGCTGATGATGATGATGATGAAACCACAATATTAAATGGAAAAAATAACTGAGATCTTTCAACCATAACAAGCGGTCTTCGTCAGACTCAAAATCCAACTCAGTTGGTTTTTTCCCCCATTTCATATTTTGGTTTGATCATTGATTGTTATTTCATGTGTTTATGAGAAATCTTGTATATATATATATATATATATATATATATATATATATATACACTTTAAAAACTTTGAGAAACAGGAACCAGGACTCACATTCGAAATATTTCGACCCTTTTAACGGTCGTCCTCAGGAAAGGAAGTCGAGTGGCTAGAAGACGAAAGCCCATCTATATATATATATATATATATATAGTGATAGCGATAGTGAATATATATATATATACAAAACTTTCGTAATAACAGGTGATATTTATTCAAGAAACCCCACTAATAAGAATGGAAGATCGACTACCTGAGGTCTTTTTTATTGCTTTCGTCTGAACTACACTTACTAACTATCACAAACTCAGAATTGGGACAAAGACCTTTTGAACAAGCGATTATTCTTCGTTAGAGTCATACGATAAGAGAGTGAAGACCAGTTTGTTACGTAGTGACATTTCTGAGTTTCAATGTGGTTGATAAGTTCATACATAGATATATATAAAAAGATTTCACATAAACACGTGAAATAACAATCAATCATCAAACCACAAAATGAAATGGGAAAACAAGACTAAGATCTTTCAACATTGAATCGTCTCTATTTATATTTAATAGATCAAATATTATAAACATTAGTAACGGTCTCTGCAAACTTAGAGGGCAATAGCTTTTTCTAAGAGGGTTGACAGCTAGCAAATAGTTTTTTACTCTTTCTTACTATACTCCTTTGTTTCCCAAAACATCCCTTTCTGGATATTTGTCCTTTTCTGCATTTTCATCCTTTTAAAATACCACTCTTCCCTCCCACTCCTCTCAACCCCTCACCAGATGTTTTCTTCATCTAGTGTTTCAGTTTTTTTTTTTTGACTACAGTGTTTTTGACTCTGACGAAGACCGCTTGTTATGATTGAAAGATTTTAGTTTTGTTTTTCTATTGTGGTTTGATCATTGATAGATATATATGTATGAAACACTGAAGGACAAGCGTCCTAGTCCTAGCAGTCATTAAGAGCCACAAATGACGAAACAGAATTAACTAAGAGCCACCAGGAAAAACTGCAGGGCTCTATTCACTATATTCTTTATTACTGTGTCATCCATCTGACAAATATATATAAAAAACATATTAAACAAACATCAAATTACAGTTTCTTACTTTCTCGCTTATTTAAGCATGAATAATAATTAATAATATTAGGATACATATGTTTTCCCTTCACATATGATGCTTTGAGTCTGATATCGTAAATTAAGTTCAATGAGATTAAATATCATATCGTTATGATTAGCAGCTGGTTAATGAATCCAACAGGACATATTAAAACAACAAAGGTTAACTAATTAGTTAACACCTGAGTAGTTAATCTTTCCTCTTAAAAGAATTACTTTATTAGAACAGACCTTGATGCTGACTTAGTTATTCCTACAAGCCGGATCTTATAAACCTTGATCATCTTTTAATGCAAAGAAGAGTTTTAAGCGTTCCAGAAATTCAGTTTTGCACTAAATACATTATTGAAGGCTTTATCAAATACCTCCAGCCCTTCTTCAAATTTATCAAATGTAATTTATTTCAAATATTTTAAAAAGTATTTCAAATTGTATTAATAAAATCTCTTTAAGTCTTTTAAGTGTTTATAAGATTATAAATATTTCGTTTTAAGCTCTCTTTTATATCTGTTATAACAGAAAAATATTTTTAAATTAAAAAATGGAATTATTCAAAGTTAATTCAAATTGCAGAAGTTGTTAATTATTTGGAGCAATTGAATTTTTGAATTTATAATTATATAAGATTTAATAACAGATGATATATATTCAAGAAACCAGCAGTAATAAAAATGGGTGATTGTCTACCTGAGGTCTTTGGTATTGCTTTCGTCTGAATTACATACATTAGTACACAAGTTAGTTTAAAATAAATTTTGTTTTTTATAAAGTATGATTGAGGTACTGATCAAATGAAATGACAGATTGACCTTTAGAATGCTGTAGTTGAAGATTTACTGAATGATGCCAGTGTGAAACAAAACCAACAATAGTGGACCATGAGGGTCCAACTATGTAGAGACCTTTGAGACCTTACGGGGAGGATATATAAGATTTAATGAAAACTAAAAATAATCAAGCTGACATTATTTTGTACAATAAAGTTGCGGCAAGCGCCTTTATTGTTTACATCTGCATACTAGATGTAAACAAGCTATAGTTAGATGAAATTAAAAGTAAAGCAAAGTATAGTTTGCAATAAATAATGATGGAAATTAGTACATAAGTTAGTTTAAAATAAATGTTGTTTTCTATAAAGTATGATTGAGGTACTGATCAAATGAAATGACAGATTGACCTTTAGAACGCTGTAGTTGGACTGATTGAATGATCCCAGTATGAAACAAAACCAACAGTAGTGGACCATGTGGGTCCAACTATGTAGAGACCTTTGAGACCTTACAGCAACATTTCAGGTATAATGTAAATCATGGATTGAGAGGACTTAAGTAATTCCAGAGGAATACACATGCACTGGTTAGCCAAGATTGTGATTTAATTACAAAATAACTTGAGTATTTTTCAAAGTATTTAAAATAATCAAAAATGATTAAGTTTGACAGCATGGGAGGATTAAAATCAAAATAAATTTGGTAATAAAATAAAATCATTAAAATAATTTGATTAATAAAACTAGAATGTATTGTGAATTGAGTTATGCTAGTTACCATGAATGCCGGTGCGAAGCGAAGGTAGAAGCGAAGACTATTCGGAAAGGCTGCGAGAAGCAGCATGTTCAAAGCGAGCAAAAGCCACGATCATCACTATGGGCGCTCCGGCCAGGGACTGGTCCAGCTTCTTCCCCCACCATACCATCTCCCGTCGATACTCCATCTCCTTCCCCGACCCACAATATCGCCCCAAATCCACACTCCCACATCAACAGCCCGTGACTCAACCAACTAATGTTGGTTTCAAATACCAAAAGTCAACCTGTCGGAGGACTCTTTAATAACTGGGCAGAGAAGAATGCATTTCTTTCAATCACCCTGTGTAAATTCCTCTATGTTCTCTGTCCCGTTTCCTCACTCTACGTCACCTCACTTCCTCTTCCTATCTTCTATTCATCAGTTTACCCCCACTCCACCATTCTTCCATATATTGTATCTATCTTCTATGTTTCACTCAGTAATGCACTTACTCAACTCTCGCTCTCTTCTCTCATATCCCTCTCATTTCTTCCTACCACTTGTGTTTCTCATTCCATCATTTTCTCCCATTTTAAACATTCATATATTTCATTCACCTACTATATCTTTCTTTCTCCTTGTCACTAATCTCTTTTCCAATCCTCCATTCTCCCTCGATATACATAGATATAGTTTATCTGTCTTGATATCTCTTTCTCTCTAAAGCACTTACTCAATTCTCACCCTCTACATCTCTCTTTTCCACTGTTAACGGTTTCTACCAAAATGGCATTATACTAGATGCTTACATACATGTTAACAGCTTGAAATTTGTTATTTCGTTTATTCTTTTATATTTGAACTAGCATGTCAAAGTTTCAGCTCGCTGTCTCATGGTGGCTGGGTTTATTTGTGACAAAATTTTATGCTTTAAACGTCCATAACTTCGCTTCCACGTTGAATTTCCAATCCATTTAGAGTCTATATTTTAAGTTGGGCATACATTAATCTACTGCCAAAGTTTCAGCTTGATATGTCTTATAGTGGCTGAGTGAGTTTACTTGTGACAAAATTTTTCGGATAAATCAAAAAACCGACAGACAGAAATGTTTTTTTCTAGAGAAGGATTCGGTTTCTGTAATGTATGAATCATAAAGAAAACTTGGAATGAGTCAATTCTAAGCAATGTACAGACCAAGCCTTTCTTATATTTATATAGATGCCCATTACTGAAATGGGTGAGAACACAGAAAGTTAAAAAATTTTGGAATCTCACAAAAATGTTTATCTCACGCTAAATTAACAACTACCAATAAACATTCTATATAAAATTGTAAAGCCAGCGTGACACCCTCATTGAATCACAGGAAATAACAATATCATCCGAGTCCCAGAGGATATAAGATCTACAATTGAAAATTATTCAAAAAAATGTTCATCAAAACTTATAAATGTGCAAAGTTAATGATTTCTTCAGATATGATATACCCACTGTTCACGGTATAAAACTTTTATAGAATTCTTCTTTTCAATTTTAATTAATTATTCTATCTATTCCATCTTCAACTTTTCTTAGGAATTATCACGAAAGTCTCAAAATAGTAAAACTGGTATTTGCTTGTTTGCCACTTTTCTCTCATTTCACATAGATACACACAAACATTAAACAGTACAATTTTGTTATAACAACCATTTTCTCTCAACAACACTCTCTCTCTCTCTCTCTCCCTTTCTTTCTTTCTTTCTTTCTTGCATTTGCCTTCTTTGTCACAGAACTTTAAAATGTTTATCTGACAATCATTCTTAAAAATCTATTTAAATTAATCTGTAAATAACTGCTCTTATGAGTTTCTGAATTTATTTGTTTAATAAATGAAATGTATTTTCCCTAACCAGTGAACAAACTGAAAAATCTATCTATTATAAAACTAACTTGGACTCAGCGACACAAACAGCTGAGTTCCTTTCAAAGATAAAATACTATCTTCTCAATACAATACTGTACAATTTATATTCCACAAAAGAATATGCAGCCAATCTTTTCAGAAGTTTAGACTTGAATGTTTTTTATGATCACCTTAACGTCTTCCCACCGCAAATAATCTCTTTATAGAGAACACACAGACCTAATCCTTTTGTGCCTCAACTATTCTACTTCTAATACATTTGGAAATCCCTTTGCACGCATACAAAAAGCAGTCCTTCTTTTGCTGTGAGACTAATTTGTAATATGTCTAATCTATGAATAAGCATGACTTGCGGATAAGCCTGCTTAGTACAAGAGCCAACTGGACTTTCTGAAATACTTTCTTTCAGGTCTTGAGTTCCTTTCACAATTAACATTACTAATTCAGCGTGTAAAAAAAAAATTCATTTGTCTTCAAAGCCTGTTTAATCACCTTTCTCCATTCAACCAATATCTTTCTCCCTGACTAAAACACACTCTCTCTTTCATTTCATGTAGATACGCACAAAAATTTAACAGCACAACGTTATATCAACCATTTTCTCTCAACAACTACAACTCTCTCTCTCTCTCTCTCTCTCTCTCTCTCTCTCTCTCTCTCTCTCTCTCTCTCTTCTCTCTTTCTCTCTTTCTCTCTTTTTCTCTTTCTCTCTTTCTCTTTCTCTTTCATATGTTACAACGGACTGTATATACAAATGAATACCACTTTTAAATAAAGGAGGCTAACTACCCATTTAATAGATGGATTCCATAAACAAATATGAAACTAATGGATAACACAATGATGATTCAAGAAATGGAGCCAGGGGTTATGTTTGGTCCTTCTCCGGTATTCATTCTAACCACTAGGGCTCAAAAGTCAGAGGCTTAAAACTAATCTCCCCTATTATCTTTCACTTGCTTGCATAAAGAGGAAATTAAAAACAACTATTATTCAATTTCACTGATGACAATTGAGCAATTGAAACATGCCGACTGCAGGAAATTTGTTGCATTGTGTAAGTCAAGTAACGAATGTTTTATATTGAAAGGTGAAAAACTTTTTTTAGAAAGAGACATCAGTAAAATATGTTAATCTTCATTATAGTTTACGTATATAATAAAACTTGCATCTAAATTTAGTTATATATATATATATATATATATACTAAATATAAGAAACGGTCCACAAGGACTATAAAACTTTAAATTACACAAACTTTAAATTACCCCTCTTCTAATCTACTCCTGATGACAAACAACAGTTCAAAATATTGAATTCTGTAAGTGTTCTTTTTATTCATTTTTCTGTGTCGTGCTTTGTGTAATTTAAAGTTATATATATGACGTAATTTTTTTAAGGGTTGAGGTCTAATCATTTGAACTAGTCCTTTTGCCAACGTTTCGACATATATTTATGTCATCTTCAGGCTACAACATGTTTGTTTTACAATTACACTACTATTAATTGTAAAACAAACATGTTGTAGCCCTGAAGATGACATAAATATATATCGAAACGTCGGCAAAAGGACTAGTTCAAATGATTAAACCTCAACCCTCAAAAAAATACATAATATAAATATTGGTTCAAGAAAACAAATCATGATGCATATATATACCTATACGTCAAAAGGAAAATTTATTTTAAAATAGAATGAAAAATGTTCGATCTGCCTGAATCGTTTAAGAATTTTGTCATTTTTTTAAGATATAAAAATATTAAAGTGATGTGTTTAATCAAATTTGTTTATTCTGAGACTGATTATCAATTATCCTAGATTTTTATGCTTCCGTACCTCAAACAGAAGAATTTGTTTAGAAATTCTTGTATATATATATATATATATATATATATATATATATATATATATATGAATTAACCACCACAATAAACAATTATATATTGATTAAAATGCTCTAAGACCTTACGTTACAACACATCAAAGAGCTAAATGATACAAACAAAAAACATAATAACAAGTTAACCTGGTTGATTGAAGTTTTCAGGATTGCTGACATCCCTGTCTGAATTTAACGTTCCTAAAATTGAAGGAGTCTTGATCTGCTTACTTATTTCTTTTATTAATTTTTCATCTTGTTTGTTTATTGTGGTATTTAATTCATATATTATATCAAGAGTTATTGCTGATTATTAATTTATACATATACATATATATGATATAATTTTTTTGAGTGTTGATTGTGATAAAATATATCACATAAATATTGGGTCAAGGAAACAAATTATGATATATATATATATATATATATATCAGTTCATAAACGAAGAAAAGCAACACACAGAGAAAGAGACACACTTACAAACTCAAATTTTCGGATGATCCGTCTTCAGGAGAAAAGAGAGAATGGGCGACCAAGCACGCCGGAAACACAACGGCAGGAAAACCCAACTGATTTGCGTCCAGTTTGGATCGTTTTTTCACTGATTTGCGTCCAGTTTGGATCGTTTTTTCGAATTTTAAGTATATATATATATATATATATATAAAGACTGAAAGAAAAAAAAACAACATAACTAACTTCTCATCGTTCTCAAGAGGAGAATATGAAGAAAAGTTCTGCTCAGCTAAAAAACAATAATTGTCTTTAGTGAATAAAATTAGAATATTTATAAAGCATAGGGTTTTTTAATATAGTGGTATATGACTCTGTACTGTATTTGTAATGAAGTAACATTCTACTGATTGAATGTCTTCAGCAGATGGCTAATGCATTAGTTAGCTTGTAACTGATTAGTAGCACGGCTTTTGAGTTCTCTAAGATTAAAGTGAAGTCGATTTGCGGACGGAGTAACGGCACCTGAGTGCGATCAGCCTTGTGAGTGGCTATGACTTCCCAACTGCATGCGGCAGAGACTCACTAGTCTAATAGGCCTTGGTCCACAAGTGACCTTGGAGTTAGGAGTGGTCTCCAGTTTCCACCTGCAGTCCTTGAGGTTAGCTTGAACCACATTCGCTTATTTCTTATGTTATAGTTCTTCAATGTTATCTTCAATGTTTCCTTCAAAATCATAAAACAACGAATTCACACTTAAAAAATTAACACAACTTCTTTTAAACAAAAATGTTGTATGACTTCCTTTGAAGTCATATGAATTGTTGGTGGATAATCATCAATATCAATAAGTTTGTAATTGTGCCGTTTTACTTGAAAATCCATATTAGAGAATAAATTTAAAATAATAAGACATCACTTTCTCAAGCACCCTATTTTTAAGTTGCATATTTTGGTAATATTCATATGACCATCTTCAGACTAGTAGTTGATTGATCTGAAAAGTTTGTATACTAAAGATAATGACAAAAATAGTTGAAATGTATCTAAAATATTGGGCTTTTGAGAAAATGAAGTATTATTATATTATTTTTAAATAACCAAAAAGTTTAATTCTATATAAAATGAAAAAAAATTTGACTTATGGATAAATTCTAAAAAATTTTTGACACGATGCAGATAATAACAAATAGCACCTTTTGAGAAGATGAGGTGGACACTTTCCTGTTGAAATAACAGAGACAATACTTCCTGATTTCAGAAAAAATGTTCCAAGTCAAGTAGTTAAGTAAAGGGTAAAGAAATTTTGTTAGAAAAATTAAACTAAAACTAGGTGGCTATAAAAAAAATTTTAATGAAATTCAGATTAACGAAAAAGGCAATATAGCTTTAAAAACAAAAACTCTTCTTCCGATAACCTGCTATTTGATGAACTGTTTTCAATTCTTAGACTTTTTTAACGTAACTGAGATAAATGGTTACTATTTAGATGTTAATAAATGGAATTAAACGATATTTTTATGAGTTTATATGATATTTATATATATTTATATAATAGCCGTTACTAGCCGTTGCGTCTACAACGTGTTTGGTCTCTCTTTCTCTTTTCTTCTGAAGACGGATTGCCCGAGAATTTGAGTTTGTAAGTGTGTTTCTTTACTTTGTTTGCTACTTATCTTCAATATTAAACTGTTATATATATATATATATATAATTATTTGTTTTCTTGACCCAATATTTATATTATATAAATTTTTTTTAGGGTTGAGTTCTAATGATTTGAAACTAGTCCTTTTGCTTACGTTTCGACATATATTTATGTCATATTCAGGGCTTGTTTTTGAGGAAACACTTTCCACAAGTGTTTCCTCAAAAACAAGCCCTGAAGTTTAACTCAAATCTCAAATCATTATAACTCAACCCTAAAAAAGAATTACATTATACATATATAAGTATATATGTAAAATTTTTCTATAGCCTCCTAGTTTTAGTTTAATTTTTCTAACAAAATTTCATTGCCCTATACTTAGT
Organism: Hermatobates lingyangjiaoensis; assembly: GCA_026182355.1. Taxonomy (NCBI): domain Eukaryota; kingdom Metazoa; phylum Arthropoda; class Insecta; order Hemiptera; family Hermatobatidae; genus Hermatobates; species Hermatobates lingyangjiaoensis. Next base: position 2,069,115 of record JAPFBL010000136.1, on the reverse strand, counting down.
CTTAAAAACATAAAAGAAGTGAACCATATATTTTATTGTGTTTTTATCCGAGTGATGGATGGTTGCCTAAGAAATGTGTTATAATTCTATATGTTGATTACTTTTAAAAAATCCTAATGACAGGTATACGGTTCTTATTCTTTTTAAAAGCTCCATTGTTTTGGAGTAATTCGAAGCATTGGCAAAGTACATTTTTGTTCTTTGTGAAAAAAAAACATTTCCACTAGTAATAACAATAATAATAATAACTTGTTCTATTGCTGAGATCATGATTTCAAGTTCTCTATAACCGATGAATTGAATAAATCTTCATTCATAGCTCTAGACATGTAAACAGAGAAAATTATAAGTTTTTGTTTTAAGAATAAAACATCTGGAAAACATCTTTGGAAAATTAATCGTAATTAATTGCAAATCCCATAGACAATTATTTTATTTAATTCTACATATTCCAAAGTTTTTTTTTAAACGAAGTAAATTCTATATACTTTTATATACAATAATTATGTTTAAATAGAATTCTGATTTTTAAAAGAAATAAATTTAAAAAATTTTGAAAGAAAAACTTATTAGTGAAAATTATAGTGATATATTGCGTTATATACAATTATATTACCTAACAGTAATCTATAATTAATGCAATTTTTTTATGATTGAGACTAAAAAAAAAAATTCAATAGGAAATATCAACTTTTCAGAAAAGGGGGGGGGATACTTGTTTAATGTGAAGCACGATAAAATACTCATTCTATTTTTAGCAATATTTCACAAAACAGTATAGTTCTTTTTCACAAGAGCAACCATATAAAGTCTAAGGTCATTAAGATTCATGAAATGGCGGATGTACGACACACATCGATGTAACAATAAATATCAAGACACCTAAATCCATTTACATCTCATAATCATTTTGTTTGTCATCACTGTGGTTTATAGAGAATTAGAAAAACATTCGTGGAATATTTCCATGGATAAGTCTATTACGAGTGATTTCATCAAGTGAAAATCCCCCGTGGTAATAATGGCATTTGTCTTCTATAATTTTCAGATACAAATATTGTCTAGTAATAATTAGTTTTAGTCACTCAGCATAGTCCATGTAACCTCGTGTAAACCACAGGACAAGATAATAACACAAATCAATTTCTAATTGTCTTTGACCCTGAATCGTGCAGACAAGTATCTGTTAATACTTCAAATGAATTTGTGTTGTTTCTATTTACCACTCAGATTAAACAAAAAATATAAGACAAGAAAATAAAGCATAACTTGTATTACTTGTTAAAAATAAAATCATCATTATGATGAACAAACCATTATCAACAGTCATAACTGCTAATGAATATTAGAACAAGTATAGAATTGTACATCAGAATTAATATTATAGACTATCCTGAAATGTAATTCTTAAGTAAAATTACCTTATACCATTTTTGATTTCTCTTAATTTAAAAAAAAACTTATATATTTCCTATATATATTACTTTTACTATAAATAAAGTAAGGCAATCATGAAACAAAATTGATTTGGAGCTTTTCACGAATTACTTGTATTATGATCGCCAAAGAACTCGTCTGATGTTTTTCAATGATATCTGCATAGTCGTTGACGGGTGAGTGGGCATCTTTTCAAAATTTGTGGGCACGATACAGACCATACCGTGCAATGAATCAAATTCATATTTTATCCAAATTCCAATATTTTATTATGGGAAAGTCACTTTTTTGGTCACAATGTGATTTAGATAATATTTTTTTTTCATTAGCTACTACAGTTAGAATATTGAAGCTTTAGATTTATTATAAAATTGTTTGCAGGATTAACTAGAAAAGGTCAGCAATTTTGTATAATCAGATGATCAGATTTTCAATAAATAGTAAAAGGTGTTGACTTATGATTGATTACATAGAATGTGTTCAAATGCCTCTTCTTGAGGGAATTTTAATTCTTTTTCTGTTGTTAATTTGAGCAGTAACAACTGATATTTAAGAGAGCAGTGTACTGTTAGATATCCACATATATTTCAAAATCCTTCCTTTCAATATTTTTTTTCTTAAGAAATTTAAGTTGATTTGTTATGAGCTTTTTATACGAGCTCGTACTATTTAATATACTTCCTTCTCCATCCATTCATGAACTGAATCCATCAAAAAGTCGTGAATTTGTTATCAATCTTCAACCCCTCAATGCACTCAACAAGAGATCCTTTCTTAAAATCAGGAATCTAACAAATAATTTGAGAAATATTCAGAACATATACTCGTATAAGTAAATACACTAAGTAAGTAGTGACCAGTAGTTATAAATAACATTACTAATTTTATAACTGGGTGATTGCATTGGTATGCAGACCAAGGTAATTTCAATAAAACTTATCTTAATAAAATCGACATCTGAAACAATTGCTGAAAGATTCTTAAGCGAAGAAGTTCATTTGTAATGAGCTTTTTATACTATTTTATGGTTATAAAAAAGTAGTGAGTGACGATTTCATTATAATGAAAGTTGACAATAGAATTAATTTGAGTGGACCTTAACAATCTAAAAGTGATCTCATTAATATTTTGAGACAAGAAAGATTGATGTAGAGCAGGACGCAACTAATGCTAATGAAAACTAGACTAGGAAAACTGATGCAGATTCTTTAGCACTTAATACATATGTTTGTTCACCTTCCCACGTCATGAAGGTGAGACAATTGAAACATTTTGAAGACACAATACATATCTTTAATTGCTTCATTAGATGTTTCCATCCCATTATATATTGTAAAAACCAATTTTCCGTTCATTATACACGTTTCCATGCATTATTATTAGTTGTACGACATATTCTGTCGGACTTATCGGAACTAGTTTTTCCATTAAATGTTTTTAGATAAATGAAATGAGATTTTTTCCCACAAGTAGCGTTCCTGCCTTTATTACTGGAGTTTGGAGGTACAAACCTTGGCCATGACTATGTTTTTCATTTGTGAGGGAAATCAAGTGCATACCGTTTATTATTATTATTATTATTTGTAGGTGACTATAGCACTGCGTCTTAAAAAAAAACTATTGTACTTCCCCCCCCCCTTCTGTACTAAAGTACCCCAGCAGTTAGCTCCAACGCCTCCAAGAAGTTCCAGCTGTTAAAGTTTTTCTATGGTTTTTGAGAAAAAAAGGCTTTCTTTGTAAAAAAAAAAGGCTTAACTAATAAATATTTAGTAAACTGATAATAAAGGTACAATTGTTACTATAGTTGACTCTCTTCGCTTATAGGTTTTAGAAACGTTATTTACTAATAAAATAATAGTAACAATCAATCACACATGTTGACTTTATGTTGTCAATCTGAGGAAAGTAATGTATTCATGACTAAAAAAAAACTGCTACCTTCATATAGTAAAAAACTTATTACAACATGACTTTAGAGGATTATATGAATCAGAACCTCAGAGCGTTTTGTTTGATTTATTTCAAACTACTAGAAAACAAAGTAAGCAAAATATTAAGCATTAATATAAAAATAATTGCTGTTTTCTTATCAATTTAGTAAATGTTTATCAACCATGATAAAGTATAACTTATATGTTCAAAAATTGAGAAATGTTTCACTCAATATTTACTTTTAAAATGTTAGGAGATCAGTCCTTTTAAACAGCGACAATAGTTGACATGGCCAGAAAAGATCTACTGATAGATAGCGTGTGGTTTGTATATGACGACTTAAGATTACAACATACAAACTAACATTTTAAAAAACAAAAACACTTTTATTATATCGAAATATATTCTAATAAATATATTATGTAAGAGTAAACAAAATTACAAATATTTGGAAATAACTGAAACAAACCTCTATATAACAGTTATATTAGATAAACTACGCATTCGAAATCCGTTAAGAAAACAAAAACAAAACACAAAATTAGCAATCAAACTTTAGTTTATGTGAAAAATCAATAAGTACTTTACCACAATACTCAAACATATTATGTGATAACTGAAAAAAAAAAATTAAAAAATGTGTAAGGAAGTATTATTGAGTTGGGAACAAGTCAAATATGTTTCAATAAAATGTTTATTCAACGACTCTTTCATATGAATTGAAAACATTGATAATTCAGGATTAAAAGCTAATAACATCAGTTATTAATGTTATACTAAATATTAGAACGTTTGTTACATGAAGTATAAATTATTAATTTTACGAATCTAGCATTCCTCTCTGGAGCTTTAAACTCGTAATAATTCATTATGCAAATTATTTATAGCCTAATCAATATTAACATTACAAAAGATATGGGTTCAGATCGTTGTTTTTTTCTTTAATTAAAATTTAATATTATTACAATAGTGAAATTTATTTTTGTCTAGTTGCAAAGTCGTTCCCTGAATTCTTAAAACATAGATACATCATTTAACCATGTACTCGTATTAAAGTTTGAAATAATGACAAAGTCTCTAGAATATGACTTTAATTCTAGTTATAATGTTCATAAATTTTAGACGCTGTGACAGTTTTATTAATTTTTGGAAGAAAAACAGTCAAACGTAAATTATATGAACATTTTCTAAAAAAGCATTAACTATATTAACATTAAATTAAAAAATATTAATATAGCATAACCATAGAATCAAACTTATTCTGGGCCTAACAAAACTCTTTTGGTAGAAAGTTTTAGTTCACCGTTCTTTTTCAACAGTAATTACTTACGATGTAGTGACCATACACTGATATACTCTAATTGCACTGAGTATACATCAAAAAATGGTTTTTATATAATTGTGATGATATTATTTTTAATAATAATGTCAGAATTATAAATATGACCATTCATAGAAACTAAAGTTTCAAAATATAAAAAATGTTCAATGAATTTAATAATTATATGGTAATAAAGAAGATAAGTCTGCAGTTACCCAACTCTTTCCTTTGCTACATAATGATTTCAACTGGTAAACAGTTATAATACAAGTAAAAGAAATGGATGTTAAATTAATACTGGACGTTGGAAAATACTGAGCTTATTCTATGGACAAGCTATTGTACCATATTTTTAGTCCTGTATTATGTTCTCATATTTTTCCTAAATCATTTTTAACTAACATCACTTTACAGTATATTAAAAGAATGTATTTTATTTATTAATTAAAACAATATGTCAGTAATTATTAAAATGTTTAATGTTAAATGAAGCATCATTACATTGTAAAACCAAATAAATACTTATAACTGAATTGAAATAGTCAGTTATATTAAAAATGAAACTACTATAATTATAAAAACAGTGATGGCTATTATTGAATTCAAATTACAAAAGTTACATAACATTAGAAAGTATAATATTTCATTAAACTTCCACAAATTATAATGAAAGTTAATAATTATTTCAATAAATTAATAATTATTTCAATAATTTATTTCTTATAGGATATTTGTTTGACATTTTGATAAATAACGAGCACATTATTATGTATTTTAAATTAGTTTGTCATATTGTATTTAAATATAGGCATGTATTATTAATTGTAAGAATTTTCTTTTAATGGAAGGACGCTAACCTAAATTTAAAGTGGCCATATAGGTTAAACATAATCAATAAGAAAGTATCATCTAATTATTTGTTTAAATAATCATTGCTGATCTAATTTATTATTAAAAATATAAGTACAATTAGTTGCAGAAACGGTTGTACTTTACCTTTTGATGAGATATCCAGGAATATTGTTCTTTTCAGAGAATAATATTTCATATTATAACGGGACACATTAGAACTCTACCGAGCCGTATTCTGAACTGGCCAATGAGAGAGCAATGACTTGCATATGACGTCACTCAAGCAACATCATTTCAATTACGTCATTTATGGGTTCGCTTAGTCTCTTCATATAAAACACTATTTACTTGTTTTCTTTAAGGAATGCCCCGGACATTACCATTTATTACTAGACTACCCGTGACTCGTTAGCTCATAGAGTCTCCGCAATTAGCAAATATCTCATTTTTATTACTAGGCTACTACTAGTTATAATCTCAGTGGCAAATAATTTAATTCAGTTAGAAAAAATAATAACATTGAATGACTTAAAAATTCTAGATTACTTATTATTAAAACTGTTAGCATAGGCAGAAAATAAATTTTGCACTGTTATGCAACAATAATACCGGTATACTGACTTTCTTGAAAAAAAAATCGTTATCAGCGTTTTCTATCAGTAGTGTAGGTATAAGGAATGGGCAGGATGATTAAGACACTGGAAGGAGTGCACTCTCCCAAGCTTTTAGCTACGCTCTTGTGTTGCTATCATGATCGCCCAGCCACATGTTTTCCTCAATTTTTAACCTCTTCTGGTCAGCAGGAAAGTAATTCAAAATATATTTTTGTAGCAAAAAAAAAGCTAGACAAGAGCTAAATTATCAAACAAGGAGCTAGATAAGAAGCTAGGAGCTAAAGCGGGAAATGTTGGAGCTAAGCTAGTGAAAAAGGAGCTAGATAAGAAGCTAGGAGCTAAGATGGGAAAAGTTGAAGCTAAGCTAGTGAAAAAGGAGCTAGATAAGAAGCTAGGAGCTAAGATGGGAAAAGTTGAAGCTAAGCTAGTGAAAAAGGAACTAGAACTAGCTCCAAAGGGCTAAATTGGCAACACTCGTAGACTGTGCGCCACATACTAGCAAAGGACTATGGGATTTGTAGTATTAGTGGCACAGTATATACCGCAAGCCAGCTCTAACACCATTTGATATGATCGCGGCCAGAGTTTGACACATGTGGTTTAAACTATACTATGTATAGGTAGAATTGAATTCCCATCCATCGAACGTTGTTCCCTTGATAATGTCCACAAACTTTCAGAACCAATCATAGGTCAAAAATTTTACATAATAATTATGGAATAAGAAAAATTTAACTTTAAACAAGTAAAAATAGTTCCATAATAATTACAAAGTTCCAACACTCTAGAGTTAGAGGAGAAAATAAAGTTTAGAAAAAAAAAGTGAGTTTTTGAAAAAAGGAGCCCTTTCAAAACAGTAGGGCACCACATCTACACAATAAGGCCCATTTATGCACTTAAATATGAATTTGACCCATCAAATGTTGTGGACTGCATTATACACACCCACCCACCCACACAAACATCATAGAAAAACATGAGAAAAGGACTTTGGGGGCCTCAAAACTTGTATGTATATCAAAATCAACATCCAAACCACAGTAAGAAATCAGAAAAAAAAGACTAAGACTTTTCAACCGTAACAAGCAAATATCAGAGTCAAATCTCAACTGATATATCAAAATATATATATCAAAATTTCTAGAATTTTTTTTCGTTTTGAAAAAAAAACGGGGGATTTACGCATAAAAATATTCAACCCATAAAAAATATATATTATAATATAATATATACATTAAGGCTACTATAGTTATTAAAACAATCATATGACTAGAGAAATAATTGTTTAAATGGCAGTTACCTGAAAGACAATGGTATTTGTCCGATAGCCAATATCTGTAAAAGACCTTTGCGAATACTTGAAAACAATAGAAGGAAATGAAAAATATATTTGAAATACTCTTAAATGAACAATAAATGCAAACAGCAACAATATTAAATAACCTACTCCTAACAATGATGACACAATCATAAGCGTTACACAAATTCGCAACGTTAGGAATCATCAACATTCATGTCTTTTCAGATATAATAATGTTTCACATAATTGAGCCGTTTATTTTGAAAGTGGCCTAATTCCATTTTCCAAAAAAATTTAGCTAGCTATTTAAATAATTACATTTTTACGTTATCTTTACCTTTTGCAGCAAATTGTACAAAATTTATTTAAAATTACTAAGTTTTTTATAACAAAAATTAGTTGATAAATAAAATGACAATATTTTTAAATTTTGTAAAACGCAAACCCTTAAATATCTCGATTTTAACATAAATGGAATTAGGCCACTTTCAAAATAAGCGGCTCAATTATAGGAATCAATATATTCATCTTGATATCACTTATTTCATATACAGTGTTATTTAGTAATGTGTTTTTATACAAAAATTAATAATGATTAATATTCTAGAATGATTTACAAACAGTTTTAAACATTAGTATCAATCAAGAAAAATTAATACCAAATATATAGTAATTTCAATAATTTTAAACTATGATTTTAAAAAAGCTTAAAGCACAGATAGTATTGCATTATTCTCATTTTACACCAGAAATTCAGAGTTAATTAAAAATAACTTAAAAATATCACTGAAAATAATGATGATTTTAATTTAATAGTGACTAAAAGGATTTCATAATACAGTGAAACAATTTATTAGCCACAAAATAAAATTTTAAAATGGGACCGAAATTCGGTATCTACAGTCCCAAAATGAATTATTCTGATTATTCATTCATAATGGAGTATTAATTTTGAATAATTCATTTATTGAATTATTGGAATAATTAAAAATGAATTATTAATTTTGTAACAGACTAGATCTCATGACATCAGAGGATTTTAGCCCCTTTTTGGAATTTCATTCTTTGGATTACACGTCGTTTTAATCAAACTTTTTATTCTTTATTCAAAACGAGTAGGTGTATTTTGTAGCTGTAATGATGACAGATGACATCTGAGGATATTGGTCTCATTTTGTGTTCCGTATTCAACAATCATGAAATAATTATAAAGAAATTACTTCTTAATCATAATAGTATGTAATTTGATAAGAGTTCAATTAAGCTAAATAGTTTATTAAAAATGTAAAAAAAATGGTGCATGACGTTAGATGTAGTTTAACTGGAAGTCGAATTTTGGCTATGACCTTAAATTTTTCATGTGACAAATTTTTCTATACTCTTAGAACTAGATAAATAGAAAAAAAAATATCATTTATATGATAATATGGTTCTTTTTTAGATTATACCCTTATAACGTTCAATAATATTTTATTTTGTTCATCACAGATAAAGTAGTCCATATTTTGCAAGTTGTTGAAGAAACAATTAACATTAGAAAATAGTTAAAGTGGAAGGTGTTGAAGGAGAAACATGCAATCAAGGAGGCGGGTGGGATTATTGACACGAAGGGCGTCATCCCTCGAAATAATTGGGTTCTAGATTGAAGGGATTAGGTTATAGAATGCGTTGACCCTTACTGCTCATCAGCGGAATGTTATTGTTGGCACCGAAATTTGTCATTTCAGCTTGTTCAACAGTAATTCCATAAAACCAACAAAACTTAATATAGAATCAAACAAAAAAACATAATAAAATATTCTGAGGTAAAATGGATAAAGAAACAAAAGTCTCCACACAAATGAAGTTTTATTCAACGCGTTTCGAACACTTTGTGTTCATCATCAAGAAGACACTATAATTATAGACACTATAATATATAATATAGACACTATAATTATAGTGTCTTCTTGATGATGAACACAAAGTGTTCGAAACGCGTTGAATAAAACTTCATTTGTGTGGAGACTTTTGTTTCTTTATCCATTTTACCTCAGAATGAGTAAATACCACACAATTGCAGATTGCACACCTAATGATTTATAATAAAATATTTTAAGATAGAACTTTATACAAAATTCACAAATAATTTCAATATACGAGTATCATATTTAAAACTGTAAAAAAAAAATTATTTATTTTTTTATAAATTCTCGCAAGTTGGTTAATTCTTCATCAACATAACTTGCTAGATTATTTATAATTTAAGGATTATTTAAATTTATGAATTACGTCTTACTACAAAAAAGTACTCATATACGATGCCTGCATTAATATTGCTATTGCAAGATTGAAGATTATTTAACGAAAGAAATAATTTTAAAATGTGAAAGTAAAGTGAAATATGCATTTGTGTCATAACAAGCTTGTAGATATACGTTAATAATATAATATTTTTTGGTAAGTTTCTAATTGATAAATTATTATAATAGGAAATGTTTAATACACTAATATCTTAATTCCAGTGAAATAGTCATATTTTAAGTAAATTTAAAAAAAATTGTACTAATAATTTTAAATGGCCAGCAAGAGCATGTTTAGTTCCATTTAACTTCTATAGCCATAAAAAACATTTCAAGGTTTCCGGAGTCCAATGAAGTAATTTTCACGATTTGATCTGAGTGCTGTGACTAGACAGAATATCTCTCAAATCAAAAGAGTATTTAAGAAAGAAAAGGGAAAATTTAGAATTTAGAAATGAGAATGTAGATATGAATCACTGTACTTGAGATCAAAGTGAGTGTTAGTCATGAGACGGAAACATGAATGTAGGGCGTAAAGAATTCATACATTATCCACAAAAACAATTGTTTTCGCAATTTGATAGATATTAATCCTCATGATTTTGGTTGAAATCATAGTGTTCTGAGTTTTTTTGTTGACATTTTATACGCATATGGTGCAAGCCAAATAGAATTGTACTTCACAGTTTTTAAAAATGATTAAGCTGATACAAATTTCAACCAAAAGACAGTAAAATATAGATAATGAATGCTAAATTTAAGTATCCAGCTTTCTGATTGTACTTCAAAGAACTGACAGACAGACAAAATTGGAAATGTAAATATATAAATATATAAAAATACAAATATATAAGTTAAATAACGACCCATATTTGGCTTATATCTGTTTTTTTACACAATTTCTCCAGTTTTCGGAATTTCTTCCTCGTTTCTTCATTAAAACTATAATTACAGGAAGGAGTACAGGAAGAAACTGTTAGAATATGAAGGCCACATCTATATATATAAACTGACAATCCTATTATTATTCTCATTATTGTCCTGATGATGAATGTGGTACATTCGAAACATGTCGACTAGCAATATTGGAGATAGGCTTTATAGTTTTAATGAAAAGACGAAGAAGGAATTCCGGAAACTGGAGAAATTGTGTAAAAAACAGATACAAGCCAAATATGGGGCGTTATTTAACAATATATGTTTAAATGAATGACTGCTCCCAAATTTTACAAATATATAAGTTAAAATGTCTACAAATAAAAATAAAATATTTAAATTTATAGTATATTTATATTTTATCCGCAAATGCTCATACAGGATGATTTAAGCTTTAATTATTATATAATTGTAATTCCATCAAATATATATTTACAATGACAGCCCTGTAGTGTTTCAAACTTTTTTTTTGTTGTATGCTAAATAATCTGAAGCAAATTATAAATCTAAATCAAGATAGAAATCATAACATATAATAGTATTACTTTGATTCGCGCAAATCAGGCACAAGCATGATCTAGATTATTCTAGATAAAGTTTCTGTACATTATTCAAGCTGAATCTCTTCCATAGAAGCAAATCAAAAGGCTTATAAAACAGTCAATAATTGCACAAGCCAATATATTTTGAGTAGATAGAGAAGTTTAATTAAAAGTTATATCACAAACATGAAACTATTTACTTACTTTATATGGAGAATTAATATATTAGTTTGAAATAATAATTAACCTGTAGAATTTTAATATTGAAATATGGTTTTATATAATATTTTTTCAAGAAATCGATGTTAAATCAATCCTGGCCAACATTTTCCTCCAAGATATAACAGCAAAAAAGTTAGAAAAAAAAAATCAATTTTAAATTAAATGAAGTATAATTTAAATCTTTATTTTTAAATTTTAATCGTAGATATACTATTTGATAGTAGAAGAAAGTTGTCAACTGGAGTTCACAATGGATAATGCACTTAAGTGAAACCTAAAACGTATTTAACATTTATGAAATAGTTTATATATATATATATATATATATATATATATATACGATTTGATAAATAAATATCACCCATTTAAGAAATTCGGTATGAGGTACTCCATGCTTCTATTTTCGTTATTATAAACTAGTAGGCCTAACCATCTTCGCACCTGTCCATCATTAATTGAACAAGTTCAATTCATACGTTAACAGTTCATATTCTAACAGTTTCTTCATGTACTCATTCCTGTACTTATAGTTTTAATGAAGAAACGAGGAAGAAATTCCAAAAACTGGAGAAATTGTGTAAAAAAACAGATATAAGCCAAATATGGGTCGTTATTTAACTTATATATTTGTATTTTTATATATTTACATTTCCAATTTTGCCTACCTGTCAGTTCTTTGAAGTACAATCCGAAAGCCGGATACTTAAATTTAGTATTTATTATCTATATTTTACTGTCTTTTGGCTGAAATTTGTATCAGCTTAATCATTTTTAAAAACTGTGAAGTACAATTCTATTTGGCTTGCACCATATGCGTATTAAATGTCAACAAAAAAACTCAGAACACGATGATTTCAACCAAAATCGTGAGGATCAATATCTATCAAATTGCGAAAACAATTGTTTTTGTGGATAATGTATGAATTCTTGAACAAGTTCAATTAATACATAATAATAAATAATACATGCCATACATAACACATACCACACATAATCTTTGCATGGAAACTTGGTTTTCGATCCCTGATTGTAAACACAAGAGTATCTGTATCGGTATATACTCCAAAAAAACCGGAGTTAACGGTTTACCTTACCAAATAAGTATGAACTGTATTCATATTGATAGTTTCCAATTCCTTATAAATAAATAAACAAAAATAAGAAGGAACCTTTATTAATTTGTTTTTTTTTTTTTGTTGATGACAAAGAAAGCCACCACAAGTAGGCTGAAGAGCCACAGTTGACCCCTGGTCTAAATTATTCCGTTAGATAGTTCACCATTTTGAGTGAAATCTCAAATTCTTAGATTCTTGTAACCCTAATTTTTTTTTGTGAAAAAAATCATGAGTTATACGTAGTAAGCTTGAAGTTACTCTTTTCAAACCAGTACAATACCAGGTGATCTTCCTACTTTAAAAAGCTGGATTTGAGTCATGTCTTGGTTAGCTTATCTATTATCAACCTTTTTTGCATTTTCGTGGTTAATAGAAAATAATCCTGGTAGAAAACCACTTTTCTACTACAAGCTCGAACAAAGTAGCTCAAACGTGCAGGCTCTCATTAATCATCAGGTTAACTAAACAAGTTCTAATAATAACAACGTAAAAGAACCACTATTCGTGGAAATATTTCAATCATTTCATACTATTATCACACCAAATGTACCCTTTTACATTACATACGTTTGAAAATCAAATTCACTCTCCACAATTCACTACTAATTAAAAAAAATTACATACAAAGGAAGTGCATATATGAAATTAATGTATGTAATAGTTGTATACGAATGTATTATTTAAGTGTAAAAATTTTTAGTGTGATATTAATTTTTGTTGTGATAAAATATTTCATCTTCATTAATTAATTTTAATAAAATATTTTTTGTATGTAAAATATATTTTTAGATGTTGCACATTTATAAAGAGGTAAATTTCTTTTCAAAAAGGTATATTTTATCTTTAGAATGTGAATTTAATTTCTAAAAATAATTTTATTTACGAAAGGGTTTTCAAATTGAAACACCTATATAAGTGTTTCTACAGTGTTTAGAACAGCCTTTGTGTGTAATATGAAAGCATCTGCTTGTTAGTGATGCCCTTGTCTTAAGCTTGTCATTACCGCTCTGAAATACATCTTTCTCAAATCTTTAATAAATTAGTCTCAAACATAATGATTATCAGATAGAAATGCAAAACTCAAACACTAGGTATGTTATTGAAACATTCAAATATTACTGTTCCAACATTTATAACCTCAAAATCTTAATAAGCAAAAAGATAGTCTAAGTTTGAGGCCAAGATAGAACGTCTCATTTTAACTAGTGAACCTTTATTCTTAAAATCTGAGACTGAATCCTAAAATTTTAAACATTTTAACCACTCTCGTACTATTCTTAAAAGGTATTATAATTTTATAAGTTTATAAGTTTACGACTATTATAAGTTTTATAATACTAATATATTACTATAATTAATACTAATATATAATAATATATTATTTTATTATTATTATTATAAATAAATGTTGCTATAAATTATAATAAATTATTATAATATTATTATTATAATATATAATAATATATTATAATATATATAATATAATAATAATAATTAATTACTAATATAATTTATAATAATATTACTATTATAAGTTTACTAAAGACCTAAACTTTAAACGGTCGAACTAAAGTCCTAATATTCTTAAAGATCAAACTAAATCCTAAAATTTTAAACATTTTAACTACTCTCGTACTATTCTTCAAATGGTAATCTAAAGACCTAAATTTTAAATTGTCGAACTAAACTCCTGCTATTCTTAAAAGCTGAGACTAAATCCTAAAATTTTAAACATTTTAACCACTCTCGTACTATTCTTAAAAGGTTAAACTAATGACCTAAATTTTAAACTATCGAACTAAAGTTCTACTATTCTTAAGATCACAGACTAAATCCTAAAATTTTAAACATTCTAACATTTATAACTGTTCTAACATAAACATTCTAAGTGTATACAAATGTAGTCGACCAAACTTTTAAAAGAAAACAATCGAAGCTTTCAACTTGTTACAAAATTATTCTATTGTCAAAATAAAATAAATTCAGGCATGAAAAGTAATAAGTAGTTAATATACTTTATCAAGACTGTCTGCTTGGGAGGCAATCAAACAAAACCTACCTGTTGTTAGGAGTGCAGTAGAGTTTGAATTGAAATGAAAGGGAACTTTGAAACTCTTGGAGAGAAGTTGGTCTTTATAGTAGGAAAGTTGAGATCCGGAGAAGGGGAAGATTACCAGCTTGAAAGCGGACTGGAGGATTCGTATCTTAGATTGAAGAGATTATATATATGCATTTGGTGAACATAAAACAATCAAGGTCTCTGAGTCTAATTTCCTTAATACTATCTTAGAATTAAAAAACAGCCAAGCTATTCAAAGTTAGTTAAATTATTTGGTAATAAAGAATGAATTAAATATACATCAAAGCCTTTACAATATCATATTATATCATAAAAAAATCAAAAAAAGCTCTGAAAACATAAGATAATTAAAATTAATTTTTTTTTCTCAGCGTGTTCAACTGTGTATTACATGCGTCAACATCAAATTGTATACAAATATTTCTTTCATTTACAATACGATAATACTTATTTTACAATGACTCTTAATTCTATGATATAATAATATTAAAATTAATATTATTTTCTTATGCTTAATAATATATTGATGTCTATTATTTTTTCATAAATATACAAATATATATTAGAAAAAATTGAAAACAAACCTGAAAAGAGTATTGGAGAAATAAAAATAAGGATTTTTGTTCCTGCAGTTTAGTTTATAGAATTACAAACTAAAGCACTAACCTTTAATTAAAGAAAAAACCAACTAGACAATTAAACGCTTATTTCGGGAGGGTAAGTTAATTTAATTATTATAACTGAGCTGTTCAAATTTTTATTTTTACTCAGTTTATTCTATTCCATTAAAACAAATTAGATCATATTGGCAAACACTTTCACAGGGTGTTTTCATTTGTATTCTTTAGAAAAACACCAAATCTTGTTAACATTTTTTCTACAGATATAGAAAAACATGCTTATGTTGAGCCTAAATGTTATCAGCATTTATCAGTGTCGGATGCATTAACTGTTTAACCTGTACTATCATTTCACATTCCCCTCTAGCAACTTCTCTTAACTTTACTAGCCTCTGTACATCTACTAACTGTGTTCATCTTTTGGACTGCACTCAAAAGTGATCCTGCGAATAAATAGCCTCAGGTCATACGGTAGACGAGACAATAAGCCGCCTGTTGCTATTCCAATGACCTGCCTTCAATGAGTCTTTCTAAAGATCAAGTCTTGAGCTCCTTCTCATCAATGATAAGAGAACTTTAAGCTTCTGACGGAGCTGCTATTTAAGTCATGAAGGCTAAGTCAGCTGTTAATTTAAGCAGATACTTTTTCTTCTTGTTTATATCATAATTTTATTTAATTAGTCAAGCTTACCCTAGTTTAAAATACTACTAATTGAATTGACTGTTTTATTTTTTTTAAATATTAATGTATATGTTTTAACGTTTCTCTATTGCAAACAATTTACAGAAAAAATACAAGCTGCATTTCAGAAAAATTGGATTTGATAAAATTAAAGTATATAAAATAATAAAGAATATAGGTCATATTTATAAATTACTTCTATATATAAAGATACTGAAGGGGTTCTTCAGGATTTTGGTCATACAAATTTAACTCCAGATTATATGCCGACGTTTCGTCAAAAGTTTTTTGGCATTTTGAAAGCTAAAAAACAATTTATTAACGACATAAATAGAGCAATACAAATACATCCACGGAATGTTTGTTGATATTCCGTTGTCTTGCTCTATTTATGTCGTTAATAAATTGTTTTTTAGCCTTGAAAATGCCGAAAAACTTTTGGTGAAACGTCGGCATAAAATCAGGGAGTTAAATTTGTGTGACCAAAATCCTCAAGAACCCCTTCTGTGAACTTGAAAAATCAGTGTTCGAGAAGCTATAACAATATAAAGCTACTGTTAGACCAATCAATTCAGGAAAAAATACCTTTTTACTGTTATTATCAATCCAGTAATAAGGCTTCCTCTAACTAAAATAGATTCAAAACAACGAATGAACTAAACTTTATCAGTCGCGATAAGTAGAAAGAGTAACTACTGAATATTTTACTGCTCTTGTTTGAATTATAATTGCAATCGAACGCAGTATTATAAGATCTTAAAGCAAAAAATAATTAATGTAAACTTTTTGGCAAAAACACCGGCGTCACTGACGGTGAATATCAAAATTCAAACAAATTTCAAACACTAATTTTAGACTTTTTTGAAGTTTTGGGAATTTCAAAATCATGAGAGGATAAAATGTTTAGAATTTATGCTGTAGGTAACGAAACTTGTATCGATATTTGTAAAAATTTTATCGCTTATAACTATTAAATATTAGACATAGACATAAATCTAAAAAGTCATCTACATAAAAATTTGAAAAAATACTTAACGATACACTTTTATCACAGAGAAGTGCAGTTTGCAATAAATAGCACACTAAATAATAATCCTAACGAAGGAATTATAGGTTGTTGGACGTTGAGTCTTTATTTACAAATGTGCCAGAAATAGAAATTATTTGTATCATCTGTAATTACGTGTCTATTCGAGCAAATGTATGCTCGAGAACTATACAGACAGGTCCATGTATTTGAAGAGAAGTGGAGTTACCAAGAGTTCACCTTTGGGAGTGACTTTTGCTAACTATTACATGTGCAATATTGAAAACGTAAAAATAAGCAGGGCTGATGTGGAAACACTAGTTTATAGCAGATACGTTCATTATTGCATCACATCCAAAAACAAAACAAATTCAAGCCCTAAAAAATGCATTCGAGGAGGGATTCTGTTTGAAATGCCCACTAGAGAAAGCTATAAATAAAAAAAAAATGAATTTTCTAGATGTCAATATTAATATAAAAATGGAAAGAAAACTAACTGAATAAATGTTATAGCCATAGTAAAAAATACAATAAAAATCTATATTCTATCTAACAACATTCTGTAAATTTATATATCTATATGCAAAAAATATTTAATATTAAATATAATAAAAATATTTAAATCAAAAACACTCTCACCTATCGCAATATTCATAAAAAGTTACAAAGATTCAACTCTGAAACCTTAATGCACAAAACAGATAAAATATCTTTAAACTGGGAGAATTTTTACAGCAACGTCAAAATAACTAAACAAACTTTTTTAATCAATATTTTTTTTAAAAATCAATACAAATTAACGATATTCTGAAGCAGCATATATAGCTTTAATAAATGTAGAAAAACTCAGGACTATATTAAAAGTGTTAGCTAAATAAAGGTAAATAAAGCTAAAAATTATTCTTTCTTGAATACATATATTATTAAATGTATAACATATTTAGCTGATATTTTTTTAAATTACCTTTTCAATTCTTCTAAACAACTCGGTCATTCCATCGACAAGTATTTCCAATAGTTCACATATTTCAACTGTCCACATCACAACAGGAATAATCTTTCCGTTTAATTTCCCATTTATATAAGCAATTTAAAGGGCATTAAGGGTTTGACGGGATTAAAATGTTTGTTCAGAATTCAGGTAATTAAGTGGTCTACGTGCCTTCAGAGATTAACAGCGAAAGTCATCGGTGAGCTTGACTAGATCGAAAAAGTTTTAAAACTCGGAGACTGTTTTGTAATAAATGTTTATACTTGGCTTCTGTTTTTTTTTATTAGGAGAACGTGTGTACCTTCAGCCTATCGTGATCTTGTCTCTTTAAATTATCTTTATATTGCCTGCCAGTATTTCTTATAGTTAAGCTGATGTTATGCATAAATTTTGTTGGATGCTGAGACAACTAAGTCTCGTCGATAGGGAAGTTACAGTCATCCCAGGGTATGATTGATGATAGATTTTTCAGTCCTTTTTTATTGCATTTTGATTCACTGGTCAGCGTGTTGCCTAATGGTATAACAACCAAGGGTGGGCGTTGGCTAGCAAGCAAGCATAATAAACGGCTAACACATTAAGTGCTGCCCACAAATCCTTGATAACATCCTAACATCATTTATCCATTATTAACTAGATGTTTGGAAACATAATTAGAAATAAAAATGAAACTTAATAGCACATACAACTTATATTTGAATAAGTATCTTACACTACTTTAAAAAACTTAATCACTTCTCATCTTTCTTGGTGTTAGCGCTCCCAAAAGTGCGGAAATATTACTCCCCGCACTCTTTGTGTATCTCCAGTGCAATAACCACTTTCACAATATGCTCTACAGTTAAAGGTACACGACAATGACAAAGTGCTGTAGCCTCTCTCCTAAGAAGGAAGCCTTGAGTCACCCTGCTGTGACCGACTCAGCCTAGTTGACGACTAGACTACTGCATGCCATCTGGGCAGTAACTCAGAGTGAACCTGCTAAACTGCCTTGTCCACCCAGCAACACACATTCCTACCACACTCCCAGTACCAAACTCCCCGGTGTTATGAGACAAGCACTGTTTAAATTAAATAATGTATCGCTCCAAATTTCTTCAATTTTTTTCTAATTTGTTTTGACATTATGAATTATAGTACCTTTGCATGATATTAAAGTGTGAGGAATGGACTCTTTTCTCAAGAAAGAGGAGTTATGTTTGTTGACAAATATCCAGTTTTATCACTATTCTAGTCTAATAATTCATATTTATTATTTTCAAAAATTAGAAGCTCCCAACTATAAAAGTTTTAAATTATACCGTATAGCCAGCTTTGACTTTGATTTCAAAATGTAAAACTCACTGATTTCTAAAGTTTTACTATACTTTTTCTGAATATACATTAAAAGCAACATTATAATAGAGTACAGCATGCACGAAAAAGATGACACTTGCTCAGAGTAAATTGCTATATATGATTTTTGACAAAGCGAAAGAAAAGTAATTTTATTAAATACTAGGAAGCGATTAAATTCCAGTATAATAATTTTATAAAGCACCAAAAATGTAAAACAAAATTCAAAATGTAAAACATTCTTTGAAGAAAAATAAATGCAATTATCCTACATCTTAAATTAAAAAATGATCTTAAAACAATATATTTTCTTCGATTTTTCTGATGTTTTTCAGAAAAACTAGGAGTGTTTTTTGTTTTAAATGGGAAAATTTTTCTTAAATATTCAATGTAAAAGGAGGTCAGGTAAAGTATGTAAGACATCCACTGGCTACTGGAACAAAAGTCATGTTCTCCTGTAAGAAATTATTTCGTAATGAGAAATCTATACGATATGAAATCGTGTCAAATAAGTCATTAGAATAACCATTAATTAATTAATTAACACTTCTATTGTTTTCTTGACATTTGCATAGAAAATCTCTCTCTTCTGTATGCCTCGTGTAAACATTTTACACAAATTTATCTGGACATTAAGTTAGCAGATTTTTACATTTAGAAGTTATAGTTTTCTCAACTTGCATATTGTTGCTGATATTAAGTAAACTAATTTTTCTACTTATGCTTAGTTGATCGTGAACTTTCAAAAAGATGAAATTTTTCGAATGCATTTCTTAATAATATCATTTTTGTATGCTCCTTCTTACTAAAAAAACAGTCATCAACGTATATAGAGTAAATAAATGGCCTGATGTCAATTTTTATCATCATTATAGTATTCCCGATGTGACACAGATAATAATTGACAAAAGAAACACCAAGAAGTGAACCATGATGATGCCATTTAACTTAAAAAACTGAAATTTTCAATAACAAAAAACACATTATAATTGATATTTTGAATAACAGAATATAATCAAGACAGTAAAAGATATTTCGTCAGACTGGTAAATCAAAGCTGAGTTTGATTCCCCCTTTTTTTACTTATTTTTGTTTCTGATCTTCTGAAGATGAATTGTTGTTCTCAATATTGAATACAGTGTATGTTATGTTCGGTGTAGGTTTAGTTGTACACGTATGCCCTTAAGAATCATTCTAATTTTGAATTCTCTACTTTAATTTTTTCTGTCATTTTCATATCACAAGACTCATATAACAGTTAATCAAATATGCAATATACTCAGTGAATATATACTTCAATAAGTATATTTTTTTGTTTTCGCTTCAATAAATATTACAAAAAATCTACATAAACAAGTAAGTAAGTATGTCTCTTTTGTAAATTGAGTTTAGCAAAACTCACTGTGAGAGTTTGACAAGTACACTTTTGCAGGATCGGCCTCTTCATAGAACTCCTCATTCAATGAAAGTTATAAAATTAAAGAACGAAAATTCTAACTAATTTTGTATATAATTTCTTTTAGTATCAAATAAAAATAATAATAATAAAATCTGGGAAACGAAAACTATTAACAGTATTCATGTAAAATTTAGTTAAATTTTTAAAAAAAATAATGTCTACTTTTTAATGGTCAGATCTAATTATAAAACTTTTTGTAATTATATCGTTTGTACAGAGGGTAGTATATAAGTACAAATTAACGGTTATAATTGGTTCTCTAAATACTGTTCGTCTATTATATACATTGTATAATTTACCCATGGGTTTGCTCCTGTCAATCTATTGCTCAGATATACTGGTTCATATCCGAGTTCCTTTCAGATTATGATTCTAGGATTTAATTAAGTCATATTACATAAAATAATTAGCAACATTAATGAATGAGGATTTCAGAATAATATGTAAATAAAGACTAAGGGGTATTTGGTTAAATGCACAGTGTTTAGATTCCTCTCTGCAACCAATACAACTAAATCTTTTCGCGTACCGGAGCAGGTATTTTACCTGGTTTTAATATTTGAAGGTAAAACCTCAAATTATTGAAAGACATTATATATGTAATAGTCAATGATTAAACCATAATATAAAATGGGGGGGGGGGGGGAAGGCTAAGATCTTTCAACCGTAACAAGCGGTCTTCGCCCAGAGTCAAAAAACCCAACTGACTCTGACGAAGACCACTTCTTACAGTTACTTAAAAAAGATACTTAAAATGACTTTAAAATACTTAAAATCTTACTTAAAAAAGATCTTAGTCTTTTTTTTTCATTTCATATTGTGGTTTGATCTTTATATATATATATAGTTCAATATAGACAAAGAAACATAGAGAAATCAAAAGAACACACTTACAATCTCTAATTTTTGGTTTGAACCGTCTTCAGGAGAGATAAGAGAGACGGTTGGAGATGGTCTCCAATCGTCTCTGAACCAGTGCGTTTGGTTTCCCTCTCTTATCTCTCCTGAAGACGGTTCAAACCAAAAATTAGAGACTGTAAGTGTGTTCTTTTGATTTCTCTTTGTTTCTTTGTCTATATTGAACTATATTTGTCCGTTTTGGATCGTATTTCCAACGAAAAAGTATATATATATATGTAATAGCATGAAATAGGTTTTTATATTTTTTTCAATTAGTAATTAAAGTTGATTTTTTGCAAAATGCTGCATTTCCAACTTCGAAAATGTTAACTCCACCCACTTGACATGTAGAGAAGAGTGATAATCAATGTTCAAAACCAAACCAGTCTTAACCAACCACAACTTGAATACGGAGCAGCGTCAAGGACCGGTAAGCTACTTACGGGGATTTCAACTGCCCCATAGGAAACCCTACTAATCCCCTGAGTTGACATCCCTTCGCTGGAACAAAGCCCGTAAAACTGTTATTCCTCTTTTACCAATAGGCTTTTTTCTTTTTAAAATTTATGCAATGCCAACTTGAAATCAACGAATCATTCATTCATTTTCAAAAACTGCTTGTATAATTAAATGTCTTTTAATTAAGAATATCATAATATAATCGATTTGAAATAAATTGGTTCTATGCCATAACACATTCCTCACCAAGTATGAGCACATACAATACACAAAAGTAAACAAAAGGTTCAAATAAAAAAAAAAGGAATTAATTTATTATAGACCAACAAGCCTCCCACTCACGTACTCATTAATTGAACTGCACGCTATTTTGTAAATAACTAACTGCCCACCTAGGTTTTTCACAGGGGAACAAAAGAAGATAATCATATATAATATTCTACTAGTATAACAATAACGCAAAATAATAGAATTTTTCTATTAACTTAAATCTTTTAAAATCTTTTTAACCATTAAGTTACTGCATATTTGCATGGTGTAGAGAATGTGTGTTGCTGAAGATTTCAGATTCTACTCCTGGCTGGGACTTGAAATCTTTCTTGTAACAAATGAAAAATCTGGTCAAGCAGTCGGTACCGAGCTTGCATCATGTCAGGTAATGGTTAAAAATTACTACTCCAATAAACATGGAGAAAAAATTTCTATTTTTTAAAATTTTTTAAGATTTCTAATTTTTTACAGAAAGTAAAAATTTAGGACTTCTCATTCTAAAAATGGAGCTTACCCATAATTTAAATAAGATCCAAACGACAAATGAGACACAATTTTTATATTTAGGGCAACATATAAGATGAAATCATATAATTTCACTGTTGAAAACAACAAAATTTTCACTAATACTTCCAACTACTATAATGGATTATAGTAATTAATTATCTGTACATATAAAATACAAAGTTTGTCTATCTGTCCAATAAAAGAATAAAACTGGAGACATTTAGATACAGAGAAACATATGGACCTGTATAACTTTTTTCGGGGGTACAAACTACGGTATTTTTTTTCCTAAAATAACAAAATTTTACTATTAATTATATAACATCCGCAGATGATGTATCCAAAATGATGACCAACGGCCAACGAATATTACCATGCACAACAGTGCAGGTCGTAAATAGCAGTTCCAGACCAGAGGCCCACTACTGCTAGATTCTCATCTCAAGAATGAGATCTAGAATGAATCCCTTAATAATATAAGTCAGTCTGTCAGGGAAATGTGTAGTCTTCGTGGTCATATGGTCTTCCGGCTTTGCATTCTCTGAGGTACTGTATACTTTTGAAGTCATCTGGTCGTCATTTTTAGCTTAAGTAGGAAGCTTTGAGGCTCTTGGGATTAGGAAAGGTTGAAAATTGGATTTAGTTCCCGAACAAGGAAATTTGGATGGGTGGGCAGTTTTTTGTCTTCATTACTGGCAAATCGAGTAATGTAGGAATGAATAGATTCCAAACTCAAATCATGTTGATTACCAGCATTTCAGGCATACCATGGAGCCCTGGCTATAAGGCGGACACATTTATTCTGTACTATTTGGATGCAGTTCTTGTTCGTGGGTCACTCAAGGACGATGCAGAGTCAACCTATTTATAGTAAAAACAAAATAAATCCGCTCGTAAAACAATCTGTATATATAAAATACAATGTTTGTCTGTCTGTCCGCTATATAAATAAAACTGGAGACATTTAGAAACAAAGAAACTTATGGATTTTATATTTCTTTTTCGGGGGAACTAACTACCGTATTTTGATTTTGAACAGGGTCCCTTTAAACCAAAACACCGGGGCATAATCTACTGCCTGGGCAACGACGGGTAGATCAGCTAGTATATGGTATAATAAAAACAAACCCGAGAGAGGTCTAATCTCAAACTTACTATAAATAAGCGTTTAATAAAATATTGTGGAAACATAATTATTTGATTCATTTTAATGTGACTATCTTCATTTTGTG